>ML685767.1:15831116-15846469 GCA_007922175.1 Pelusios castaneus
CTTTGAAGATAGGAAAGTTACAGAGTGGGAGGAAATAAAATGCAGGGAAATAAAATAGAGGAGGAGATGGAAATGCCTGACATAATTAAAATATGCAGGGCATGTTATGACATTAATCACATACTGCTCTGTTGTGCCATTCATTATTTATCCCACACTGAGGATTGTATTCCATCTCATTTTTTGTATGATTTCCTTACTGATGCCAAATATGGTGCCCTAGCCAGTATTTTGTCATCTGCAGAGTGTGAGATTAATATACGTATTATGAAAGAGAGCTGCCGTGTCAGAAGAAGAAGGGTCATAAGAACATTCCAAAGGAAAAGTTTAAACTTTACCTCTGAGTCAAGGTGAAATGTTTTGTAACATTCACTATGAGCAAATCTTTTGGCTGCAGGTCTGGAATAAGAACCTCTACTGCTGCTAGTTTCTGCAGATGAAAGCTGGAGTGGTTTGAAAGGCTGTCAGAGCACAGTCTGCTCAGGAGGGCACGTTAGTATTCTCTTCATAAAGGAGAGAGACTGAAATGTATTCCAGAGCTACTGACATCTGTCTTGTTAAAGCATGCAGGGGAGATAGGGGCAATGTTGTTAAGGTATCTGTGAGCCATGCCAGTTTATGATTGAATCTCCTTATTCACTAAGCATGGAGTTTTAATGCCACAGTTGCATTTTGCCCTCAGGCTTTTTTATTGAGCTGGGGAGGAACAAAGGAAGGAAACACTTGATCACTTTTTAAATGCTGCCCATTGCACATTGTGTTTAATGACTGCATATCTACTTCCAGTGCATTGAAATGCTTCAGCCTTGCCTCAAAGCATTTACCTCTATTCAGAGTGCAAAGAATGGAGTTCCTGTAGGATCGTGGAGTGCAGCTCATTTTGCGTATAAACAGTTGCATTGACCTTGTACAAGCAAATGGGCCTTGTCAGGACTAGAATAACAGGGCCTGGAAATCATCTGGTTAGTCGCTGCTGGCTCAGGTCATTAGCTTGTGTTTATGGCTGGGAATTGGTGATATTGCTCTGTGTATAAGAGGCTGAAGGTCTGAATACTAAAAGGCTCTTATTGACCAACAGTTTTATTTTTTAATTTAAAATTAATTCAGATTGAAATGAACCATTTAACCCTTAAATAAGGCCCTATTTTCCTCTCAAAGTCAAAAACATTTGTCAAAGTGAGGTGCAATTCACTTTGCAGGTGACATTTGTCTCATTTCTTTTAGCATTTACTACCAGGATTGCTAAATATATTTGCTTTACTTTCTCTAGGTTAACTTCTCCCATTTTCTGTCAGACCCAACAATTAAGGAACTCAGTTTCTATGTAATATTGACAGGACTTTAATCCTGAAAATACTCTGGGTTAGATGGGAGTACATGAGGAGTAACTTCAGTAAAGTCAGTGATTTTACATTGAGATAAGAGATCAGACTCTCTCTTGAGGGTTTTTATTTTTTTTTGAATAATCAGAATGCAGTTTGAGGATTAGTTTAAAAATGTTTTGGTGTATGGTCAAAGGGGCTTTAGGGAGTTTGGAAGCTCAACTACCATTGTACATCAGTGGGGTGTGTTGGCCACCTAATTCTTCGGGTTCCTTCTGATAAGCTCAGCCTCAACGTCTAGCTATCACATACTTAATCATTTCCAGACCTTTCTCTATTCAGTTACCTGAATCCAGACCTTTTTTTTCCCTAACCCAATGCATTTACTTTCTCTTGCATTTGTTTTCACTTCAGAGCTTCAAAATAGATCAAGTGTAGTTATTATCCATTAAGCGAGGGGAAAAATCTATGTTAATGTGGAGGGATGCCACATTTCCTTCTTCAGTGTTACAGGCCTTCAGTGGGGCTGCAGTTGGCTGCAGGTATAGTGTTTCCATAAGCTTCAGAGAAGTGTTCCATCATGGGCTAATGGTGATGGAGTCCTTCTGAGATCCATACAAGGGAGACACACTCAAGCTGTTGCTGCTGTAAATTCTGCGCCTACTCCTGTGTTCCTTTGTGAACAAGGAGGCAGGAAAGATAGGAGAGAGAGTAGATGAAAGTGCAGGGAACCCAGGGACTGGCTGCATTTAAGTTTTGACCCAGACCCTTTCCCCAATGGTTAGAGATGCTCCATTTTCTCAGGCACTGCAACCATTTAACTAAGGGCCCTGACCAATCCTGAAAGTTTTAAAAGCCCTTTGGGGTTGGTCAGTATCCATTTTTTTCAGTAAATCTTTCAGCTAAACATGGTATAAGCAATCAAAGAGAAGCATAACCTACTTCTTTCCTCTAATTTAAAATGACTATAGAAGTGGAAAGAGAGGCAATGAAGAGCAAAAATTAGTGGTAGAAGGACATTTTAAATAAATGCAAAGACTGCTCACATGTGGTTCCCCTGTTCATACTAAAAATTATTGTGAAGGTGAATGTGCCAGTGTATTTATTTTCTACCTGCCTGAAACCAGCACGGTGCTATTCATTCAAAGAGCCAAACTCTGCTCCCTCAACCAAAGAAATCCAATCCTACTTAAACCAGAAAATGAATCGCTTGAAAAAAGGATTTTGCTTTCTCTCTTGTATGTCAAAAACAACTGACCAAAAATTGGAAGGGAGAACCTACAAAAATGGTGTGATCTCCTCTTATTCCCACCCTCTTTCCAAAGGTTTTAATTTTTAGTATAATTGCATTTTTTCTCCTTCGGGTTGTACACTGAATTATCATAAATTGGTCTGACAGACACAAAAGTGCAAGACAGCCTGAGGGGAAGATACAAATCAGAATCCTCCCACTAGGGCATTCTGGGACAGCAGGGTTCTAACTAGCTCATTTCCCCTCTGACTGCTGACTTCCTAATATGATCGCTGAGCACTGCAGAAAGCATGAAGACAATGAAGTTCTTTCCCCTGGAGAAAGGAAAAAAGCCTAATCTAAGCTTATTAAGATGCTTCTTGCTTTATCCTGCTTCTTTTTTTCTTTTCTTCTCTTAAATGAGGTCTGTGGGCATTCCCCTCAGGGGTCAAAAGGGAGAAACATCTTGACAAAGCAGCTCTAGTCCTCGTTTCCCTCCCTCTTTATACCAACAGAAAAACTATACTCATCTCCAAGTTTATGTACCAGTGTCAAATGAATGGTGGTGTAGGTGCTAAGATGGTAGGTAGGTGCTTTGGAAGTGCCTGTAATAAAAATTCTCACATTGTAACTTCTATCCCAGCAGTTCCTTGTAAACATATTATTGTAAATAAAATAATTTTTAAAAAATAGTTGTCTTATGGGAGGGCTGATAGCATGATATGGACTTCTGTTTTAGGTTATTAGCTTTTGTATCACTGCAAGGAAAAACTGTGCAACTTTACATTTTAAGAGAATATATAGCTTCATTTACATATGTCTGTCTAAGCCAAGTAAATGTTTTTTTAATGTGAAACTATTTGAACTAGAGTTAAGTTTGAAGAAGTTTTTGATGGACTTACACTGTACCTACATGCATGACCGATGTAGTGTCATATTCATAGTTTGAAGTATTTACGCTAACTAGCACTTCTGAAGTCTTCATTGGTATCAGTTCTTCATTGATTTTAAATTTCTTCTTACAGCTCAACTGATGCCTCTCTATGCCAAGAAATAGTAGGATAATTTGTGGCTATCAGGAGAATTTGGTGTTCTTCTGGTGACGGGAGTTAAAATACAGTGACTCACTGTGGCTCTGATAGTTTTTGTCCATTCAGCCTTATTGGGTGGGAACTGAGGTTTGACTCTTATTTTAAAACAAAACAAAAATTAACTCTCTTCCCACCCCCAAACCTCACATACCTCCAAAATCTTAAGCAGATGGAAGCACAAGAAGCCATGGCCTCAGGGAGGGAAGCCACGTAGGTTTATGCAGATGTAGTCATTGGTACTAGGTCATATGAATTTTGCCTGCAAGGTCATTCTTGTCAGGTTTGTTTTCATTAACTGCCTGGTGGCCTCCACATCATAGATTAAACACACAATCATTTCATAAGACTACCAGGAAAGAACTTTCCGGGACATATAAATGGTGTAGCTAAGATGTGGCAGCTGCACCCAGACTGGCTTTATTTGTCAAAATCGTGCAGTGCTAAATGGTGGCTGGGAAGGAGAGGACTTCCTGTGGAACATTTCACATTTCTCAACCTGTGTTTAGTGTTGTCTGGTGTTTCCTTATTAGCATGCTTCAGAACTGGACAAGAGCCTGGATTTTTTTTTTCCTTTCTTATTTTCAGTTATCTTGTTCAGATCCTGAAGCTGACAAATAAATTTGTCTGATCCAAAAACTATCCTGACATTAATCTACAGAAAGTAGCCATGGTGTTAGTCATCATTTCTCACCCCTTCCACTCCTCCTCCACACACAAAAAAAAGAGTATTTGGCTTTTTCAGTCTTTTTCCAATGTATTTTCCTTAATGTGCATTTTCTTTGTGTGTGTTTCGGCAGCATGCAGCTTAGCCCAACAGATCCCATAATACGGTGTAAGGGGACAATGCTATCTTTAGGAAGATTGCCAGTTTATCAGGGTACTAGAACTGATGAATTCATAATCAGGCTTTAAATAATCATGTAAATCAGGGATGGATTCTTGGTCCCCTCTAGCCACACTTGAATGAAAGAGTGTATAAACCCTGCACTGATGGAGGCGAAGGAGACTCCAGTTGTACCAATCATGCATGGTAGGAAGGAGGGCTTTAGAAGGAGGAAGCTGCAGTCATCAAGGAGAAAGACTTGAGATGGGAGCTGCTGGAGTGGGTGCAGAAGCAGTAAGAGGAATCCCTATACCAGATATGCCCCAGTTCTGCGAGAAGTCCAGCAAACCTCAGGTCTAATATCGGTAGGCAGAGACTGATAGGGCTATGCTGCTGCAAGGATATCAGTACACCAACTATCCAGGCATCCCAGTGCCACTGATACATTTGCTTTTGTTTATCCAGGATGGGCTTGTTCTCTGCTGAGTTTGAATTTTAGATTTTCCTTACTTGTCACAAAGTAAGCAGGCCTGCAGAGATTAAGGGACTGATGCTTGAACTAGGTTGACCATGTGAAGTAAACTGGGCCTTGAAAGAGGCCTCACCCCAGCTATGGATGCACCTCCAAGAGACATTTTTACAGGCTCTGGCCCAGGAAAGAAGGCCTAGGGTCATTTGTGTTCAAAAGAACGCTTTTGAATATCTCCTTTTTACCACATATGCCACTTGGAAGATACTGAGGAGTTTCCCATAAAATCTGTGCATTGAGCAATATTAATATAGACCATTACAGGAAAAGATAAATGGCAACGCTAACATGTTAACTTTGTGGTGTTATCTATTATTGTGTTCTGCTCTTTAATGGATGTATATCTCTAGAATGCCAGAGTAGTATTTGCTAAACCAGACCACTTTGAGAGTAATCCACCAGAGAGAAATCAACAGTATAATTTTTCTGGTTGGAGATTTTGTAAATTATTCTTGTTTACTTAATTGTTCTGGTTTTTTTTTAAGACCTTTTCCATTTGAGGTGAGTGTGACACTGAATCAATCTCAAATGCAATGAGAGGGAAATAGGGGGAACGTGTGAATGTTAATGAAACAACACCACCTGGAGTTTGTTAGATGCAGCTCATATGGGCTCAAGCACCAACCCCAGAGGACTGTGCTTAATGCAAAAGTCATCCTGGAAGTACACTTGTTGAGAGCTCCTGATATTCACTCATTACTGGAGCCAGGTCATTGAGCCTGGCTTTCAGAAATGAAAAAAGCTCTGTCATTGTGCAGGATATTTTCTAGTTTTGACCTGCTTAAGTCATGCACAACAAAACAAACATAGTCTACAATCTTGCCGCTTCCATAAGCAAACCTTAGCAAGACAGTGAAGGTTAGTCTCCTTTCCCGACAGGGCCAGTGTTTTATAAATTAACCAGGTTTAAGGGAGGAGGAGGAAGAGTAAAGCTTTGATAATGAAAAGTAGGAACTACTTCCTCCTGTTGTGGAGTGCAGTATTGTAGGATATACACAAAATGAGACATAAAGCAAGTTTTTATATAAACCAAAAAAAAAAAAAATGGAGCAAGAGGGCTACTGCCATCAGCTCCCGCATTTTAAGTAAGTACCTATTTTATAGATGATAAAAGCAAGCAAAAATGTGATGTATGGATGAATAACACAGCCAGCCAGCCATGGGATTTAAAACTGTTGTTGTTTTGCAGTGTGCCGACCTGGGTTTTACAAGGCCTTTGCTGGTAATGTGAAGTGTGCCAAATGCCCACCTCACAGCTCTACCTACGAAGATGGTTCTGTGAACTGCAGGTGTGAGAAGAATTACTTCCGATCGGAGAGAGACCCCCCATCCATGGCTTGCACCAGTGAGTAATATCATTATGGCTTGGGGCTGGGTTGTCTTTTGTCCTCTGCTCCATTTGTGTTCTTCAGCTGTGTGCAAAGCTTTCTTCTCCAGATCTCTCTCAGCACCTTGTTTCTCAAATACAGAAAAAATTCAATTTCCAAACAAAACCTCCTCATCTCTGTTGTTTCAGGTCCTGTTTTTATATTTGACAGGCGATGAGAGCTTATAGGAATGAATTTATATACCACTGCTTTAAATTCCTCTCTCCTTTTATCTGTCAGATTTAATAGGGAAAAGAAACTGAGATTTTAAAAACTAATTCCACCATTATTTTTCAAATAATATTTTACATGGGTATAATAGTTAGCAGTAAATAGTTTTGCATTTTTTTCTGCAAAAGCACCTTTCATCTTTAGTCATGTCTTGAAGATAGCTAACAATTTGTGGGAGGGAACATCTCAGGCGCGGACCATGAGGTGGATAATAAAGACATTAAAGATATTTATTTACTGTGGTCACTTTCATATTTCTGTCTTGTGAGTGTGACCCTCATGGAGAAGCACTAGATAAAGTATCCCATTAATCTCCCTCTTGGTTTATCTTTGTAGGACCTCCATCTGCACCAAGAAATGTTATCTCTAATATCAATGAAACATCGGTTATCCTAGACTGGACCTGGCCCCTTGACACGGGAGGCCGGAAAGATGTCACCTTCAATATCATTTGCAAAAAATGTGGGGGAAACAGCAAGGTGTGTGAGCCATGTAGCACCAATGTGCGCTTCTTACCCCGTCAGATTGGACTCACCAACACCACTGTGACTGTAGTAGACCTTCTGGCACACACCAACTACACGTTTGAGATTGATGCCATCAATGGAGTGTCTGACTTGAGTACGTTCTCAAGGCAATTTGCTGCAGTCAGCATCACAACTAATCAGGCTGGTGAGTGTGATTTTTATTGGTCCCGTTCTCTAGTATTTGAAGTATCAAGTCCCATTGCCCTTTCTGTTTCACATATACTATGAATGGTGACACGCTGGTGTAACCGTTGACTCCAGTGAAGTTGTTCCTGATTATACCAGTGGAAGTGGAAGCAGAATCAGAGCTGGTGAGGTTTGCTATCAAAGGATCTGGCAGAATTGCTGTTATGATTAACTTCCAGTCTGTAGTCAATAGTCTCTAATGACACTCTGGTATGATGCCATAGCTGCAAGATGTTTTATTAATAAAACCAGATTTTAATCAAATACTAATTTCAATAATCTCCAATATAAATTACTGTAATAATCTTACTGATCAGTTTTGATTAAATAGGAGTGGAAAAAATGCTTTGATGTTAGGCACATGAAAGGCTAAGTTTTAAATTATAGGGATTTAAAACACTGTCCTTTTTTTCCTCCTCTTAGCACACTTCCTTCTCCTTCCAAGTTCAAACCACTGCCAGCATTACAGGGCTGTGGATAGGAATGCTAAACTAAGCCCTGATACTGTATTTGCTAGTGCATGGATGGACTGCTGGGCTTGCTCGGAGCCTTATTACAGTCATTGAGGTTCACTGCATGAACACAGCGGTCTGCGTGCATGGATTACAATATAGGACCAAAGCTTCAATCCCTGCTTTGCTCACTTATACCATTTGTTTCTCATTTTTCACAATTTCATTCCTATGACAGGTCTGAGGGAGCTAGTCTCTTCCCAGGCATGTGTAGCTTCCGTTAGTGGTCCCAAGATTGGCGTAAAGTTTGCTGTTGAAGTGAGGGACTAGGTTCTCCCTAGCTCTCTGTAGTTCTCTTGTGGGCAATAAATCGTCAAGAGGTATCTGGCAGGAAGCATGCATTTTTGTGAAATGTCTCCTTCCTCCTCCTCCTCCTCCAATCTCCAATGTCGTCTTTCAAAATAGACTTAATTTTTCCTACCAAAAGGTGAAACTCAAATGTACATGAGGTTATGGTGATTCTGAATGTGTGCTTTCTATATCTAAAACACTTTTTTCAAAATGAAGGGTATCTACTTTCATCTGCTTCTAGGAACACAGCTGGGGTTTGGTGGTAAACATAGCAACATAGATCAGAATGAGATCTGGTATCTTGTGTCTGATAGTGGCCAGGACCAGGTGTTTTAGAGGTAGATGTAAGAACCCTTCACTAGGGAAACATGAGGTTTTCTGCCACCCCTACTTTGCTACTTAACAATTACAGCTTGGCTTAAGCCCTAAAATACAGGGTTTAATCTATCTTCCACGGATTTTTTTTTATAACCCTGAATATTCTTCATATCCATACGTATAAATAAAATGTTCAATCATTTGGTGGGGTCCTCCCACCCTGTATTCAAGGACAGCCCCTTTTTTTCTGGTTCTCCCCTCCCCCCCATATTGATGCTTTGTTTTTTCACCTTCTCCTCCATTGCAGTAGATAAAAATCAGCTGGGGGGTGTTCTTGCTTTCAGCTCCAGGGAGTGAACTCTCCAGGACCAGCGAAAGGGCTTTTTCAATGGAGAGCTCCAGCTTTTGGAACTGCTTCCGCTGGTAGTCCACCAAGGCCCAAAGTTGGCAGCCTTTATGACATGATGCAAGATGCATTGGGTTGCTTTTGCCTGTATTGTATCATGCATGATTCCCAAAATGTGTCAGCAATGGCGGTTGTGGTAATGCAACATATTGTGAGGTTGCTTAAACAATTTATTCACTTTTGTGACTAGCCCTAGGATATACCTAGGCGCCATAATTCCTACTGTAGTGATTCTGTCATCCCCACTTACGCTGAGAACCTTAATGTATGAGAATTCATACTGAAATAAATGAGACTACATGAGTAAAGTTAGCAGAATCAGGCCTTAAATAGATACCTTAATCATCTTTCTTCTTGCAGGAATTGCAGTTATGAGAGCAAGATTTCCCTCCCTGACCAAATACCAAAAATGACAATGGATTATAATATTTTGTGTAACTTCAGTTTCATTGTACTAAAGATATTTTCATCTAAGTAATA
Source organism: Pelusios castaneus (assembly GCA_007922175.1). Classification (NCBI taxonomy): domain Eukaryota; kingdom Metazoa; phylum Chordata; order Testudines; family Pelomedusidae; genus Pelusios; species Pelusios castaneus. The sequence continues at coordinate 15,840,431 of ML685767.1, forward strand.
CATAAATGAGAGAAATAATCACATGTGAACATTCAGATAACAGTAAGTCTGTAGGGATCCAGGAACAATATAATGAGAGCTTTATCTAAAAATTAAGTGTTAATATGTGGCTTTGCTATGGGCAAAGGGCAGAACCTCCTAGCACTGCCCATGGAGCCAGACCAGAAGACTGGTTGTGCATCTGAGACTCACAATCTACCTTCTGGGTTTTATCTTGTGCTAAGCGGGAAGAATGCTGTGCTGAATGTATGCCCAGCATAGCATACATATATCCCCATGAGTATCAGCATAGCTCTATGAACCAGTGCATTTGTGTTGCCCTTTCCCCACCCATTTGTACCATTATATGCAGTGAGAATTTACGGGCACTTCAGAGGCTACATTTCTCTCTGTTCTTCTATTCACCGCATGTATGGCCTTTACAGAGGCACGCGAGGCTGCCTTAGACCCACTTATTCACCTGCATGGCTGTGCAGTCTGTGCCAAAACAGTGCCCTTCGTATAGAGGAGATAGTTATGGCTTCAAGATCGTGCTCAAACCTGGTTATGTCATATATTTTACCAGCAGCTAAGCATTATCCCCAGAATATTTTTTTAAATATGGCTTTAAACAACATTAATGATTAAGTAACTACATTTTCATGCCAGGTATTATTACAGTCTCTTTACTTTATTTAGATTTACAAAAATGGGTCTACCCAATAGCCTTAGGAACAAAGAGATTGTCTTTCCCCCAGGTTAGACCAATCCATCTGTTACTATTTGAATATTTGGGGCTAAACCTTCCGTTTTAGGCAATTGCCCAATAACATGCATATGAGGGCAGTTTCTTCCTAACTTGAGGCATATGATGCTTGTCTTATCCCTTGAAGCATGAGAGTTAATCTCTTATACTTTTATCCTGCTACTACAGTATACGTTATTCAATATTAATCACAATTTATGTAACTGTGGTTGTCTTCTTCCAATTATTATTATTCATTTCTAGCTCTTTTATTAATCGTACTGTATTCTTTAGAACACAAGAGCCGCCATCCCAGGTCAGCCCAATATCCTGTCTTCTGATGGCACCAGTGCCAGATGTTTCAGAAGGAATGAACTTACTGGGGCAATTCTGAGTGACCCATTCCCTATCATCCAGTCTCTGCTTCTGGGAGTTGGAGGTTTTAGAGACACCTGGAGCATGTTGTTGTGTGTCTGGTCATCTCGGCTAATAGCCATTGATGGATTTATCCCCCATGAGCTCATATAATTCTTTTTTTACCCTAATTATGCTTTTAGCCTTCACGACATCCCTTGGCAATGAGTTTGAAAGTTTGCCTTTGAGTTGCTATGAAAAAATAACTTCTTGTTTGCTTTAAGCCTGCTGCCAATTAATTTCATTTGCTGACCTCCAGTGTTTTGACATAAATTGGGAAGTATCTCAATGAAATCTGTCGGATTTTTAAAAATCTCTACAAACACATACAGATTGACTTGATATGTATTACAAATTACCCTGAGCTCAAAAAAACTTGTAGTTGCTACCTTTTCCATCCATTCACATGCTCTCTATCCATCCCTCTGAGAGCACCCAGGAAAATGGGCTCTGAAGGTCAACAATCTTGGGCTCTGCGGGACCAGAAATCTCTTGTAGTGAGTGATCCCCTCTAGCCTGCACTCACAGCCCCTAATGAATACAGCTGGGGACTACAAGCTGAAACATCCCAATAGATCACAACGGCCAGGTTAGAAAACAAAGGGAGAGGTGGGTACAGATGCTTCATTATAATCTGCCATCTTGTACAGATAGCTGATGGAGACAGCGCCTCTGGAATAGCCAGGTCAGGGGTCTCCTCAGCTAGTGAAGAATCAGTGTAGGCCTCTTTACCAGTCCCTCCCTCCACTCCTGTAATAGAGTTGTGCAGAGTTGTCTGTGTTCGGGTCATTTGCTCCTGTTGAGTGTCACTGAAAGCCAATGTTGTAACTCACAGCAGTCCTTGGAATTTAATTAACCTTAACCATGAGCCAGTTTGGCCCTCAGCTATGCTCAGAAATCAGGAATGGCTTCCCCTTCACGAGATGAGCTTCCTGAGAATTTCAGCTCAAAATATGGCCCATGATTTCCAAGGTACACAGTCCCCAAATCATGTGACTTTCTAGACTTAGTGCTTTCATTGTGAAAGCTTGTGTTCAGATTTCTACTTGTTTATCCTCAAAGGTTTCAGAAAAAAGCTGAACAAGACCAGCCAGTTTTGCTTCATCAGACACTCACTAGAGATTTTTCCCTCCATTGCTTTTCATGTTAATTCACATTGATGGGCAGGGTTTTTTCCCCCATAATGAAAAACACTGCTTTTATGGGGAAAATTTCTGGAAAAATTGAGGCAAAACTGCAAAATGTTTTATTACCTTCACTGGTAAAAATGTAATTTTATGGAAGTTCTGTCGGTGGCAAAAATTTCAAGAGAGGCATCTGTTTGCATTATAATTACTGTCTGTCTGAAGTCCAAAAGTCCTGTAAAAAGTGAGCAAATATTTATCTCCCCATTTTTCACTGTTCCTTTGGGTATTTCTTCCTCTGGAGCCATCAGCAATCTAATAGTTCAGAGCAAAGACGGTGCTGATTTTTGGTAATGTGATATCTGAGAGCTCTGGTAGGCTGTTTTAAAATAAATGGAGGTGCTGCTTTGGCAAGTCAGTCAGCTATTCAGGAACAACACATCTACTATCATACAAATATAAATAAACAGAGAACCATCTTAATTGCTACTGAGAAGTCAGTTGATGTTTGTGAAATTATTACAAAGTTCTAGGTCTTAACATTGGTCAAATGTACAGTACTGTATACATTAAAAAATCATAATCAAAATTAGTGGACCTTTTTTCATTCTTTCATCCTGATTGCTCTGAACAACTCCCCCATCTTTTGAGAGAGTCTTTCTAAACTGCTGTGGTCCCAGTGTGGGCACACCTTTTACTGTAATAGCATTTCTCTTACCCTAGGATATTGGTGGAGGAATGGCTCATCTTTTTCTTTGCTGCTTGTTTTTTTCCCCTCATTGTTCCCTATTAAACTAAACTAATATATTCATACAGTACACATCCCAAAAATGAGGGCAACATACAATATTCATAAATTATTTCAGAGCATCTCCAAATCCATCCGTTTCCAATTCAAATACTGGCCAGGCTAGACCCTCCTTAGCTGATGAAATCAGTCCACAGTGGTATGACTGCAGAGTCATTAAAACACTCCAGGAGGGGCTGCCTTGTGATCTAACTTTAGGTTTAGGTCTCACAGTGGTGTAAATCCAGGAGTAACTTCAGGGAAATTAGTGGAATTACAATGGTGTGAGACCAAGATCCAGCCCTTCAAACCCCTGAAATAATAGCCTTTAACTCCAGGAAGGTGCACCTCAGCTCATAGTCCTTCCGAGAAAAAAATTATGTTTTTTTAGATGGGGTCTTTTTAAAATATCTCCTCTAGCAAACATGCTGCCAGCTGATAGCCAGCCCAGGTGTGGCTACACTTTGCTAGGACTTGATGAAGTTTGAAAAGTCCCTTAAGTGGGAGAAATTTAGTGATGAAAGGCGCTTTATGCACATCAACTATTTGAGCCTGGTTTCCTCTCTCACTGGTATAAGTCAGGACTGACATTGCTGAGGTCAACGCTACCAGTGAAAAATCCAAGTGAACGGAGAATCAGGCCCAGTACCTTAGAGTATGTTTTGGGATTGATTTACTGCCTTTTCCTTTAACCTCCCCAGTGTGAAAAGGAAGCTTTGGGGCAGTGCCATTCCTGGTAGGAGTTGGCTTTATTGGTTTTCTTTTGTTTTTTGTTTTCCGTCTGTTCTGGTGAAAGTTGATGAACTGGCAGCTTTGAAAAATAAGCCCTCTGGCAAGATATGGCTCCTACTGATATGACACTGTGATATTTCTAATTCCGCTAAGCCTTTCCGTCTTTGACAGGGAAATAATAGAGGAAAGACACAAATTTCCATTTTAATGTAGTTTATAAGGCTAAATTTGTTGTTTTTCTTCTTAATTGCATTGTACTGAATCTCGAGCTGCTCACATGATATGGCACCCCCTGAATTGTGCTTTATTCTGTTGTCAAGTGAAGCAGTACACCTCTGCCTATCACACATGCCAAAGGGAAGAACTCTTCCTCCCCTCTCACATGAATATGTTTTCACACAGATGTTATCGCCTAATCACACCAATCATCCATGTTTAGGAAGGGTCACTGACTGCTATAGGAGATTATATGGCAGTCAGAATCCCTGGAGAAGGGGGGTTAATTAGGAATGTGTCATGCAGAAAGACTGACAGCTGCGCCACTGACTAGTCTATGTGCAGAATTGCCCGGTCTTTTTGGTAAAAGTGCAAGTTTACGAGGTTTGTAGGTTTCCTGATCAGATGCTCTTCTGTGGTGGTGGTATTTTGGTGGGGTTTTGTGGGGAACGGGGGGATGGGGTGTGTGTGTGTGTGTGTTTGTTTTTTTTAAGATCTATAGATTGTAATTATTTGGCATGTTTCCCTTTATGAGTGGTCACTTCAGCACCCAAATGGAAATAAAATCCTACCCCACTCAGATTGTTGTCACATTGAAGGGTTTGGTGCTGAAGCTGTGCCACGTGCAGAGGACCTGTTGAAGTTGTACACAGGGATGGATTATGAAACCCACTCCTGAGAGAGGACCGTATGGCAGCTTTAGTGGATCTGTTCGGTGCTCCAGCATTGAGGGTGAACGCGTCCTGATGCTGGGCTTGTCTACAATGGAGGTGGGATTGTAATTCGATTTTAGGTTGTCAAATTACAGAAGGCGAATGTGAGTGATCACACAGCAAATTCCTTTCTGGTATCTGTTGTCCCCACTGCTCAATTACTTCCTGAAATGCATTGCACTGTGGGTAGTAGGTGCAGGAGCTTGTGGGGAGGCATCATCCTCCACTCACTCCCCTCCCCTCTTCTCCAAAGGAAAAAACAGGCAGGAAAAGTTCCCTTGCTATTCCTCTGTTGCAGGCATGGTGCTGCATGGAGAGAGAGGAATTGCGGAATTAATTGAAAACTTTCTGGGCCTGCAGGCAGGGGAGGAGCTATATTGCTATTTCCAGCAGACTGGAAAAGTAGGAAAAGCAAGATTAGAGCTATTCTCTGGTTACAAGTTCCAAAGGGGTAGCCGTGTTAGTCTAGTTCAGCAAAAGAAACAAGGGGTCCTGTGGCACTTTTAAAGACTAACAAATTTATTTATCACATAACCTAAATTTGATTTGTACCACAGTACTACACCATTTGCAGGAGTGGTGTTATTAGATTGAATTACAGTACCATTTAATTCCGATTTACTGCTCTGACAATGGAGACTGACACTGGTCAAGGTAAGCAGCATTATGTCAGACTTTTCTTTTAGTGTAGACCAAGGCTTACTCTGACAGCTCTCATTAACCAAAAGACTTCTAGATTGGTCAGAGCAAATCAGCAATTTCTGTGATTTTGGGGCTAGCTGTTCATATTTGGTTTATGCAAGTTCTTCTCAGAAAGTCTACATACATTACCTGCAGGTCAGATGACTCAATGTTATGTCCAGGGTATATATCCCCACGCCCTGGTTATAATCACAGTTTAGCACCCGTAAAACTCCCCCATTTCAAGGCTATCCTGAGTCAGCGACCACAGTTTGGTTAGAAAATATATCTTTTTCTTCAGCCCCAAGGGATAGCCTATCACAGTTGTGTGTGAATAGCTTCTGATAACCTCACATCTCCCTTCCCTTCTCCCTCGCTTAAAAGCACAAAAGAAAATAAAACAGCAATGCCTCTTCTTTAGCCTGCAGGCTGAAAAGGCACAAGATTAGTTTTCGTACATTCAGGTTTTGCTTTCTTTCAGACTGATTGAGGAGTTAAGAAGGAACAGGGAGACTTCAATCCATATCTCAGACTTCAAGATTAAAATTTGAAAGATGCAAGTGGAATATGTAGTTAGTCTGAAAATTGACTCTGAGAATGATATTGTGGTACTCAGTTGTGTGCTTTTAAAAATTTTCTTCTTGAGTC
>ML685767.1:15846869-16006537 GCA_007922175.1 Pelusios castaneus
ATTTAAACACATAGTCAGTGAAACTTAAGCATGTACCTAAGAACTTTGCTGAACAGGGATGGACTGCTGGAAAAGGCCTTAGACATCTCTTTGCCCCAGCAGCTTTTTTATTGTTGACTTTGAATTTGTTTTGAAATGCAGGCACATTCCATTTTCTCTGGGAACAAATATTATAAGCATGGCAGCGGTGAGCCACGGCATGGTTGATGCTCTCCTTAACACAAGTGATTCCTTTCAGCCTTCAGGAATCTCCCTGCTCTGGATTGATATAGAATAGCCAGAAGCTGAGCACACAAGCAGTGCTACACATTGTCTGTTCAGTTACATTTTTGGCATTGTGATGAAGCTTGTAAGTCTCAGGCTGTAATCCTCACAATCCAAAGTGTGACTGTGGGGAGCTTCCAGGTTGGATTTCTGTCACGCTGTCTTCACTATTGATCTTTATTATGCCTAAGGCTGACTCTGTATAAGAGAAAAGCAGCAGTGTGGCGGGGAGAGGAGAGGGAAAAGGAATCCTTTCTTGCCTGGTTTTTCTCAGTCCACTGCTACAACTGGAATGGGGCTTTAACGCTGCAAAACAGCAGAATGGAGCTTGAGGAGTAGCACTATGGAAAAGGATCTGGGGGTTAATGGTGGACAGGAAGCTGGATATGAGTCAACAGTGTTCCCTTGTTGCCAAAAAGGCCAATGGCATATTGGGCTGCATCAGTAGGAGTGTTGCCAGCAGACTGAGGGATGTGATCATTCCCCTCTATTCAGCGCTGGTCAGGCCGCATCTGGAATACTGTGTCCAGTTTTGGGCTCCCCACTACAGAAAGGATGTGGACAAATTAAAAAGATGTGGACAAATTCGAACTAACTTTAGTAAGTGTAGACATAGCCTTTGACTATAAGCACTTTGGGGAATTCCTCTTATTACATGTCTGTATGGTATCTAATACCCTGGGATTTGGATACTAATTGGGATCTCTGAACACAACTATAATATAACTATTGCATATATTAACTCATTTTGAGGGGTTCCTATGAGAGGATATGGCGTATAATCAGGTCTCTCCTCTTCTATATTTCTTTCATTTTTCGTATACCCTCTGCATTTCTGAAACTCATGAAGAGGAAGAATTTAGTAACCCTGTGTCTGTTAAGCCTTGAAAGATCCACCAAAGGCTACAGGAAAATAGATGTGTGCAAACCAAATAGTTTTGCACAGACCCCTAAGTATGGTAGTATAATTCTTGGATATTCAGTTTCATTAGAATTATGCTGTAACAACATCATCTCTTCTTGCTTATTTCCGGATTGGGGAATCAAGGTGCTTGTTTCAGCTAAGACCATGTGGTCTGACTTGTATGCACATGAAGTCAGATTTCTCCACGCTTTTTTCTGCTTTTGTCTGTGTGCTGATCCCTAACCCTGTTAACTCCCAGTGCATGGATAGGTGTTGCAATTTTTGCTCTGAATCATTCTCAAAATATGTGAAATATTTGCCACTGAAAAATGTATTCAGGACAAAAAATCTGTTGGCAGTCCCACAAGTGTTTTGTCTCTGAGAAGTGATTTACTCTTGTGGTTCACACACTTCAGCTGATGCTCCTTGAGATTCTTCCATGCTGCCGAACAAAATTCCAGAATCATGTGTGTTGCTGAAGGTTGAACTCCAACATGAGGCATGACTTGGATTTCTGGGGTGTGATTAGTACAATGTGTTACTCATTTATGTTCTGCTTTCTGAAATCTCGCAACTGAAGTCTGTTAGGGGGCAACTTATTTTACAGTTCAGATGGAATACCTCAGCAGTCTATAATCGAGAGTGGTGATTTTCAAACTAAGGGTTGGGACCAAGAGTACTGGATTGTGGATCCTCAGATACTAGGTCACGGTGCCCCCCGCTGCCACTGCCGAAAGGCTGGAATGCATTGCTCAAAAATGTAATTGTTGTGTCACGGGCTTAAATGATTTTTTTCAACTGGGTCCTGGGGAAAAAAGTGTGAAAACCACTGCTCTAGAGTTAATAGGCATCTGAGTGGCAATACTTTTTTGCACACATGTGTCTGCTAGTATAAAGAGACCAATGAAAACACTGACTTTTCAGAACCTGTTGTGAATGTTGATTCTGTAGGAGTTTCATGCCCCACACTCACCAACGGGGTGCCTCCTGGTGATGTTGCTGGAGAATTAGCTCAAGTGGCCCCCCTGCTAGTAGTCCGTGCTCTGCTGTCTCACGCGCAATTAGGTCTCCCTGGCCCACTTTGCAGCAGAGGCCAGGCCTAGTCCGTCTGCCGCTGTCCTGTGGTCAGAGTCAGGCTTGCTTGTTTTCAGCCCATAATTTAAAAGAGTCTAGGGGCCAGCGAGCCAGTGCCCCTCCTACCACTCCTGGCACGCTGGGGGAGCGGGGAGGGACCTGGGCCCGCCCTCTGCACCAGGCCCCGGGCCAGGGACCCTAAACACCTCCTCTGAGGCTCTGCCTCCCACCAGTCTCTACACTTCACTGGGTGTCGACTCCCTAGGCCGTTTCCCCGCAGCCCCCAGATACCCACCGCCTCCTCACTGCCCAGAGCTCAGCTGCTGTCCCTCCAGACCTCCTTGCCTCCGGACCGCTGCTCCAGAGTCTCTGCCCTTTTTGGCCACCTTCCCGGTCAGGTCAGCTCACAGTGCCGCACTGTGAGCTCTCCAGGGTGCTGGCTCCCGCGCCCGGCCAGCAGGAGTTCCTTCTCTCTGGGCTTCAGGGCCATCCTTGGGGGGGTGAACAGGGCGATCGCCCCGGGCCCCGCAGTTACATGGGCCCCACGCTGTCCCACTCCCAGAGTGCTTCACGCTGCTCCCTGCTGCCTTTGCCTGGCCTTTGGGCTGGCCCTCCCCACCCCCAGGGCGGAGCGGGCAGGGCAGGTGCCCGGGGCCTGGTCTCTGGGCCTGCCTGCGGCCTGCCCCACACATAGCTGCATGCGGCCGGGGCATGCCCTCGCTGGCAGCCTGGGATCCCGACTGTGGCCGGGGAAATGGCGGCCTCGGCCGGGGCTGGCTCACAGCCGCAGCTGGAGCCAGCTCTCCCCAATGCCTAGGCAGGTTGTAAAATCTCCATCATTGGAAGTTTTTAAGAGCAGGTTAGACAAAGACCTGTTAGGGATGGTTTAAGAGGGTACTTGGTCCTGCCATGGAGTACAGGGGACTGGACTCAATGACCTCTCATGGCCCCTTCCAGTTTCTATGATTCTATGAAGTGAGACCCGAATTAACTACTTCATAACTTCTTATCCAAAATAATACGTAAACACACACTATCAGCAACACCCCCAAAACTCTCTCTTGGCTAATATGATTATAAAATCATGGTTATAGGAGGAATATAATTATACCTGCCCCTGTTGTTATTTACAACTTTAGCTTACAGAGTGCAGATGCTTTACCTTGAAACGTATCTTTGCAACAGAAATGACTACAGACTCCTTTAACAAGGAAGAAAGGAGGGGAAAAGGGGAAGGGGTGGAGAGTTGCAACTTTTCTCTAGCAGGTCTGGGAAACCAAGAGATAACACCCTTCATCCACATTTTTTTTTGTCCAGGTGCTGATATAAGGAATTACCTGCCTTTGCTTTAACCCCGTCACTCCCTGCCAATTAAGCTTCATTTTAGTTTTTTTCCACCCCCATTTCCCAAGCCTCAAGAGCTGCTGTATTATAATTATCACAGGATTGCTACTTATTCCTTTTGTTTAGTACTTGGCCTTTTAGTCCAAATCAGGGGTCCAGCAGAGGACAGTTTGTGCCCAAAGTCTGGGTCCAAACTTGGCCCTCCACCCAGGAATTTGACTCAGCGCCAGCCTCCTTTGTCCCTGAGCCCACAAAAGGCCTCATGGAAGAAGTGTGGTTTCAAGACTGATTTGAAGAAAGGAGAAGAGAGGTAGTTTAGCTCACAGGCAGAGGAGGAGGAGTTCCAGGCACAGTCATGGCATGGGAAAAGAATTCTAATGAGGATCATGGAGTAGAAGGAAATAAGAGCAAAGCGTTTTCTCTTTACCTCAGTCCACCACTGTGAATGTAAGTTCTTTGCATTTGGGGGACTGTCTATTTGTACGGCAACTAGCACAATAGGATCTTGTTCTATAATTGGGACCCCTAAGTGCTATGATAATACAAATAAATAATCAAATCCAACTGAATACATTTTAAAATTTATGATGAGACCTAATTTAGCATCCTCTTTTGAAGTTTTAGACTTTTGGGCTAAACAGAGTGCATTTAATTTCCTTCCAACAGCACTGTGGGTAAAGTACTATTCAAGCTGTAGAACTGAGCACTGTTCTGACATTTCTTTCTCTTTACATGCACAAAATTAGTGTTGGGCCAACACTGTAAGCAGTTTCCTTCTGAGAGTAATTTGAATATTTTAAAGAACTTATCTTTGCCTGTGTTCACACTTTCATGTTTGTTTGCCCATGAGCAGAATCACCCAAATCCTATTTTACTGGGATTATAGTTTAAGAAAAAGCATGTTTTAAGTGTGCAAACTCAGATATTCATGGGCCAAAAAGCTGACAATAAGATTCATGCTCATTCAATCAGAGAAAGTCAGTGCACTACTTTCCCTAGGTATGATGAACATGTATTTGAATAGAGATCCACTCTGTGCATTAGAGATCAGGATGTTGCTCTAATGTGATATGTATGAGAAATAAAGAGGATAGAAATTGCTTGTGCAAAATGTGCAGGGAAAATGACAGGGATGTGCCTTGAGCTAGTAATAACATGTTGTATGTTATTGCTAGCTTAGGGCACATCACTGACATGACGTTTTTTCCACTGAAAATTCTGTGCGGTATAGGACATCTTTGGAACCAAATCACTCAGTGAGAATAAATACAACTTGCTATTGAGTCCAACTCAGAGATTACATGGTATTTGACTTGTTGGTTGTTTCATAACATTTTTTGAATGATCAACATTTTGCGGATTGGAACATAAAATAAGTGGGTTTCCAGGGGGAATTTGACAGAGGCTTGGTGAACTAGAGTATCCATGCATAGGGATTGGTATAAAGAACTATACAGAGATGCTTGAAGGTGAAACCGCTGAATAGGGTATCATGGTTGACATCATTGGCAGAGCAGAGGGAATAAATGGCTACAGATAGAGATTTAGTGGATGGGTTATATCCCTGTTTACTTTTCTGAAGAGCTTTTGCAGCTCTGACTTCCACTTGGAAATAAACATTTTAAAATATAGATTTTTTTTTAAAGCCATATTTGCATGCAGAACTCCACTGCGCATCTGGGGTGAACCCTCAAAATCTCCTCAGATTTAAGATTTTGCCTTCCCTGTGTCTGGTAGCTTGAGGGTAATAGATGGCTTTGTATAAGATATATTGCAATGAGGTAGGCATTTAGCTCTAGCAGAAGAGTTAGAAATATACCTTAGATTATATTTTGGAACTAACAAGAGTTTGCTGTGAATACATACATTTTTCTTTTACACTAAAATGCACTGTCTTTAGCAACTCACCTATGGAGTATGATGTTCTCTGTTTAAATAAAATCCATTTTTACTGATGCTTGTATGAACTTTACAATATATATCCCAAGACAGGTTCCTTAAATTTAAGAGATACAACATGACAAAGACACACGTTTGATGCATGATATATTTCTTGCTTTCCCAATGGCCCTTATAAAAAAGGCCAGAAGATAGACTTATTAAAAGGCAACCAATGACATGATGTAGGGAGCCTGTGGTTCAGTGACTGTTATTACAGCTGTGTCCCATTACATATTGGATACCTAGGACATGCTTGCTTTTTGAATGACATTTATCTTTTGAGTTTCAAACATTCCTGGCATAAATAAGGATTTTACGCTTTTCAAACGTGTTTTACAGTTCAACCCCAGAGCTGCTGAAAGATCATTTTAACTCAGTAACACTCCTATAGCAATGCAAAAAAGGAAGTGAAGTGGAGGAGCATCCTCCACACTTACACTATTATTGGACAGAGATCATCCTCATCCAAACCTTTGATTCCAACCCCCCAGAGCCTTTAGGAAGCTATGCCCGGGATTTGAACTTTGTGGCTGACATTGATCTTTTCAATGTGCCAAACAGCAGCTTAGGTCTGAACTCACTCATTTTTGAGAAAGTTTCAATATGGAGCTTGTGACTCAGTCAGTCGCTTCCTGCAACTGATGACCATCACCTCCCACATCTTGACTCCCACCTTCCCCACCTTTTAAATGGAAGTCTTGGATGTTCATTAACATTGATCCACGTATCCATTTAAATTTTAATATATGCATTTCTTTAGGTTCTGAAAGTGGTTGCATGACACAGTGGCCCTTTTTGCAGACACTTCAGTTTGTTAAAAGAGTAAAAAAAGGAAGAAATGCAGGCAAGAAAAACGTATAGTCTTTAGCTAAACACGTAACAGTCTTATTGATATTGCAAGGTGAATAATTATTGAGAGAAGCAATCAATGTACGTCTGAACTCTAAACAAAGCTAACAACTTGCATTGCCTCTTGAAGCTTGTCTTATTAGACAGTTTGTAAGCCTAGTCACTTAGGCTATGTCTACACTTGGTAATTTAAGTCGACTTTAACTAAGTCGACTTACTGTGTCCACACTTAAAAATAAAGTCGACTTAAAGGGGAACTTAAAAAGTCGACCTAGAGCATCCACACTGGATGCCTAGGTCGACTTCTAGGGGCTTAGGGGGACCTAGGGGAGGTCCATGGAGGCAGGGGGGCACCCCTTGCCCAATGCCAGGGGGCTCAGCCTTTGCCCCATTGTACCTAGGTGCAAAGGGGGACAGGGACCCTGGCAGGGCATAGGGGCAGGGTGGGCATGCCAGGCTCCCCCTGTGCCCCCTCCCCCCCCGGCAGGGAGGGCATTGGTGTAGCCCTGGGGTAGCCCTAAGTCGATTTAGGGCTACCCCATGTCTACACTGGCTTAAGTCGACTCTAGGGACTTAGGAAGGTGGTTTTATAAAGTCAACTTAATTTTCATTATCGGCTTTATTTTCCTTAAGTCGACTTAAGCAGCTTGCTTAAGTCGACTTAAGGAAACTGTAGTGTAGACTCAGGGTAAATTAAGTTGACTTAAGCAAGCTTAAGTCGACTTAATTTACCAGTGTAGATGCAGCCTTAGAAAGACAATTCTAAAACTACCTGTTTCTTTGATCCACATAGCTATCTTCAAACATCCTTCCACTAATTTCTGGCCAGATCCGATATTCCTTGCATGCTGAAAACTCTCACTGCAGCCAAGAGGAATTTTGTGTCCAAAAACTATCCAGGACTTAATAAAAGTCCCTCAATTAAACCACAATTGTGATTTAAAGCTGTGAACACGCCTTTGTTAGAAAGCGTATGTGCAGTTTGGTTTGTAGGCCTTATTGTCCAATTTAATCTATGGCTCCAACATCTCATCAGATTCTTGTAGACTGGCATGCTCTGAAATGATCCAAACTTATTCTGAAGACTTTTTGACATTGAGTAACTGGTTCCAGTGACAGAGGTGGCTCAAAATAAAAGCCTGTAGGGTTGTGTAGTTTGGACATCAACATCCCTCATGGAAGAGATGGAAGTCTCATAAGAGTAGGAGTCTTTCAGCCTGAAGCATTTAAGTCCAAGATAGGCCACATTTTTTTTAGCTGGGTTTACCAGTCCAAGTAGTATAGCAGCTGATGTTGATTAGCTAGTCTACAGCTGAAATTGGTGGGCAGTATAGCATCATTCAGAGACAGTGTGTAGCAAAGTAAGCAATGAGAATTTGTTTGACTTGGTGTAACACGTGATAAAGAGTGAAAGAGAAGAATGTCTCTAAAATAATCAAGATTTCATACCATTTTAGATTATTTCTGTTCCCAAAGTGCCCCAATATTCTGGAACCAGACTGAAGCCGTTCTGATGACATTTGTTGACAGACCAAGGGCGTTTGGGCTGCTGTTCAGAACAAAAAATATGCCTGTGTCCCAGACATCCTTAATTCAACAGCACCCATTTTCTCCATGAAGGAATTCAGATTAAGCTTCTGGCACACATACAAGTGGTTCTTAATGGCATTTCTTAGAAATTAAAGGAAATTTTTCCAGTTTAGGTGATAACTTAGTTTCTTGGAGTTTGAAAACCTAGTAAAATCTCAGACTTTTGGTGTTGCAGTCATGGTGAATAATTCCCTTATCCTGGAAAGCTCACACAAGGAGGCATAAGACTATAGGAAAGCATAAAGTAACGTGACCATGAAGATTAAACTGTTTTGTTAATTGATATAGCATTATAAATATTGAGTGAAAATATGAAGTTCTGAGAAGCTTCCTTTCCCCCATTCTTGCCCTTACCCATTTCATACAGAAAACAGAAAGAATAACATTGTTATGAATATCTTAGGATGAAACCTTATGAAAGCATATATGATGTTTCTTTCATCTGTGAAATAAATGTGAATGCCATGGCACCATAATTTTTAGTTTCTGAAGTGTGTCTTGTGTAGCCTTATACTTCTGAAATGGACATGGTGCGTCCGTGATTTATCACACACATGTTAAGCATATGAGCAAGTCAGGCATTTTGCCTGTAGTGCAGCAGGTGTTTTAAAAGAGATTTTTAAAAGAGATTGCAAAAACAGACAGTAAGAGAGATGTGAGCATGCGAAAGTGCAAAAGATAATGAAGTTTGCTTTTAATTTAAAAATTAATTGTTCTGGTGAGAAATTAGCCCTGATACTCATTTGTCCAGTGACAGCTGCTGCCCAGGATGTGGCTTTCCTCTGTTCTCGAGAGTGAAAATAACCAGCTGTATTTTAGTTCACTTCCTGTTGGAGCTTCTTTTTTTCCCTTTGCATTCTTTTCCTTTCCATCTTTTCATGCTATTTGTACAATGCCTGCTGTCATCCCAAAATCTGTAGCCAAGTGCTGTTGTTCACTCACTGGTCTGCAGAATGCAAGATGTCATCCATGCACTGAAGTAGTGAGAAAAGTTCCTTTAAAAACATTGAAAAAAATGTATAAATTTGACTTTTTTGTAGCATGTCACACATGTTCAGAACAGAACATGTTATTTCATGTTGTCCCAAAAGTTGTAAACTTAGCTAGCAAGTTGGAATAACTAAAACTCTTCACAGTAAAAACTTTCCTCTCAGATGCTTATTCTTAGGACACTTTAACAAAAAAATAAGCGAAGTCACAGAGTTTTAAGGAAAAGCCTTGTTTGGGACATACCAAAACTAATCCCTTATAATTCGGGTTTGAGTTCTGTATCTTCCAAGTTAATGTATCCTGTTAACAGCTCTTCCTCTTCCTCTTACTTTCCTTTTTTTTTTTAAAGTGTATTTAGTGTAGTGAATCTTTTTTTTTTTAGTGTAAACCCTTAGTTCCCAACAGCCTTCTGTCAGAAACCATTCCCCTTTCCATCTGCCGTAGTGTGTCCCATCAAAGATTTGAGCCAGATCCAGGGTAAGAGCTCTGTATCCTGACATGATCCTCTTGGAGCTGGGGCTTGATACAGTCCCAATTCCCAGGCCTCTGGAGAAAAGAGAGGACAAGAAGGTTGGATTCCATTCAGTTTGACAATCACTTAATGACTCTACAGGATCCTATGACATTTCACAGTGCATGTTATAAAATATATTGAGTCTGCAGTAACTTAAACAAAAGGTGTGAAAACACATACAAAAGTACAATGCTAGTTTAACTGCATATCCTGGAGATTAAAGGGTAAAGGACTGTGTCTGCACACACATTCAAATGTGGGGTGATTGTCTCTGGGGGAGGGAGGTGTAGGGTTTAGCAGATTTCCAAAGATGTCATTAAAATATAACTATTTCCTTTCTTTTCCACCAGCCATATGAGCCACCTGATACAATGTTCTGTTTGTACCCTCCCTGGAATGTGCTTAACCTTGTAATGACTTGTTCTAGCAGAACATTATATATGGTGGCAGTATTTTTAACTGCACTTCATTAACTGAGTACATTGTAATGCCATCAAAGAGAGGTCACGTTTAAAAATATTTCAACTCCGGTTTTTTATAAGCAAAGTTAAAGAATAAACCATTGTTAGATACCAGCCTGAGACTGTGGGAGGAGGGTGAAGATGGGGAGAAAGTCACAATTCAAAAGGGAAATGCAATGGTTCATAAAGAGAGAATTTTAACAAAAGTTAACAAAAGACCTGTGGATGTGCCCCCCCTGGCCATTACATTTGACAAAGGTGACGCTGGTAGATAGTGATATGTTGGATAAAGCCAAAATTGTAAGAGCTAAGTCAGAAAATCATCCCTGTATTGGTTTGGCTGTGTTCTAAAGTCTGGTTTGAAGGGAGGAAAAAAGATGGTGGTTTGTTGGATTTTTGTCTTAGAGAGAGAGAGAGAATTCATTGTTTGTGAAAGATGCTGGAAGGATATAAACACTTCAGCCTTTTAATTAGCCACATAGCCCTGGCAGCATTTACATTCCCCCACATAGCTCTAAGATATGAACATGCCTTCTGTCTTCTTTGGGGATCACCGATAAGTCCCTTCAATCCTTGGTCTCTCCCAGCAAGGGTGCCAGTGATGAGTGGTGGTTTTTGTGCTTTGAACATTGGTATTCTGAGAACTGGATTGAAATGAGTAGCTCATTTTACATCCACCAAACAAACGGTAGCGGTTGTTAATGGCTTTTTGCCACTGGAGACTTGAGAGGAAAGGGAACAACTGGTGTTGGGATGGGAGACTCAGCGTCTCATTACCCAAGCAACCAGACCCTCAGTTTAAAAACTTAAATTTATTTAAAATACATCACTCCATGCCAATCTCTATAGCCAGCAAGTATAGGCTCTATAGGGAATGGGTTTGGGTGTATTCAAATTATAAAGTCAGGATTAGTTAATAATGTCATCAGATCTCAATAAATAAAAATAGCCTCTTTTTAAAAAAATAGTTCAGTGAAAACTTGCGTTCAGGAAACACGCTCAAGAGTGTACTCTCAGCGCCTCAGGCCCCATTTTCAACAAATTCTCTAATTTTTCCCTACACACTATCTAATCATACTTGGAATATTTTATCCTTAAAAATACATGTGCATTGCCATTGGAAGTCAGGGGCCAACACTCTTTTTAGCTCTAAATCCTACATAACTTTATGAGATTTTCAATAAAATATAAGTTGTGATCAGCAAGACTAAAGAAACAGGATGACTTTAAACATTTCACCAGTTACATATACATGGCTTCCCAGAGACAATTCTGAATTTTCCCTCCCATAAGACATGGACATTTCACTTACAGTATGCACATCTGTAAACCAGTCACATATGAAAACAATAACAAAGGAATAAAATAGTCAATAAGGAGATTTATATACAGCTGCTATTACATTAAAGCAAAACGAATGATCCGTTGGGGTCAGTTTCTCTGGGAAATCAATTTCAGCTGAGTTTTATTGTCCTCGCTGCTAGACCCTTCATGTTGCTTGCACTTTTAACAGTTATGAGTAAAGAGGTTTTTAAACTTGTGAGCTTAAGCTCCCTGGATCACTGCAGTCCATACAATTCATTACCTTTTCAACCTCCAGCCCCTAGTAGTCACAAAAGTCAACATCAGAATATTGAATGCACAAAATAAATTTCCCATAGTAAACCTGTACTGCATCTTGTCCGAGTTCCCCTTAGGGGAGTTCTGTCTGTTCATGTTAACTCCCTAGAGTGGTCGAGAACCAGCCACACGGTACATGGACAAATAAAGATCATCAATCCTAGTGCTCACTCACTATTTACATACGTGATGTAAGCAAAATTAAGAATCTGTGCACCTCTCTTGCTTAGGAGCTAAGCAGGGAGGGTGGCAACTGATTTGCCTGGGCTTTGTATTTGCATGATACTCAGTATAATTTCACCCAAGGGTTGGGCGTGATGGGAATTGGTATGTGTGGCTGATTCAAATCCTTTGAGTCTGATTTTTTAGCAGAAGGGGGAAATGAAATATTATCTTTTCATGAAATGCTACCCTTTGATTGTATATCTGCTTATAGACTGAGAAGCTGATGGAAAAGTCACCAGTAGCAACAGAGAACTTGGAAAAGTGAGCAACACTAATTTTCAGTGTTGTAAAACTAGGTGGGGAGGGGGATGAACATTAGCTCTGCTGGAGCTGTGCCTTAGGGCAACGTCTACTCCCCTCCCATTGTTAAAGGGTAGACTTAAAGATTCCTTGTGGAACCTCTTTTGTTGTTTTGATTGAGCTAAAATCACCAGAGAAGTGAAAACTTCTCTAAGAGCTGAAATCACTGAAAAGCTGACTGAGGTCCAGCAGAAGAACATCTTGCCAGCACACAGCAGGTGTGACCAGCGGGTGGTGACAGCAGATGGTGGGTGTGACCAGCAGGTGGAGCCAGCGGACGGTGTGAGTGGCCAGCGGGTAGCGTGAGCAGACCCAGTGGTGGCAGAAGATAATTGGAGGGGAGGGCTGAGCCCCCCCCCCCCTTTTAGAGGTGGACAGTAAAACTCTGATGGTCAGTACGAGGGTCATGAAGAAGTGAAGGACACACTCTGTGTACACTGAGGGTGGAAGTTCTGTCTATTGGGGTTTGTGGGAATCTTGCTTTGCGCTGTATCCCAATCAGTGCTGCTTTTGCTATTTCCTCTTTATAGTCTGTATTAAAAGTCTTATGTGCTACACTCAGACTCATGCTTGCGAGAGGGGAAGTATTGCCCTTCTAGGGCGCCCAGGGAGTAGTGTGTACTTTGCCAGAAGACTGGGTGGGGGCTCAAGCTGAGTGGTGTTGGAACTTTGTTGGGAACCTCGAGACATAGAACCTGGTCTTTTGCTGCCACCGTCTTGGCCTGGCACCAGGGTTACAGTGATAAGATTATTATCAAAAACCCAAAAGCCTACATTGTAAGAAAGTTAATAGAAACCACAAACAAAAGCAAATTGATGTCTGAGTCTTTATCCAACACCCAGTGAAGCCAGTGGCAGTCTGACCATTATTTTCAGTAGAAGTTTATTACATGTCTTAACCGAACTTTTTTTCTTAGTCTGTCTTGAAAGCTGTATATGTTTTCCTAAGTAAAACAGTTTCATTTAGATTACCTTTGAGTTGAGTGAAATGAACATTTATAAATCAATTCACAAAATGTCAGTTTTAGCACGCTGTACTGATAAAATAGTCTGTTTACATCAACCGAAAATGCCTGCATTGACAAAGTATATTCAAAGCATTCTAGTGTTGCGTATTTTTAAATAGAGTACAATCGAAATGGCATATTAAGAAATTGATTCTTCTTTTTTTTTTAGTTTGAAGCAGTTGTCCACCGAGGTTATTCTAGTTATTGAGAATGTTGAGGCTGGAGAGAAATCCTCAAGCTCTCCTTTCTTAAGGACCTACAGAATTTACATATCACTGACACTCTCGTCATTTTTTAAAATAGTTTTTACTGTCAGCTATCTCTCACTGCTGCTTCTCGCTTTTGCTGGATTTCCCATTGTAGGAAAGAAGTGGAATTCTGTGACCTAGCCATTCAGATTAAGTGAAGGAAGGATTGGCCATATTAGTGTGTGGCATACCTCTTGTGACTTTTATCACAAAACTAAGCTTGACTCTTGTGGTGGGCCACATTCTTCTTTCATTTACACTGGTTTTATTGTTAGACGAGAAACCATTGGATTTACACGGATAAAGCTCTGTTGACTTCAAAGGAGCTGGTCCTGTTTTGTGTATCTATGTAAGTGAGACCAGAAGAAAGTCCCTTACATTCACGAAGTACAAGGAAATACAAAAAAATTAAAAATAGGTCAATTTTCTAAAGAAATTATTTCAAATATATTTATTTTTTTCTTTATCTATTAAAATATGTTCTGGGAACATGTAGATAAGGTGATTGACACAATTCCAGACCAGTAGCCAGATCTGGCTCCTAAACTAACCCAAACTAAGGAATCAATTTCAGGGAAATATTTAAGCACATGCTTAACTCTATCTCTGTTCAGGGCAGCACTTACACACATGCTTAACTTCAAATGTGTGTTTAAGTCCCATTGACTGCAGTGGGTGTGCTTATGTGCTGTCCTGAATAGGGCTGATTTCCTGAATAAGGACCTATGAGGTTTAAATAAACAATCTCACCTACTCCTCTCCTATTCCTAGAAATAGACTGCAAAATCTATTCTGAGATTTTATAAAAAAAGGAACAGAACATTTCTCTAAAAACTGAATTGCTCTTGGTCTTTAAACTTCTCTCTGTCTCTAAACATGGAGAATTCAGTTTATCATTTAAAACAGCCTCTCCCCCAACTATCTAGCTAAGCTGTTTCCGAAGGAGCTGGAGATTAATATTTTTTAAATGAAGTAACATTTACAAGCCTTTTAGAGGAGGCAGCTTAACAGTTTAAACACTGGGTTTGAAATAGCTGCTTTTGCTGGCATCTTAGGGTCAGATCCTGATATAGACAGCTATAGTTAAGTACTGTGCTGTGTGTTGAATGTTTCAGATAAGACAGGTACTTAGATGAACATTAAAGAGCTGTAGAAGTTTGTATAACTTCATTTTTGCTGTGATTAAAATATCCCTTCCCATTTGTCCCACACAGTTTACATTTACCAGTTAGCTGCTATATATATGTATATAGTTTCTAAGGCAGTGGTTTTCAAACTTTTTTTCTCGGGACCCAGTTGAAAAAATAATCTTTTATGCCTGCAACCCAACAATTACATCTCTGAGCAATGCATTCCAGTCTCTAGGCCGTGGCAGCAGGGGGTGCTGTGACCCGGTGTCTAAGGGTCTGCCACCCAGTACTGGATCCAACCCTAAGTTTGAAGGTGCTTATTCTAAGGTGCTTCAGGGTTCTTAGTGTAGAGAGGAGCTGTATAAATGTAAATTGCTATTGATGGGTGCAGAGCAAACACTTTTCTAATAAACTGGTGTGACATTACTTGTAACATTTATAGAGATGTTTAAAAAAGTTTAGAATAACTAATCCAGTGTTATAAAAAAGCTTAACACAGCATCATGTATTGAAATGCATTCAGTTATTTAGATCTGTCTAGACAGAGCATCTTACAACAATTTTTTTAGGGAAAAAGCCATTTCGGTTACAAATTTTAGCGATTAATATTTGTGAATGTTACCTTAATGGGAAGCATTACCAGCTGGGCTATTAGGCTTGATATGCTGTTCATATACAAAAGTGACAAATAGCATGACTTAGAGGGGCAGAAAAATGACTTACAAGGGCATAAAAGCAGCAAGGAGGCAGAGTTGACTTAACATAGGACTTGCTATATTAGAACAGTCCAAAAGGCTAATCACTCTGACATTTTGCCTCTAGCAGTGGCCTATACTTATGCAAGCATGGAATTACTTAAGGATGTATATTACAAACCAATCCTATATGCCATGCTTAAGACTTTTCAACAAGCACAGTGGGCTTGTGGATCTGGTCAGTGTAAGTCAAATTAATATGGAGTCCCCATCACTGCAAAATCTAGATTCAATAATATCTTGAAATTAAACTAAACGTTTTCTTAAATTTGAATAGAGAGATTATTTTTGAAATGTAAATGTTATAAGGTAGTATATAGCAAAGAATAGGGCATTGACTATAAAATGCTGTCTATGGAGTTATTCGTTTGGCTGGAGTGAATATATATATTTTTAATGTTCCAGGGCTTTACAGAGTTTAACAAATTCAAGAAATGTTTTTTGTTTTTGTTTTGTCTTTTGTTGTTTAAATGAAAACAGTTTATCTGCCCTTCAGAAGTTCTCCTGAAGCACTGGAAACCAAAACATAATCACACTGTGTTAACGCATGGGAATTAATATCTGACACTAACAAATATCAAAATGGCAAATATTTCATAGTTGCTGAGTTATAAATAGCAAAAATATCATAGTTGCTGAGTTACCTCCTAAATGATGATGGCCAAACCTAGAAAGAATGGCCACGGCGAAGTAAATGGAAGTTAAACTTTAGATTTCAAGAATCCGGGATTTCAGGGCTGGTAGGAAAAACATCCAAAAATGGTGGTTTGAAACTTAATTGAATTTTTTTGTGTTGGAAATCTCATGACATCAGGATTTTTACTGCCAGACCTCTAGTACTAGTAGTGGGTTAGTGGGTGGTATGCCATAGCTTGTCATACAGACTTGTGATTAATGTATCTCAGAAATACAATTACTGGCAGTGTAATTTAAATCACATGTATTTTGCATTTTAGACTTTTTTAAAAATTTTATTTTAAAAGGAACTCTGTAAAGGAAATGTACTCTATGTCGGAACAATTTGCATCAGGAGAAGCCTTACCAAATACTCCCATAAAAAGGATGTATTCCACAATTTGCTAATGATTATTATTGACTATGGGTACCATGAGACTGCTTGTGTGTAAAGTGTTCCAGTCCTGTTATACACTTGCATATGAAAACATTATCAACGATCTGCAGAGCCTGGTAATAATAATGCTGCAACATTATAACAAATAGGTAGTACCATTATTTGGGGGTTTTTTAATATATCAAATGTATTTTATTGCTTACATTGTAATAGCAGATTGAAAACATCTGCTGTCTTGCCACTAGTAACAGAATTGCAGCTCACTTTCCTTCAGGCCAATATGCTTGAAGGCATGTTCACCAAGACTGTAATCCAGCTGCTGAGTGTTGATACAGGGCCAGACATATACTCAGGAGTCTTTTAAATGGAAAGAATACCTCCTTGCCAAGGATTAGAAGAGTGATAAACTCCATTTGCTTTTCTCTCTTCCCTACCTTCCTCTTTTTACAGCCCCGTCCCCCATCACAATAATTAGGAAAGACCGGACGTCCCGAAATAGTGTGTCTCTGTCTTGGCAAGAACCTGAGCAGCCTAATGGCATCATCTTGGACTACGAGGTCAAGTACTATGAAAAGGTGGGAGAAAAGAATTGAAAGGGAGGTTTGTGTGCCAATACCCTTATAATGAAATCATTCCTTCTTCCTGTCACTATATCTGCTGAGATGCACCCGTTCACTTGCTCTCAGAGGCAGCAAAATAGTCACACTTTAATTTCATAATAAAAAGTAGGAAGAATATAATGAGAATGTGAGGGAAAAGGTTGGCAAGTAGTGTCATGCATCAACTTCCTGTCAGGATGCTCCAAAATTATTACAGAAATTAAATCAGGTGAAATGTAAAGCAGCTCTTTTCTTCTCAGTTGTATTGTATTTATTCAAGTGTATTATGTTTCCAATATGCATGCACTAATGAATTGGTGTTTCAGAGCTGTATAAATATACTTGCACAGTACTGAATCGAGAGACATTAGCTCCCTCTGTTTAGTGACTTGCTTACAATTTACATCACTCCAGTAATGCATGGTAAGAATTGGAGACCCATTGTGAATGACTGAAGTTTGTTAATTAGTCAATAAATGAATATATGCAAAGAAAGGAAAGGAAATTATGGAAATGTATCACTAAATCGACTTCATTATATTTTGACATAGAATTATACTTTCAGTTTGTCAGTATTTTATATAATGTGGTATATTTTGTAAAGATAATGTGTACACATGCAAAGGATTTATCTGGAATAAAGAAGGGTATGGATTTAAAGCTGAATAATTCTTCCAGATTAACTACATGTGTAGACACTCTCATTCCAGAATAAGAGTACTTTATTCTCAGTTAGTTTAATTCAAGTGCATTAAACTAAGAGCTTGTCTATACACACACTTAGTTCTTGGCAAGCTGAGCTGTAAATCTACCCCACACCAGCCTGCTGTGCACCAGCTGCCACTGTGGACCCTGCTGCTGCCAGCCTAAAGTTCCTTAGTGTGCTTTGATTTGGGAGTAAATTAAAGTGCAGTAGGGAACTTTTAGTGTATAGCAGCAAGGTCTGTCTACCAAGAGCCTGTCTACACAAGCATTTAATATGCCACTAGTTAGGGGGTGAATCTACCCAAACTAGTTTACTGCAGACTGTGTGAACTTGGGTGCCAGGCACTGACAGTTAATTAGTTCATTTTGTTCTAGTCCAGTTTCAAAGAGGACTAGATCAAAATGTGTGAACAAACTGTTGATACGTGTCAGCCATAACCACATGGATAATTAATCCTCGGCAGGGTAGTCTGCTTGCTGCAAACTAATTTTTCCTGTAGACAAACCCTAATACAGAATAAAGCATTTTTATTGCAGAATAAGAATTAATCAGGAATAGCTATTGCAGAAGAATTCCCCATGCACACAAGCCCTTAGCAGCATGAGGCCTCACTTTTGCTAAATGTTGCTATTAGGAGGGATGTGACTGCTTAAACTTCACCTATAATATAGATAAAACACCTTCCTAACAACAACAAACTCATTTCAAACAGCAGTAGTTTAGAGGGGTTTTTTTGTGACCAGTCCTGTTTGTGTTCAGCCATTAATTTCAATAGGAGCAGGATCAAGTCCCTAAATAAGAAGCAAACTTTAGATCATTTTCTTTACCTGCAGTAAAATAATCATTTGGGAACTATTTTACTTTTCTCATTTTTTTAAATCAATGTTTTGAGAAAGCCCCAATCAAACTGCATGTCTTCAGAAGGTTTTAGAGTTAATTACCTCACAAGCACCCTATATCTAAATACACCCAGAACGTCAACCTCTGACACCCAAGACAACTTATTTACTCTTACTAACAACTTTCATTTCATTGGAGACTTACGAGGGTGCTCTCATTGTAATTCTGTTTTCTATGACCAGTAACATGATTATCTCATCTGAGGCTTTTACCTAATAGAACATGTTTTCCAGCATAGTCCTCTAGGAAGTTGGTGGAGACATGGGCATAACGGAATGTTCTTTTCTTCAGTCTCAATTTTGATTGATTTTTGTGTTTGTTTAGTTATCGGTTAGGAAGAGGACTTTATTTGTGCGCATAGTACTGGGCCACTCATTTTGGTGAGCACATGACCCAAGCTTTTGTACATTTTTTTTTATATAGTAGCTCTACTCTGAAAAGTAGTTAGGTGAAATGGCACAGCATTACTCAATCCTGCAAACTACTTGCAGAATTGAGCTCAGATCTACTTTGTGTATTCAGAGTCAAAGCTGCTTACACAAGTGTTAAAAATGAATTTTTACTACTTTCCTCCATTATCGACATTGTAGCGCCAACACAGCTATAGATATACTGCAAAATAAGTCTTCTTTTCAGCAAAGCACTTATGCACGTGCTTAAATTCCTTGCTGAGTTGAGGTCTAACGGCCCAATCCTGCAAATCCTTAC
Source organism: Pelusios castaneus (assembly GCA_007922175.1). NCBI lineage: Eukaryota > Metazoa > Chordata > Testudines > Pelomedusidae > Pelusios > Pelusios castaneus. Next base: position 15,866,071 of record ML685767.1, read on the forward strand.
TCTCACAATTACTCATTCATACAAATAGATTTTCTAAATCAGTATGTCTGCTCACTTGATTAAAAAGTTTGACATTGTACGTCCTAAAGGTGCCCTATTTTGACAAAGAAATTTGTAGAACGTAGATACTATCTAGAAATTTGTAGATACTGATACCATCTAGACCAACTGTATGGTTATTAAAATTATTTGGAAAAATTGCAACTTTTTCCATATCGATAAACATGTTACACATTGGCTTGTCACAATGACTTGCACAAACTGTTTTGAAAATGTACCCAGAGGTATCATTTTTATATATGGCCACTAAGCAATAGCAGTTTCACTAGACTAAAATAGATGTGCCCCTTGGCAAAGGTGTTGCATTTGTGCAGCAATTTTTTTTAAAGAAAAGTTAAAAATAAAGCTTGTTTGTGATCTTGAGGGTGACGAGCAAACTATATACAGATGGACTTTTAAGTCACTTTCAGATTCCATCTCCCTCAGTTTGGGAGTAGGTCAGATATGTACTGTAACTTTTCTAAGTGTTGTCATATTAACCTTTCAGATACTGGATGAAGAGGGACTATTGTTACATCCATATCTTGCTTCTGAAGAGGTTTCAACTCCTTTTTTCCCCCCTTGTGTGTGCTAGCCACAACTGTTGAATAAAACATTCCTTCTAACACAGTATAAAGATTTTGTCTGGAAAAAAAAAAAAAGCATAGCCTTCTCTTGCACTAATGTTTCTACTGTAAATGTTAAATGTAGTTGAAGTACTTTCAAGAAAACATAGATTAATATAACCTAATTTTCACTACACATGAAATACTAACAACAGGGTTTTCTTCCCGTTAAAGATGGTATATAGTGTGCCGCTAGGAAATGCAGAAGTAGAATACACTTTGTGGGTTAAGTTTTTAATTGATCAGCAAACTGAGTGTTTGAAGTTCTGACTGGCAAAGGTTCTCTTCTATTTTTGTATAATCCTGCTGCTCGTTGTGAATAGAATGCTGTATCTCTGAAGTTCTACTTACTGCCCATGGAAGATAAACTAAGGCTCGTATGTGGTGTTATGCTGATTTCATTACAATTAACATTATAATTGACATATAAAACATGTCTTGCACAATTTATCATAAAATAAGATACTATGATATTCACTATAGCACTGTTATAAACATGTATTTACTGAGTAGCATGGAGTAGTATTAAGTGATGCAGCCCATGACCATGTGGTCTCTCCTCATATGTGTGGATGCATGAGAAGGAAAAGTTTGCATTGTATTAAAATAACCCAAAGCAAGATCAAACTGACTATACATTCAACTATATATATACACATTGCATATGATTTTTTTTAACCTGTGTGTTTTAAGTATTTAATTAAAAATCTTATTTTGTTAGGAGGGGCAAAAGTGTATGATATAATTACATTCTTTTTCTTTCTTAGTATGAAAACAAATGGCCCTGATAGGAGCATTTGTAGATAGTTTTTCAAGGCTAAATCTCATACAATTAACTCTCTCACAAGGAGTCCTATTTAAGTCCCTGATTCTAAAAGGGACTTAAGTGTGTACCTAACTTATGTCTTATTGACATAAATTGAATTAGTTACATGTTTGGCTATGTCTACACTTGTTAAGTCAGCTCTGTTAAGTTGACTTAACAAGATCGACCTTAAGTCGACTTAAAGTTAACCTTGTTAAGTCAACTTAACAGAGTGTCTACACTTAAAGTTGACTTAAGTCGATCTTATTAGGTCGACTTAACAGAGCCTATAGTGTAGACATACCCATCTACACTGTCTTTAAGTCGACTTAATAAGGTCAATTTAAGCATTAAGTCGACTTAAGGAAGCACCTAAGTCCAGTTAACAAGTGCCCAGTGTGGACACAGAGTTCTGTAGGTTGACAAAAGTGTCCTTAAGTCGACCTAAGTTGCAAGTGTTACATGCACCCAAGTGTTAAGTACAAGCTTCAGTAATTTTGTGAATTGGGGTTTGAGTCTCTAAAGGTGTGTCTATACTTCACACTAAACCCTGGGCTCTGACTCAGGTTAGAGGCCAAGTCCCCTTTGGTCCACACACAAATCAGTCTGACTCAGATCCCAGGACCTTGCTGGGAGTGGAGGGTAGATTTGAGCCCATGTCCCACTGTGACTCATATCCAAGCCTTGGCATTTTGCACTGTGGACACAGTTCAAGCTGCAGACCTGAGTTTGAAGGTTTTGTGTAATGAAGTATGGACGTTTGTATAACTGTGGGACCTGGGTCCAGCAGTTGTAAAACCAGGTTTAAAATACAGCATGGATGCTCAAAACCACAAGCCCAGATTTCACAGACCTGGGTTTACATAGTAGCATAGACATACTCTAAAACAACCATAGTTAATAAAAATATTCACATGAGTAAAATATGCATTCCTTGGACCTGAGCGTATGTAGGGTTGTTTCCTAGCTCAATATTAGTGCTTCAGTACTCAGTGTAACACTTTCATGGGTATGTATACGGTACCTTCCAAACTCAGAGAAATACTCTGTGAAACTTCTCAGTAAAATGCAAAGCTAGGTGAATGTGCCTGCTGTCAACATACACCTGAAACTCAGCTCATCTGGCAAAACCAGGAAAAACTCAATGTATCCAGCAGAGTTTTGCTTTGAGTTTTGAAGTCTTCCAAGCAATAAAGTAACTTTTGAAACCACACAGCAACGAAAAAGAGGTTCACATGAACCTCTGTGAAAGAAAGCAGTTGAGTTGCTCACAGTGTCCCACTGGCTTCTGTCCAGTGCTTTTCCTGTGGCGGGAACCAGCTGCCATTTTTAGGGAGCCAAAAAACACCATTTCAGCACAGCACAGCTTTAGTTCTACAAACAATACAAAGCATCAAGTACTTAACTGAATTGTGTGGTTACAGGTGTGTCTGAGTTATTTTCTTAGCAGAATTAACTTTTTTTCAAGGTATGAAATGTTCCCAAGCTTACTGAGTTGTCTGTTTTTACATATAAAACAGTCTGTCAGAAAAGATATGAATAAAATACTAATCTATAGATTAGTGTTTTTTATTTTTTCCAGAGAGAGAGAGAGAGAACATTTCCCTGCATTTAATTTTCTCCCGTTCTGTAAGTTCCCCATCTTCAAAGCATCTGACGAAGTGGGATTTTCTCTCATGGAAGCTCATGCGATTTTAAAAGTGCTACAGGGCTCCTTCTTTCTTTTAAATAAACATACATATTGTAATAAAGTCAGGCCTGAGGGCTATAAAAGTGTATTTGAGGGCCCTAGAATGGCAAAGGCCCTTTGCCCTGTAGTCAGTGGAGGGGTTATTGCAGGTTGATTAGAAACACCTGAGGCCAGTCAGAGGCTGCTTCATGCCTATTAAAACTCTGCCTCTGCTAGAGGGAAAGGGGGAAGAAAGATACAAGCTACCGTTAAGTCTTGCAGTAGTGGGAGATGAGACTTCCTCAAAACAGGAGATAGTGTTTCCACCCAAGAGGCGAGCAGGAGAGGGAAACTCAGGCACCAACATGGGGGAAAGACTGAGGCCGCTCTGACCACAGAGCAACACCACCATGGCTACAACTCCGTTAGAGAAGCCGAGGACAGGTAGTGCCCGGAATCTGGGCCTTCTTCACTCACCCACTCCAGGGAGTGGAGGGGCATTCCACCGGTCCAGACCAAGGCCACCTGGAGCACTGTAACTAGGGGAAAGAGAAGTAAAAGACGTGCCAAGGCAATGTATATTTATCCCAGGCCTATCCGTGTGTGTGTGTGTGTGTGTAAGGATTCTTGTTTTTCTGCAATAGATTAACACGGCTACCCCTTTGGAACATGGATATTATGTGTCATTCTTTGGCAGAGAGGAATAAAAAGCAGATACATCTTACCACTCTGATTCTTAAGGCCCAAACTGCAGTCAGGGCAAAGCCTCTATTGACTTCTGGATGTTTTTGCATGAGAGAGAATTGCAAAATCAGGCCCAGAGTTTAACTGCCATATGGTTCTATTAACCAGTATGTAAATGAAAGTAATGGTTTTTTAATAGTATTTTATTGGTATAAAAATAAAGAATGACTTGTAAAACACATGGCAGTAAAAGTAAAGCCAAACCTATAGGGCATCAGGCACTAACAGTTCTAAATTGGCTTCTAATTTGATACAGTTGGAGATGCTATGTTTTATACATTTTAAATAACATTTTCATTGTCAGTTTCCTGTAATATTACATACAGATTATAGCGAAGCTATCGGAAAATTTAAATAAAATGTTTCCTAAGTAGACTATATACTATCAGAAAGAAGAAGCCCTGGTGATCAGAGGTTCTTATTAATCTACAAATCCATGATGATTTAAATTGCATTCCTGCAAATGTTTACTTAGCTCATAATTATTAGTATTGAAAAAAATTGACAGTGCAACCCAGGTAATATTGTACTAAATACTGAGTTGCTTTAATTGATTTGGAGTATGTTGGGTTTTAATGTAGCAATTTTTTTTTCCCCAAAGCAGGAGCAAGAGACAAGTTATACTATTCTGAGAGCAAAAGGCACTAACGTTACAATCAGTGGCCTCAAACCTGATACCACCTATGTCTTCCAAATCCGAGCCCGAACAGCAGCTGGATATGGAACAAACAGCCGCAAGTTTGAGTTTGAAACCAGTCCAGATTGTATGTATTATTTCAAATGGCTTTAAGTGTTTTCCTGCCCGACTGTAGACTGATTTGAATTGCTAGCTTCATTACCTCTCTAGTTTAGTTTAGCAAGTGCAATTTGTATTTATGATGTGTTTTTCTGGGTAATATTACTGTATAATTTTATATTTTTTTCTTAAAATTAAAATATACCACAAAGACCATACTGTAAGTAGCTCAGGTGGTATTTTCTTCCATTCCCTACCCTACATTATTTCTGTTGCCAGAGTTAATATGGTCATATGCTCAATAGCAGGTCCTGCTGAGGAGGGAAGTCTGATACAGTAACAGCCCCATAACATTATAATACTCAAAGCTTGTTGCCTAACTCTATGGGCTGTAAGAACTCCATGCTCCAAAAGAATGAGTCTCTCATTTTTCCTCTATTCCCAGGAGTCAGTGCATAATTCTCCTTTTCACTGAGGAGCATAGCTACTTACCTTAAAATAGGCAGGAGGTAAATTTGGTATAATCAGGAAAGATGGTCTTTCAGTTAAATTCCAGGGGCTGGACTTGGACAATCTAGAGCCCATTCTAGGTTCTGCCACTACATTTCTGTGTTGCCCTTACGTAAATCATTTAACACCGTTACTCAGTTTTCTCTTTTCTAGAGTGGAGACAATACTTGTCCGCCCGACAACTGCGGTATGGGGCATAATCATTCATATTTATGACACACTTAGATGGAGCTGTTATAGAAGTACAATATTGAGATATTATTTTATCAACTCCATTATCACGTAAAGAATTTGTCCTATTTGAAAGTCAAAGGAGCAATTTGAAAGAGAGTTGTTTGTAAAACAAACACTGAAAACTATAGTGTGTAATATACATTTCCTGATGTTTCTCCTCTGATGAAACTTTGGGCCCAGTTTTCAAACAGAAGATCGATAGTAGCTTGTCCAAATACTGCATTTCAATTCTAAAGGTGTATCAACACCAAAAATATTGTTCTTAAAATATTCCAGTGGTCCGTCAGTGAGAATGGTTACTAAAATGCTAACAGAGCTTCTCTTCCTTTATCCATATCCATGAGGGCAAGTCTGTGCTAGAAAATTGTTGACCTAAGCTAGGGTTATCATACAGCCACCACAGTAATTAAAGGGCTTTTGCATGTTGACTCTATGCTCCTTGTGAAATTGAAACTTTTCACCAAACCATTTCTTCTTTTTTTATAAAAAAAAATTTCCTTAATTTTTTTATAGTAACATTTGATGAAAACTTTAGCTTGTTTTCTTCAGCGTACATCTTATGTGGCCCTCTCAGCCATACAGCCCATTTTCTACTGATCATTTTACCTTGTTAATTTTGACTAGTCAGTTTACTAACGGGTGGATTTTTTTAATGACTGATTTCAAAATGTTAACAAGAAAGAGAACTCAAAACAGATCCAACTGAAAATTTTGCAAAATAAACTTGAGTGAATAGAATGAAAATGCTTTCAAAATGGTCAGCCTTCCTGCAATTTATTTGTGTTTGGTTTGGTTTGGTTTTTTTTAATCAGTTCTACTTAGAACAAACTCCTTAGTAACTTCAGTCATTTCACATGATGAAATGTGTTGCTTCAGATATTTCTGTCAGTTATGCCCATTTATATTAGAAATATGCAGTAAGGCTGACATTCATCCAGTGAGCAAAATACCAGTTCAGGACAACACACTATATACATAGGTGCAAAGTGGTGCACCGACCTTATACTGTGAGTATAAAACAAAGGACTAGTCTGCATTAGAAGCTGCATCAATGTAACGTATCTGGTGAAGATGCTCTCTGCCAATGGGAAAGGTTGTTTTTAACATCAGTAAAATATGTAGACATTGAAGATGCCACTGCAAGATAATCAGAAAGAAGCTGACCCGTAGCTTTGGAGAAAATGTGACAGCTTACAGGCCAACCATAAATCAGTATCAGCATAATAGGTAGCTATAAAATCATCCCATAATTTGATCACATTTACTAGCCTGCCAAAGCCACACAAGCACGGTTGTATGTCTCTAATCCACGGAACATGAGCCAGGTCATGCCCATAATGCATAGCAGCTTCTTTTCCATATGGAAATTGAGCCCTCACTAAGGAGGGCTCTTCCCTGTTGAACCTGATAGTGAATTATTTCCCTGAATTAATTTACAGATCCTTTCTATCTCAGATCTCCTTCTCTCCATTTTCCTCTGCTCAGCAGTCCACTAACTTGTTGCCTTTAACGAGTGCATCATTTCCATCAAAGTTCTTCCCAAATGTAAAATTGGGATAATAATCAAAGCATATTATGGGGGCTTAGCCACTAAAGCCCTTCAAGATCTTTAGTGTCAATGTCTTATAAAAGTGTAAATAATAGTAAGTATCGATTTGCTCGGACTTCTTCCCTAAATATGTTATCCTTACTCATGAATGACACTAATTGATATTAGCAGCATCCATAACAATAAAAACAATTATCATTGTCATCTTTGGAAAACTTGCAAAGACAAAGGGAAGCTTTTCCTTCTCTCCACATGTTCATATGTAATGAAGAATTACTTATGACTAGGGCAGGAATATATTTTCAAAGTTCAGGTCAAAGCAATGCAGTGTTTGCTTATTTTATTAGCTGTCCCTGGGTTTGTATGCTGTGATGTGTGTTATGCCATTTTGTTTTATTTATTTGTGCTATTTTGTTTAACTTTTCCAGCATTCTCCATTTCCAGCGAAAATAGCCAGGTTGTAATGATTGCCATTTCAGCTGCTGTAGCAATTATTCTCCTCACAGTTGTGGTGTATGTCCTGATTGGGAGGTTAGTTCATCATCTATCTTAAACATTTACTCCTATTCCTATTTTCCATAATTTGCCATGGAATCTTGATGAACATGGTCAATCACTGTCAGGCAGTAGAAAATCTGGACTTCGCCTTCCATTTGTGTGCAGCCTACCAGCTCAGAGCATTATTGCATAGTCTTAATGACTCTGCTAACAATAGCAGCACCAGTCATATAGTAGTTTAAAAAAAAATGCTATGAATACATTTTTCAGCAATTGTAGAACGCAACCATAAGGGTAAAAAAAATCAGCAAACCTTATTAATCAATTGCCTTGAATTCTTGGAGAACATAGGAGCCTCTGTAGGGCACAGAAAATGTAAATGTCATTCAACTTTCAAACAAGTGTGTAAGTGAGAAAACATTTTATTCTATTTCCATATGCAATTAGCCTACAGAGTTTTATATATTTCTTCATATTTTTTTCTGTTGCTCGTAGATTCTGTGGCTACAACAAATCTAAACGTGCTGACGAGAAGAGACTACATTTTGGTAATGGACACTGTAAGTTACTGAAAACTAAATAATTTCCCGAGTTTTCTTAAGTGAATCCCTAACACAACTGATGTTTCTCAGATTTAAAATAAAATAAAATAAAATAAAGGAAACTAATAAGTTGAAATATAATTGGGAGTAGAGATTTTTTTTTTCCTTTTGTGGAGAGGAGTTCTCACTAATTAATCTTTGTTTCTACTTCTTTCCTCCAGGGTCAGATTAGTAATGAACAAAATATTGTTGGCTATGCTCAAATGATTCATGTGATTAGTAATTCTACATTGATTCAGCTGTACATTACTGAAATGTGAAATGTCACTTATTGGTGAAACCTAAATAACATATTTCCTGAGCAAAAAACAAAAGCAGTGAATCCTTTCTTGACACTACTCAGGGGACCAACAAAAATAGTTTGCTTGACAAAGTTGGTCTGCTAATAAAGTTTGATTTGAATTATGTTCAGTTTATTGAAAGAGATTTTAGAGCAGTTTCTTAAGACAGGAATGCCCATTAAGTGTGGTCTCATTTACAAATTTCACTGTGCTTAAAGAACATGTTCGGTGTAATGTCTTAATACATGGATGCCAGCTGACAAGAGAGAACCATTTAGTTATGGTCTCTTAGGGCCTGATCCAAAGCCTGTTGAAGAGAATGGGAGTCCTTCCATTGATCTCAATTTTCTCTAGATCAAAGTCTTACTTTACAGTCACCAAACAGCAACTTATAAAAGAACAGACAAGGTCTTGTATCAAGGACACCTTTGAAACGTCTTAAAACTAATTGCTCAAGTTATTTTTGGATAGGAAGAACATGATTTCTGAAACCAGCATTCATAAACAGTTGGATTTAAAATTTAATTTCTCATGAATTTCTTAAAATTTCCCATATACTTAATCTATTTTGAGAATAAGCCCATAGGCTGTTTTTAAACAGTTTCATCTGCAAATGAAGGCCCCAATATAGCACTGTAAGAAATATTGTATTTTGTATTTATATAGCTAATTGCATTTTAAGTTATTTTATTTTATAGCTAAATGGCTTTCCTCTTTATATATCCTTTTACGCGTAGCAGTGACACTAACATCTTTATAAGACAGTGATTTGGAGTGAATGTTACTTTTTTTCCACAATGTTTCCCTACACTACCTGGAATTAGAACTGCTTCCTTCCAGGGTGTGACCCCTGACACTTGACCATTCATATCATTCTTTTTGTCTGGAGTCATCTCTTGCCCCAGTACCCACATGCATGCTTGTTCATTCTCCCTCTCTCTGCTTGCAGCTCTATTTCATGCAACGCACAGGCTGTGACATCAGACTGTTTAATGCTTCATGCTGACAGCTAACGAACTAGTCTTAAACAATTTATATAGTTGTATGTGTCTCCTAACATTAATGTTTCCCCACTCAAATTTAATTAAGCTATAAAAAAAAAGGAGCCATTAACGAAAAGTGTCATGGACAAATAACCGGGCAGGGTTTGCTCCTGACTCCATCCCCTACCATGGAAAGTCACAATCACTGTATTTGCCAGTCCACCTAAATTCCTGTGGATTAAACTGCTTTAAATTTGGCTTTGGCTGTCTATGGACTGTTTTCTGAATAGTGCCATGTTGATCCTGAGGATATGGTGGGACTCCAATAGGTCATGTATTCTGAGTTTACTGAGAAATATTCTAAAAAGAGTAACTGATTAGGCGCACATATTATAGCTGTCAGTATGTTTTTTGTATGCGTGTGGCTATTGAAACTTTATTTTTTTGCTATTTTACAGACTGACTCAAAAGAAACAAAAATTCTCTTGTATTAACTGTGAGTGGATAAAGTAACTTCCATGGCTGTCATAAACTTTCTGCATCTTAAATACAGCAGCTGGCTTATTTCAGTTGGTTTATTTGGAATTACTTTAAAAAAAACTATTCCCGGAAGCCTTGTTACAAATTCTGTAATAGTAGCCCAGAGAAGAAATGTTTCACCTACTCAGATCCTCTCCCCTTGCCCTCTTTAGCTAAGCCCTTTCTACTATTTGCTACCCTTAGCAGCATGAATTGCCCTAAAATGGAAATGTAAATTATTATGTTTGCACAGAATGAGCTGTAAAGTAGCACAGCTTAACACATGTGCACGTGTTTATTATCTGTTTTTTCATGACAGAACCCAGTTACTATAGGGTCTGCCCTTAATTATTGGTGTAAAGGGATTATCCTCCTGGCAGTCACCAACATCTGATCTTGGGAACCTCTGGGTCAGCATTTAAAAATTTGCAGCCATACCCCCCACAATGCAGAAGCTTTTAATTGTTGTTATTTTTATACGGGGTCTGAGAGAGCCTGTCAGGTACATTCAACCTGGATGGAAAGGAGCATTTACAAGATTTTTTTTACCAACAGCAATATACGGCCAATTAGTTTTTGTTTCACTTGTGAATGATTCTTTAATCATCAGGCCCTTTAGGGAAACACATTCAGCATTTAATGGTATACACACACAGCCCTTCTGTTCAGACTATGACTCTTAGTTTGCATTGTTGTGGTGGCAGTTAGCACAGGGACTCATTTTTGCAATTTCTCTGTCAGTTCCAAGGCCAATAAATCTTAAATTTGATTTTTCATAAGATTTACAAGAAAATGTTTGTGATAGCTTATTAAATTAATGCCACATCCTACCTTACGTTAGAAAAGTCTCTTTCCCTTCCCCATCTCAGTCTCTATCTTGCTGTATAACCACTGCAAGGCATATTTTAAGTAGAGCACAGGTCAATGTTAGACACAATTTGTAGAGCCATTCTTGGAAAGCATGCTCCTGAGTGTGTAGTTATTTTACCTTTTGTTAAAGAAACATCTTAGTTAAATCGTACAACTGGCCCTGTATTCGTTGATCAGAGGCAAACAGGAACAGCCAATGGCTAGCAGACAGGGGAAGATGGGACATAAGGCTCTGGTTTGTTTGCCTCCAGTATCATTGTCTGGAGATAAAGGGTATCTGTAGTGACGGAATTTTCCCTTCCTCCAGTCCTCCTGCTGGAAGGAATAATGAGGTCAGCTTGTGATTTACACCAAACAACCATACAGTCCCAAGCATTTTTCTGATTCTACTGCTCACCCTGGATGAACAGATAGCCTCAGATCAGAAAATTGCAGAAGGGAGTAATATCATAATGTTGGTGTCAGCATTATTTGTCACTAAAACAAAATAACAATAATCTGTCACTATCCTTACATAGTGCTAATTATTTCCAGTGGTTTTTAGCATTTGTTCTTGCAATGCCTCACTTTCCTAATGCATCCAGTTGGAAGTCTTAGCATATTCAGAACTAAAAGGTTTGAAGCTAATGTTCTGTTTAATCTTTTTTCCTTAAGAACTCTTCAGGCTGCACTGAAGTGTTGTTATATGTGTTTGAGGCTTTCCCTCTGTATGCTACCCCCCCCCACCCTCCCAAAAAAGCAGCATCTCAACAGAGAGAGAACTTGATGATACTCAACTTTAATACCCAAAAAGCAGCCAAGTTTATCCAGTACGGGCAACTTTAAGAGCATTCTTTAAAATCTGACAGTATCTACATGCAAATAAATGCATTAATGAAGGGAAAGGGTATATTTATTTCCGAGTTTCAAGTTCATGTCCACGTTATAAATTCCTGAAGTCTCAGAAATCTTCAAAATCAGCTCATCACATGTTCAATCTGAAGAAGTAAGGTGCTTTTTATCACTATAGTAATTGTCATATTCATATATGCAGATTATTCGCTAACTCACTTTCCTAGGTATGAGTAATTAAGTCCCAATAATGTTTTCTCTCTCTCTCTCTCTTTCTCTTTCCCCCACCCCCCCTTTTTTTTAAACAGTAAAACTCCCAGGTCTCAGAACTTATGTAGATCCACATACATATGAGGACCCCAATCAGGCTGTCCACGAATTTGCCAAGGAACTAGACGCTACTAGTATATCCATTGATAAAGTTGTTGGAGCAGGTAACAGCCGTAATCAATGTCAAATTAAAGACATGAGATACCCTCAGTATATTACTCTAAATCTGTATGCCTGTTTTTGTTAATGGGTATATGTGACTGGATCCATTCAAATAGACATGGGTTAAATGTAACAGTATCATTCTCTTTTCATAGAAAAATGTGAACAGTTGTTGAGATGAAATTGAAGAGGTCAACAAGCTGACTTTAGTGCACGTGTAAGGTTCTGGACTCAGGACACACATTAGTAATTTTTTTTCCAGAACAGGCAAAGCACAAGCAATACCATGATAACTTTCCCAAAACTGCAACTCCAGCGTCTTTCAAAGGCAGCACTACAAAGAATGAAAGGCTTGTTCAGGTTGCATGCCCATTCAGTCCTGATTCTTTCTTTTGACTCTATCAAAATGGGAAACAATGCTGACTTTGAAAGTGTGTTTTCTTAGATGAACACGTGACTATTAGTACTGGTCTGATACCTCAAACCTATTTCATATGAGTTACCAAACATCTATCAGAAGGCTATGGCCTTTGGTCACTGGTTGGATTTGAATTAGTGATTTAGGCGTGAAGGGCTCTCTGTCCCATAACCAATTGTCAGAGCCATACAGACACTCAAGTGTTGGTTTTAATAATAATAATAAAAAAAACCCAGTAAAAATGGGTGGATTTCAGAGAAACAGTAAAAGCTTCCAGAATATCTCATTGAGTTGTATTGTCTATATTAAAATGTAGAATGCAGCACTCACGATAGACACTCATGCCTTCTGCACACTGACAGAATATGGTTTGTCTAATCAAAAAATTAGTAACTTAACTTTCCTCTGAAATTAAATTATATGTGTGATAATCAAAATCAATTTTTAATCCATTGAAAATTACCAGTTAGTCTTTTTGTTTGATTTTTATTGCTTCTTTCTAACTTTGTTCTCTAATATTTTACTCTTCTCATTCAAATGTTGTGGAGATTTGAGAAAGAATACACTTCAGTTACATGACAAATCTTTGGTAGGAATTTTATTTTAAGGATCAAACAAGTTCTTTCAGTGCACTTCACAACTAAACCCTAAAAAGAAACATCAGGCCTTTAAAAAAAAAAAAAAAACCTGCTACCAGGGTGAATGTGAAAAATTGATTGTTTTCCACAATGGTGAAATGTTTTAATTTTGCCCCACAAGAGTGCACTGTTCTCCATCATCTTCAATAAAGGCAATGAAGCAGTGTACATACTATACAAAACCAAACAAGGAGTCCTGTGGCACTTTTAAAGACTAACAAATGTATTTATCGCATGAGCTTTTGTGGAAGAAAATCCCACTTCAACAGACATATTGGTTGGGTGAGAGAAGGGTGCAGAAGAGGGAGATTCAAAAGTCCAATTCAGGAGCAATTTGTGTTTTTGTGAAGGTGCTCACAGGTGACCTGGACAACTTAAGCTTCCTTGTGAATATGTTAGGCTCCATGCACCATAGAAATTTTGGAGTTGTGTAGCTTCTGCTTTATGTCATATATATTGATCATTGTTATGATTTATTTTTAGTATGATGCATGACTAAACTCAGTTTTTTAATTGGAGGGAACAATCTTGTGCTCAGAAGACCCTGAAAATAAATGCATCCCAAAGGGGGAAGAGAGGGAGAGTGGGTTCCCCCCCCCCCTTTTAAATAGCTTTTCTCATTCCATCTCAGTAGAAATGGCAATAGATTTGACCTTGGAAACCTGCAGATCTATGTTGATCTCAGAGGAGCTAACAGACGCATGAACGAGGTCTTGTTCCTGAGTACTATCTCTAGTATCCCAGGTCCCATACCAGCTTGATGACAGCATAAAACAATAGACCCCAAATCCCATTAAATACCATGGAGATTGTTCTGTGGAGTCAGGGAAAGGGGCAACAAACCTTTAAGCTTGCACTTCCTCCATCCACATTCCTGGCCTTTTCTCCATCTCCATATAAGGTGGCATTCTGGCTTCATTTTAAATGCTTGTGAGCCAACCTATTGGTATTTCCTTGCCTATCAGTCACCTTTTTTACAAATGCAAGTGAGAAGAGAGGAGTGAAGTGCTGAGGACATTGCTTTCAGAAGCAGTGGAACTGAAAAGGAAATTCTTCTAAACATGAAATTAATAGACAACAGAGTCTTGTGGCACTTTTAAAGACTAACAGATTTATTTATTGCATGAGCTTTCGTGGGAGAAAGTGGGATTTTCTCCCATGAAAGCTCATGCGATAAATAAATCTGTTAGTCTTTAAAAGTGCCACAAGACTCTGTTGTCTTTCTACAATAGACTAACACGGCTACCCCTTTGGAATGAAATTAATAAGCAGAGATGAAGTGCTGCGAAGTAAATTTAACAATTCTTCAAATGGCTCCACAAGGCTTTAGCTATGAGACTTTAACAGGAGGAATAGGGAAAGACATTCTTAACCCTATTACTTTGAATATATATCCCTACATGACAAGGAATATCTCTAACCTATGAGTTAGAGATTGAGCATCAGAAAATTCAAATTCGATGTTTCAAGTTTTCATCAGATTCATTCTTATATTTAAAACAGCTCACTTATTTTTAAGGCCCAAATTCAGCAAAGTATTTAAGCATGTTCTTAAGTCCCATTGGTTTAAAAGGGGAGTTAAGCATGCGGTAAGGTCTTTCTTGAATGAGAATGGAATTAAGCAAATGCTTTGCTGGAACAGGGTCTAAGTGTTGGTATTTCTTTTAAAGTTTGGACAGACATTTAATATAATGTCTTATTAAACAATGCCTATCTAAGATTTATGAATTAACCACTCATTTTCATTAAAGTTTGCAGCACATTATAGACAGAGTTTGTGAAACTTTCAGTCTTGCTGCTTTTCCAGTCTGTGGAGAACTGGATGTTGATGGGCATTGCACACACAGCTGTGGAGTTTTGATTTAAAAGACACCAACCTAAAGGGAGGAACCAGTTTCACAGATTCATCTATTCTTCTTCTTCTGGGTCTAAATGTACAACTAAATGCTGATGCAATGAACAACTAGTTTAACATGAACATTTGGTATTTCCTGAGTTGATTTAAATCACTTACTGCCTTTCCAATAATATTTGTTTGCATTTTACTGACAAACGGACATACAAGACTGATGGGCAAGGTAATGCTGTCTCCATGCATGTGGCCTAAATAGGAAATAATACTGACATATTGTAGGGAAAATCACTAGTATCCACTTTTAAAAGTACCTCACATTATCTGCTCTCTCAAATCCCCCGTTGTAGTCTAAACTTAGATAGTGATAGCTCTTATTTTCAGCCTGAGTTCAGTCCATTTTTTTTCAGGTGGTACCACTCAGTGGATTCGGATTAATGATTCATAGGAAGAATGTGTGGTATAATTCTTTTAGTCTGCTTGTCAGTGTGGGCGTTGGTTTGCTGGTCTTTTAAGCTAAGTCTATATTGATGGTGGCAAAATCACTGTCGTCAGCGCGATCTTCTAGGTTCGATTGAGTTTTCTGTGTAAACACGCTCAATCAATCTGGAAATCGCCATAGCAACTCCAGCCCTGGAACTGGAGTATCAGTAAACCAACTGGAAGGAATTTCTGGTCGGCTTACCATAGCATGTAGCGAACTCTTAATAAGTCTTCGGGAGATACGCAAGGTATTTTATGTATAGATTAGGGCTTATAGTGGCCATCCTATGTTGTATGTCAAGAGACCAAAGGTAAATCCATTTGGACTACCCCAGGTGCCTTCTTACACTCTATTCAAGAATTAACTTGTTTTTCTTGGCAGCTAAGAAAGCATAACAGGGTTTACATGAAAGCTAGAAAAATGGCTTTATGTGGATAAACTCAATATTCACACATGAAGCAAGCAATGGGGTGGCGGGGTGTCTTACTAGTATCTGTTCTGATTTTCAGAGGTGTTGAGTGCTTTGCAGTTCCCATTGGTTTCAAGGAAATTTGTGAGTTTTCAGCAATTCTGAAAACTAGGTCAATAAAAGTTTCAGACTGGATCTCAGATAAGAATGTGGTACTTTTTTCTATAAATCATCTTGATTCATCTTCTGTCCAAATTGCCCAGGTGGTGTGAAATGGTACAGAGAGGTGGAGAACATCAGGTATAACTTTTCCCATCTCATATCAAACAAACATCAAATAAACAGCTCACTCCTGACTCTGGTTGGAGATGAAGGATGGATTGCCTGAACGCCCAGCTTGCTAAAACTATAAATCTAAGCCCCAGTGGCAGTGACCAAACAGTATTTGTAAGAGACTAGCTCTTTATAGCTTTGCAGACCATTAAAGCATAGAGAAAAGCAAACACAAAGCTGGGACATCACAAGATTTATTGCAAGTCTTTTCTTTCTTTCTTCTTGTTCTAAAGTCATGCTTTGGTCTTCCTCATAGGGTGTTTCAACAGTATTGAGCTGAGAATAAAATCTGAACTGAAGTGCTGTTTGCACTTAATAAACCATACTGGCAATTTTAGCTTGCAGAGCTTGGGGAAGGAAGTTCTGTGGTTTTTGTGAATTCTGGAACAGAATTCAGCACCACACAGTACTTAGAAATGATTTAAAATAATATTTTCTCAACCAGTGGGTGGCTTTGCAGTTGGTACATAGAGATGACTTAGAGAATGTGGGTATATGTATTATAATAGTGTGCACCATTATATGTAGAGATATTTCCACATGCCTTTTCACTCAACCTTAATTTTCTGTGATAATTATAGCATTAATGGTACAGCAAGTTCCTAGCTAAAGAATAGTATGGAGATTGGTGATGTGATATGGAGTCGTTTCCTTCTGGATTTTTGGTTCAGATTCAATCCAGGTTAGTGGTGGTGATAAATTACCACCATATGTTTCATAACAGAGTCCTGTGGCACTTTTAAAGACTAACAAATTTATTTATCGCCTGAGCTTTCATGGGAGAAAATCCCACTTCGTCAGACGCTTTGAAGGATGTGGAGAATGACAGCCCTCTCCCCCTGGAGTTGACACCTCCAAGTTAGCATGGAGGTGCACACACTGAGGGGGAGAAGTGAAGGATCTTGTACTGATGCTGCCTGTGCTGTTAATTTTCCTTTGGATAAAGAAAGGGTTCTAATTATTGTTACTGTCAATCTAATAAGTTTTTCTCCGAGCACTAAATCCATTAAATCCAACACTCAAAGTAAAAGTTGGACTAAACACATTTTATTCCCACACTTCCCAGTCATTTTAGTGTCCAGAAACATTTCCTTTTGGAGCCAAATTTTCTACACAACTTTCTGCAAAAGAACGTTTGAGTAATTATGATATTGAACTGATTGATTTCAATTTAAATCTGTAGCATTTTGAGGGAGAGAGCTGACCAGATGCATGTCAATATAGATAGCCTCATCCATCTTTAGCCATTGAGGGGTGGGAAAAATCTTTGTTTGCAATTCCATTCTTGTCTGTTCAACAAAATGTTTTCTATTTTTTTTTTAACTAAACCGCATGGGGAAAGTCTTATGCACTTAGTACCACAATCATAGGCTGTAAAGGAGTGGTCACTTATATGCCTAATACACATATTTATCCATTTTCCACTTTAGTTACATTTTTCATTATTTTCTTCCTATTGCCCAGAACAAAGATGAATTTTAGAACTTGGATACTGTAAGCACAGTTCATTATACCACATGAAATATTCCTCAAAAATATTTTGAATTTAGATTGATGAGTCAAAATCAGCTGCTTTAGCAGCTTTTCTTTACAATATTAAAATTGTGCTGATTCAATTGTTTTATGGCTTTTATATTTATGAAGGAGGTGCAGAATTTTAGTAAAGCATGAGTGAGATGATAACCTAGTGATTATAACACAGCGGTTTGTATGTATCAAAGTGGAATATGAAGGAAGTTTTGAAAGGGTAATTCATTTTAAATTAGACTTTTTGCTAACAAAGTTGATTCAGGAAATCATGAATAAAAATGTTTAAAAAATATCTAGCATTTCTTATCTCCATATCCAAAAGCACTTCATGAAGTCCTCAATCCTGCAGGCGTTATCAGGTGTAGTTCTTATTCCAATGGTACACCCATAGAAGTCACACTATGGGTGTTTGCAATATCAGGTCCTAACTCAAGAATTAATATGAAAGACATGTCTGCATGGGAAAGCTGCACAGTACAATCTTCTTTTTTTCTGGCAGATACTGCCAGGTATCCACACTCAAATTGTCTTATGGTGGTTTATCTCACCACTTAAAATGAAATAACTAAACTACTTTGACATCAACTTAACCCTGTTTTGGTCAGAATTATATCAGGTGATAGTTCCATGTAGAGGAATCATTGCTTTGTTATCATTGCACTAATTAAGTTAGTCCTCCCACTGCTGTCCCATGTTACAATCAGTTCGCACCTCAAGTTGAACTGTCTGCCCTCCATTGTTCTTGAGGCATCGGGGTCTGTTAAATAGATTACACCTGTATGTGCAGGTACACCTGAAATACCTGTAAATGACATTACACCAATGTTATAGATGGAGGAGTTGGAAAAGTTAAGTGACTGGCTGAAAGCCTCATGCTTAAGTCTCAAGTCCTAGATCTCCAGTCTTGTGCACTAAATATACTGCCATAATTACTCTTCTGTAATGGTAGGCCTGTTTTCTAAAGTTCCAGTTGGAATAACTAGATTTCACCTTTTGTCTTCCCTCCATCTTGCCAGGTGAATTTGGAGAAGTATGCAGTGGGCGCCTAAAGCTTCCTTCTAAAAAGGAAATTTCAGTGGCAATCAAAACCTTGAAGGTTGGCTACACAGAAAAGCAGAGAAGAGATTTCTTGGGGGAGGCAAGCATCATGGGACAGTTTGACCATCCTAACATCATTCGCCTAGAGGGAGTTGTCACCAAAAGTAAGATCTTAGAATATACATCATCTATGGGAGTGCTGAACAGAGTTTACGTAAGCTAGCTTTAAAAAGTATATGTCTTGAAAACCCACCAGAATTGTTTTATGCAGTTGTGTTAGTAAAATGTCTTCAAACTATTTCATTCCTCTAAAATTCTAAAAACAGAAACCTGTACCTTTACATTCATGATTTACATTAAATTATCTCAGAAGTGGGACGCAAATACTCAGATGAGCAGGACTAGGTAAGCTTCCATTGAGGTGGTGTGTGCTGGTGAATCAGTGGCCAGCAATGTTGTTGACCTGCTACAGGTGACTCTGTGTAGAATTGACAGAGACTTGCTGCTAACAAGCTATTAATTCACACAAGGTACTGAAAATCAAATGCTGTGGGGCATGTGCAGAATAAATTAGGTGAAAGAAAGAAAGAAAGAAAGAAAGAAAGAAAGAAAGAAAGAAAGAAAGAAAGAAAGAAAGAGTTATTGCTACATTATAAACATGACAGATGGTACTAACCAGTTTAGTACTCTAGAACTAATTGCTACAAAGCAGCCAAAATGCTTTTGGAGTTATGGACCCTGATTTCCTAAAATGTTCTTATTGGACACAGAGCAATACAAACCAGTTTAAAGCTATAATGATTTAGTCTTATAGTGGTTTTGCACTTACTAAGAGTAATATTTTAAGCTCATATCTGAGGTTTATAAGTGACTTTGAGTGCCTTCATTTTGGGTGCCCACCTTGAGCCTCTGTTTGATTTTCAGAGGGTGTGGGTGCTTAATACTTTATGAAAAGGAGGACTTTTGAGGTGCTTCAAGTTGGGCCCACAACTCAATGGTCACTTTTAAAATCTTGACCCAGACCTTTAAATCAAAACATTTATTTTTCTAGTAATACATTTATTACAGCAGAAATTATTTTATCACCAAACAACAGACATGCTTCCAAATCTGCGACTAAACATCATTTTTCATTGACATTTATGATTTATTGAAATCGTTTGTCAGATTGCATTGATTGCAAGTTGAGAGCAATGCTTCAGCCCTAACCTAGTAAAGCACAAAAGTACTGCTTATGTTAAGCAATGGAGGTATATGATGAATTGCTTTCTTGGATTGGGGCATTGGTCTTAAAAGATTAACAGAAATAACCAGACTCAGACCTTGCTGATGTCTGTTGAGGGGCTAATGAGGGAGGAGGCCTATGCTGCGACCCCCAAGCTTGTCATACACCCTGGAGGTGTGGTGGGGAAGGCTGTTGAGAAGCACTCTTCAGTCTTCAAAAATAGATTTGCAGGTGGAGAACTTCTGAAGATATGAGCAGGCTGGATGCTATTGCACAGCCCTAGTGATCGCAGAGCTCCTTGCTAGTCCTACAAAGCCTTTTGATTGCTGCCTTCCCATGTCTTCTCCAGCTAATTTCACCCCCTTTCTGTTCTCTCTCACAGATGTCACACTTCGGTTTGTGATAAATGCACATGGGCTGAAATCCTGGCCTCTTTGAAGTCTATAGCACTACTCTGTTGATATGAATGGGCCAGGGTTTCACCCATAATCCCTTCCCTGGGGAGGTGTCTGGTGGGGAGAGAGATAGAAAGGAGGAATGGTGGGTTACAGCCACATTTCTTTTCCTGTTACTGACAGAACTAAAGGTCCAAAGGAAGAGGGGTAGAGATGAGTAGGTGGCAGGCAACTCTGCCAATATAGCTGGTTGCTTACCAATTGATGAGCAGATGTTTCTATTGCTGATCTTCCAGTGAGCACTGCCCGGCTGTGCCCCTCCACTGTAGCTGTACTGTAGAGGCTGGGATGCTTTTTCCTGATCTCCCAGGGGAGCACAGGCTCTAGGCCTGCCTTTCCTGCTCTGTTCAACATAGGTCTCCTTAGATGGCTGCTGAGTATATTTAAAACATGCGTTAGGCAAGTTCTGTCTCCCACTCTGATACTTTGACACAAGACATGAAGGAGAAAACTAGAAAGAGGAACGAAGGGACAAATAAATATACAATGATTGGTTTTGTATTGGGGCTGTAAAAAATAAATGCAGTGACTCCAGCTGCATTTTTTTGGATTGGAAATCCAATGGAAGGTCCACCATCATGGAAAAGTTTGTAGAAGTTTATAGGAACGATGCTTAAAAACCTACAGAATATAATAGAATATTATATCCCTACTCTAGAATTCTATGGGTTTATTTGAAAATTGTGAAAAAGATTACTATTCCCTGTTTAGTGCTATAGGTGTCAGTCAATAAAACAAACTCCTGGAAGGAGCAATTTTTTGACTCTCTCAGTGAGTAGCTCTGCTTGGCTCTGGGACGAGGGGGCTCTTCCAACTCAAATAGATATGAATGAATGTATACATACTTAAGTAGATGTTTCTGCTGTTATTGAATTTGCTTCGGTGAAATTTTACAAAATGCATTGATAACTCAAGAAGTTCACAACTGACTGGAGCAAAGGGCTCATCGATACAGACGTACACAGTTGGTGGCAAGCTGGGACAAAATCTACCCCACACTACCCTGACACATGCGAAGTGTCTGTATGGACCATGCTGCAGTGCACGTAACATTCCCTGGTGCAATTTGATATGTTCCCGTTTTATAGCAGCATAGATCAAAGCATGGCAAGCTAGTGCATGGTAGATTTACCTTGCTGCTCATTGAGAACTAGGGCCTTGTCTAATTAGCAAAAACTCTTGGGTGGTGTCCACACTGATATGTAGCTACATGCGACAATGAAATGCTCTGCCAGGGTTGGCAGTGGGGAAAGTCTCCTGCCACGCATAATTGCTGGAGCATTTCCTCACTGCCTCCCCTCGCCAGAGCCTTTCTCTCTTGCTGAAGCCTTTCCCTCAGCAGGGAAAAGCTTCAGCAGCTTCCCACTGCTGGAGCCTTTCCCCACCACATGGAAAGTCTCCAGCAGTTAGAAGGCAGCAGGAAACCACATTGCTAAAAAAAATAGCACTGTGGACAGGGAGGAGACTGCTTGGGTATGTGGAGAGCTGTAAAGGGTACATATCCTAAGGTTCTGGAATGTGTTTACTCACCTAAGCGGTTCCTCGCCACCTACCCAGCTATTTATATGCGTGTTGGGGGAATAGAGTGTGTGTAGTGTGTATACTCTACATGCTTCCGTATGTGCAGTCTGTATGTTATAATAAACAATAACAATCAAAAGTAATCAATTTTTTAAAAAAGGCATGTCTAAAATGAATGCGATAAAACTACAAAGATTCATGTAAATTGTATCTAATTTACACAGTTCTAACAGAAATGTTGTATCTGAGTCTGATCTATCAAAACTTCTTGAGGTAACAATTTATTCTTTGATTTAGATCTCACAATCCATGTAAATATGAAAAGGCTGCCAAATCTGTCTATATAAATCCCAGGTATCCCCTGCTTTTATGTTCAACAAGCTCCTATGTAAAGTCAGGTGCATTTTGAATTCCCTTAATTTCTTGAAATTTTGATGATCGGTTCCCACACACAAACTGAGCAGAGCAAATCTCCTGGGTTCAGTTGCACTAGGTATTCTACTTGACACTTCTGAAAATATTTTTTCTCTGCACACAAAATTTTGTTCATTATTGACTGCGTGTATGCTGCAGGTCCACTGTTTGAACAGTTAACTCTTGCTGTGCTTCTATGCAAATGGGTTTCAGGGGCTTCGCTAATGAGTTGTTATATTCACAATAGTCTAAACCGTTTCAGTAGCAGGTGCTGCATATCAAAGATCTATGATATAGTCACATGTAAGTATGTGAAGACAAGATTTGAGTCTCCTATGCTTTTAAATCAGTAGACACCTAGGGCATACAGCACATTCTATAGATACTTGAATAGTGAGATTATAAACTGGGAAAACAATGGATTCTTTCTTTTCAGTTTTCCATTAATAGAGATCCCTTATACGTACTTGGGAAGCCTTAGAAAAGTCTGTATATCCATACTGGTGGGTGACTTTTTTTTGTGTGGGTGAGCAAATAAAATATCATTTTTTCATTAATAATCAGTCCTCAACATAGTGGAAAACACACATACACATACACAAACTTTGTAAGTATTATTTATTCATTCAGAGCCCATTATTTTCCTCATTTATATCTCACTATTAGGATACTTAAAGAAGACATTGTGTCTGCTGAGGCTGGTATATTTTAATGACAATTTTGCAATACGTATAATTATTCAATAGTAGTTATATAGCACTTAATAGTGTCCAGGGCACTCTTCAGCCAGTGAGTGGGAGGATCTATTTGTGGATAATTTTTATAGGATCAATCCCAGTATGTGGAACATGATGAACAGACAATGTGACTTCCTTCATTAACAAATTATTTTTGACAGCTGGCCTTTAGCAATGAGCTATCTTTGCACACTGATGGTAACCTTTGAAGGAACACCTAGCAATTTGCAGTGTCTACCATATCTAAAAGTGACCGCTTGGAATCAGAAGTACATAAACTAGCATGGGGCAATGTGCCTTACTGCACACAATAGATGTGATGAGGTCCATTAACTAAATAAGACCTCGATTTTTTGTTCCAGCACAGAATTATTCCCCTGTTTCATATTTGTTTCTGTTCAGAACTTTCCTTCTACACTGGTCTCAAGGGTGCCCTTTAGGCAGTAGTCTTAATAGCCAGCACACATGTTCTCCTTAGTTTACTAATAATTTACAGCAATTTGTAGCCTGTTAGTATAATAAATTTCTGAAACACTGTTGACACAAGTTGTTATCATGTATAAATGGCTGCATTTTGATAAATGAATGCAGAATGTTCCTTTGAAAGTATGCAGCTTTGCTTTGGGACATCTGTTTCTGATTACATGTACATTTCCAACTGAAAGTGGGTGAAAACCTGCACTCAATGCACTCAGCATAGGGGAGGACAAATAAGAGATGGAGATGTTATTGTAATAATTTGAAAGGTTTTCCTTCTTGCCTTAACTAATCTTAGACTTCTGACACATCAGTAAATTGAATGTGTATAGTATCCAGGCATTTGAAGGTAATACAGTACTTTAGTTTCATATGAACATGAATTTATCCTATAAACTTTGTACATAACCCAGTTACAGATATGATGCTAACTCCATTTTAGACTGAGAATTTGTATTGATACTGACAGTCTCCGTAAGTTATCAGTAATATTTAGCTAGTATTGTTACCAATAGCAATTGTTTGCTTTAACAAACATCTCGTCTCTGTGTCTTACTGTATCTTGCCTAATAACTTGACGGATTGCCAGCAACCAAGAGAAGGCTGTTAGAGGGCCTTTCATGTCCTCTTAAACAGGCTGAAAGGCTGCAGAATAATTAAATACAAGGTCAAAGTTGTAGACATGCAGATTTTTGTCCTTTCCGGTTACAGCTAGAGAGATATGATGCACTATGGTCATGGTATTGCCATGATGCAAGTAATGAATGTATTCCAGCCAGGGTATCCTGGTCATTGGTGAGAATGGAAAAACAACTCCAACAAAGTACTGTGATGGCTCAAGTGGACCCAGATTATTGGTGAACTGACCCAAAATGAAACATTTTGATTTGGTTCAACAAAATGAAATATTTCAATTTGCTATTCCCAATGAAAATTTTTAAACAATTTTTGCAAAATCTAACTTTCCCTCTTGCAAATTTCAATTTTGTGGAAATTGCATTTTCTGGGGGAAAAAACAGTTCAATGGAATGTTTCCAGCTAGCTCCAATTTTTACCATTTGTACACCTTTTTCTTTGTGATTTTTATCCACTTAATTATGTTAGATAACACTTTAAGGGATGGGACCATGGCTCAAGCCCAGGACTTGTCAACATGCAGAGATCGTGACCACTACAGGGGTGTGATTTCTAAGTAGCTCTAACATGTACATTCATTGGTCTGTGAGATCCTGCTGGTGCACACTAAAGGTTTCCTAATGCTCTTTAATGAAGCATTCTTTCAAACAGCACCGTTAATGTGTATTAGGGAACCTTTAACAAGGCACACTAGCAGAAGGGTTTTTTTCTTTTTTTTTTTTTTTTAAACTACTGATAGTGTACCTTAGTAAGTATCTTAGTGTATCTTACATTTGGGGTGAAGCATATCAAATACTCTTGTATATAAATGGAGAAGTGTATGCTTTTAAAGTGATTTTAAAAGAGGAGCATATACATGAATCCATTTTATGGGTTCAGCTACAGTTCCAGGAGTTATGGATGAGTCAAAGGTTACGGGTGGGTCAAGAAGGAAAAAGAAGAATGAAGTCAGGAAAAATCCAGGAGAAGGGATTAATTTCTGTGGCAATCACTCAGCCAGAAAAGTCATTAAGAGCAGCAAGATATGGCAGAAGAAATCTTCCTGACAAGAGTCATAGCCAGAAAAACCATGCTGTGGTAGCTGTGCGGCTGAATAAAGTAGGAATGTGCTTGAGAGAGGATTGTTGGATAGGTTACTGGGAGATCATTTCAGTCTTTCCAGTTCTCAATATTTTGTGACAAGTCTTGAGATATTGGAGCTTTTCTTAAACCTTTGGACTGTGATGTCAACTGATTAGATGAGAATCTCAGCTTTCATTTTTTTTTTTAAATGCTATTCTTGTTTTGGCAGAGAAAAGTTGTAAACTGTGACTTGAGCCCACCCTACCAGCTCAGAAACCAAAAAGAACCAATTAAAAAAAATAATCTTATGATTTTTGAGTCCTGACTTATGGTTTTTGAATGCTTGGGATTAGTTAATACTTCATTTTACCTGTGAGTTAATTGTTTTGTTTGTTTTTCATATCAAGGAACTGGAGCGTCTGCTCATAATGCAACTTAGCTTTGGCCACAATTGGGAAAGGTTCTTATGCACATTCCTATCTTCGAGCACAGTTAGTCTTGTTGAAGCTAATGGGAATACTCACATACTTGGAATTAACCATATGCTTAATTACCTTGCTAAATACACATCCTAGTGCTGTATTTATGGTAATTGTTAGTTATCTCATGTGTCATACTCTTTAGTCTCAAACGGTATCTCCTGTGTGAAGGGTAACGATGTAAAGAGTATCATTTAACAATGATTTTGGCTGTAGATCAAGGAACTATCTGAGCATATTATAAATGTCCAATTTTAATGAGGTGGGAACTCATGCATAAAGTGCATTGTCTAGATAAATTATGTGCCACTGTGATATAGTTATAAATAATGAAAGCTCTTTAATGTACTATGTTCTGACCCATGTATTGATTGTTGCATTGTTTGCTCTATAAAAGACACTTTAAAAAAAAAAAAAGGAAAAGAGGGATTTTCCCTTAGGAGGCTTCATAGGTTGCTAAAGTGGATTAGTTAGTGGCTTTTTAGGTTCGCAGATCATAATTCAGTCCATTGCTGATCAGAGATTTGGAATGTTGTGCTCTGGAAGAGGTCATCATCATGAGTGTGGGGTTGGTTCTTTGCGGAATAACCTGCTTCAACACAAAGTCTGCTGCATATAGGTTCAGTTTCTCAACCACATCCAAGCTCCTAGATATAGAGGGCAGAGTATCAGGAAGCTGGGTCTGGCTCCCTGATCATAAACTTCCTAGCCCTGGTGCAAATTAAACTTGTAGGAGAGCAAAACTAATTTACATCAGTGGCAGATTGGTGAGTGTGGTGCTCTACTGTGGCCTTCACACCCTGCCCTGCACCATTTCCTCCTCCTACACTGAGGTTGGTGCAGGAGAGAGAGAGAGAGTTGGTGCAGGGGCTGTACATTGGTAGATAGTTTCCATGCACAGGAGGAATTTTCCACTGGTCTTTTCCTGTCTCTTTCTGACCTTGTTGATCAGAGAATCCACTCTATAATAAATAGGTGCAAAGATATTAAAGCCGGTGTGTTCTTAGAGAGAGTGTTTAAACACACAATAGGGATGCTTTTGAATGGAAGCACCACTAATGTTCTGTTCTATGTACATTCCTTTACCATACTCATTACCATATTGCCTATTATGTGCTTTGCATCCTGGGTGTGACTGTGGTGTAGTGAAAAATCAAGGTGGAAATGCCAATACTTAACACATTTTTTCTTTATACTTGAACTTTAAAAATCACATGGCCTAGATTGAGCCCTGGTATAAGCGAGTTCATTTCCATTGGCTTCCATGGATTTTCATTTAGTCTTTCTTCTTAAAATGCTTGCTCATGTCAGCTCCAAGTAAGTGGGTGTGCCACATGCACAGTCATCAAAAGTTTTTTCCTCTAACAGTACCCATTAGGTAAGTGCAGCAACCCCCTAGAGCGGCACATCTACAGTGCTATATCTAGGGCCCTACCGACCCACCATCTCTTCACTTCCTTCTTACTGCCCATGACAGTTGTTGATCCTTCATTCATTTCTTGCTTCAGCAAGCATTCTTTAGTGTTTCCATGAGCTCCAACCCCTCCTCTTAGGGTCAGTTTGGGAGTCACCCACTTGGAATTGACATGAGCAAGCACCCGAAGAAGAAAAAAACTATTACCTACTCTTGCAGAGCGGGCTCTGCTGCCCTAGTTTCTCCTCGCCATCTCCGCTCCCCCGCAGTTCCAGAGGGTGCATCTACACTTACAAGTTAGGTTGACTTAAGGAGGCTTAAGTCAATCTAAACTACTCTGCCTCCACACTGGGCTTTCCTTAAGTTGACTTAAGCATTTAAGGAAAAGTTAAGTCGACTTAATAACACCTAGTTTTAGGTCGACTTAAGTTAGTGTGGACGGGGATTTGCGCCTAAGTCGACCTTATTAGGTCGACTTAAAGTGTTAAGTCGACTTAATAAGGTTGAAAAAGGGCTATGTCTACACTAGAAAAGTTAAGTCAACTTAAAGTCGACCTTGTTAAGTCGACTTAACTTTTCTAGTGTAGACATAGCCAAAGAGACTCACCACACTCTGTGTTCTTTGCAAGCCTTGTGCTCTTTTATTTACAAAGTGCAAGTTCCTGTCCCAGTTTACACCCCAAATGCTCTGGGGGCTCTGAGGCTCAGGGATCATCTCTCCTGTGGCCAGCTGCCAGAAACCCTGCTCTGCTCTCCTGGCTGCACTCCCCTTGTTTCCTGTGCTGGCCCACCTTATATCGTCTTCTCCCTGATTAAGCCAGGGCTCTGACCCAGCCTAATCAGCATGCAGCTGCTGTCTGCCTGGCCTTAGGCCCTCAGGCCCAGGCTAACAGAGGTGGGTGGGGCTGGGGGGGGGGGGCATTAACTATTTCTGCCCTGTTACACCTACCTTTCATAAGCGGTGTTCTTCAAGATGTGCTCCTCATGTCCATTCCAAGACCCACCAGCCTTTTCCTCTGTCAGAGGCATCTGGCAAGAAGGAACTGGGGAAACAGAGGATTGACAGAGCCCTGTGTGAAGTTCCATACAGGTACCATTCCAGGAGGCCTTTGCACTGATCTAACATGTAGCACTAGGGAAAAATTCTTCTAATTACATGTACGTGGTGCACGCTCACCTATTTGTAATGGACATGAACAACATGCCTTGAAGAGCAATAGCTATGAAAGGTAGGTAATTGTTTTTTACCAGTACTGTATGTGTCTCCTAAGCCTTACTTTCTTAACTTTTCTTTTTCAAAAGTAAAATAATCATTAGTATTTAAGAGGACGGGGCATTTGGAAGCATATTTGGAAGCATATTTCTTAAATATACATAAACCATTCTTCATTCATTGTGAATTTTGCATTTCTCTTTAAATGCTTATTTGGTGTTTTAAATGTATTTTCAGGTAAACCGGTTATGATTGTTACTGAGTATATGGAGAATGGCTCTTTGGACAGTTTTCTCCGAGTAAGTACAAGGTTAATGGCATGGTTCTTGTCTTCTCATCAGTTTGTCTCTGCTCTTGTTACTCTTAGTCACCATGAACTCTTGTTCCAGATTCTGTCTTTCATACTTTCTTAGATTTTGGGGTGTGTTGTTATATGCTCACAAAGGCATCTGGGAATCTGGCATTTTGTATTGACCCTTTACAGTCAGATTTGTTTGGGGATTAATTAAAGAAAGCAGAAGTGTTATTTAGTACATTCCATCTGTGGGGAAAGAATTCACTAGCAATTGCAATTGTAAATTGTTTTTAGGAGGACTAAATTAATAGCTTAATGTACTGATGCTTGCTGATATTAGTAGGTAGGCTATACATCATACCAAGCACTATCCAAATAATGGTAAAACTATTTTGCTGAGCCAAAAGTTTAAATGTGCAATGTTTAAAGAATAACCCCTCACCATGAGGTGTAGAAATTTTGTGTTGCCAAGCTCTTTTAGAGCATCCTCTTTCCCCACTCCTCAAATATTTTGTTTATTTTATTGTCCTTCCCCTTATAAAGCTGGTAATGGGCCTAACAAAACTTGAATCCTCCCTGTGTTATCAAGATTTACATGAGGCAAAATAACTAGTGTGCCAGAAGTAAACTCCCTCCTGGGGAGTAGCACCAGTTTTATTTTCATTTGCTATGGTGACCTCAACTCTGGCTACAGAGCATGCCTTGGTTCCGTCATGGTTGAATGATACTATCCCTCAAATTCATAACCCTTAAAGACATTAAGCCCCAAAGGGGGGACATATTATCAGTGCTAGTTTCTGTATATACTATATATGTTATGATGTCTGCTGAAGCATATGAAATGCATATAAATATTGTGTTAACAATTTATCTCACATAATAAATCTATATTGAATTATATACCTTTAATAAGGATAAAAAATCCTTGAAAAAACTTAGATCAAATGAGTATAATTCATTCAGTTGAGGCTGCAAGAATAATGCGTGCTCTTATATAAACATACGCTCTGGTTCAAATATTTGTTCCATATAATTCAGTGATTGTAGTCTAATATTTTGTAATAATTTATCCTAAAACAGATGGCTTTTTTCTTTTATTTAATGTGTTCAGAGTTCCACTGTTCCCTGACAACCTGACCCAAAGCCCACTGCAGTCAATGGCAGGACTCGCACTCAGTCTCAGTGGGCTTCAGATCATGCTCTGAATGAAAGGCAAAGTTCTTTGAGAAACCGTAATATGCACTCACGTGATTAAAGGCTGTGTAAAAATACATATTCATAAGTTTGCAAAGTTAAGGTTGCAAAAGAAAAAGAATGGTTGTGTTGCAACTATATACGCACCTAAATTAACTGTGTGCTCAACTTCTTAATCTCTTGCATCCCTCTGAACTGGACCAGACTAGTTTTGAAATATTTCAGGAAAACATAAGGGTCTTCCTATACCCTATTGGCCTAATATTTGCGAACACAGAAATTACCCAACCAGTTCTAATGCCGTACATTGCTATCTATTGTCTCCTTTTTTTCAAATGCAGACTTCGTAATGGTGACCACTTTATCATTGCACTTCCCTGATGTTCCTTTGCACTACGAATCAAATGTAAACCTCTCATCTCTGTTTTCAGGGCCCTGCATCACACAATCCCAGTTGCATCTTCAGTCTGGTGTCTCATTGCATTCTTACCTTTGCTGTCTGCTTCACCAGCAGTGCCTGACTTGTTAACTTATACGTCTTTTTTTCCCACAGACATCTCCATGTCTTCCTCCATGCTCCCTTTCTCCCAAACAGAGTTTACCAAGACCACCCTCATCTCATTACAATCCTTGCTAAAAACTCCTTCCCTTCCAAAAAAAACCCCCAAAAGCCTTGCTTGCAAAATTTAAATTAAACCAAATCCTTGAATCACTAATACAAATTCCTGCCTAAACAGAGTATCTGTACAATCTTATTCTTAATAATACTTGTTCTTGTTCCCATTCCAGGGGTATGTTACATTTCCATTTGCCTGAGGGGTCCATGATGGATAACGTGTATTTTTCAGTGCAGAGACCTGTCTTTGTGTTCCCTGTTTAGCGGCTAGTCTCCTATAAGGGACTCTAAAATAATAAATAACATAAACTGCCTACTGTTCAAACTCCAATTACATCATGTCCTTATTTTAACATATTTACATAATGCAATTTAACCAATTTATTGGTGTTCTGCGTTTCAGATATAGCTTACTGAATTATATTTGCTAATTAATTCATTGAAATTTGTTTTTTTAATTTATCAACTCAAAGTTAAGGCAAGTTTCATAATTTGCAAAATATGCAAATACATCCAGGTTTCACTATGAAAGTGAATACCAAGGGGCTTTTTGAACACTTGAATGCCAACTGTATCATATGTTCAGCAAATGTTCACTTGGCTGATATTGTCCCTTTAGAATAGTGATCAAAACTAAAACTTATGCCCCTGTTTTGCAATCATATTCACTTGGCCTTGCTCACGTGTGAGTAAAGAGTACCATTTATTTAGTAAGCTTCCAGATGGGGCAAAGGGGCTGCCCACAGTGATGTGACTGCAGGAGTGGGTCTGAAAGCTGATCACTTGAGTAATTTTTTTGTCATATGTAGTTTCACATATCCAAGTGGATGTAATATCTTAAAAAGCAGAACACATTAGGAAGAGCTTGGAGGCTGAAAATCTTTGCCTGTTGGTAGACAAATTATGAAGGCAGGCATATACTGGTTTTCAGCCTGAGAACAATGACTTAAAGCAGTGTTTTCCAAACAAATTTGGCCACGGAACACTTTTGGGCTTGGAATAAATTGCTGGAACATATACTTATTGCTCTGGGGTTGGTGGGGGGGGGGAGGGTCATATAAAAAATTGTTGCATGTATTACTCAAAAGTTGATTTAAACGAGTTAGAAGGAAAAAATTGCTAGCATCGAAATTCTTCACAGAAGACCTGTTCACGTCACATGGAACACCAGTGTTCCACAGAACACAGTTTGGGAAACACTGACTTAAAAAGATTTTGATTCTGAAGCTGAGGAAGATTTGGGGGAACAAATTTAAATTTGGATGGTATTTAGCCATTTCTGAATCAGATAAACATTTGCAACTTATAAAATTGCTTCTCTATCCATATAATTTGTATCAGTGTCAACTAAGGCAGGGATTTTCAAAGGCACCTAATGAATAGATCAGTGAGTTATATGCTTAACTCTCATAGACTCCCTTGAAAAATCCCAACCTCATTGCATCCATACAATTTGGGTTTATCTAGCATTTACACCTCCCTAACATTTGAGCCATTGAAATTCAGGTGGGAGTAAAAATAGGAACAGCTACATTTTATATGAAATTAAAGCCTGTCCTTTGTTGCCTCAAGTTGATTCAGAGATTACTCCCCTTTAGTCAGAGAATTTTCATGGATGGTTTTTATCTTGGGTCTCTACCCTGCAAGACCGTATGCAGAATTCCCAGCAACCTCCATCAAAAATCTGTGCGTGGTGAATTTGTGCAATTGGTCTCTTAATCATGTGTTCCATGTGTTTTACAGAAACATGATGCTCAGTTCACAGTCATCCAGCTAGTGGGCATGCTTCGAGGCATAGCATCTGGCATGAGGTACTTGTCAGATATGGGTTATGTCCATCGTGACCTAGCTGCACGGAACATCCTCATCAATAGTAATTTGGTGTGCAAAGTCTCAGATTTTGGCCTCTCTCGTGTATTGGAGGATGACCCAGAAGCTGCTTACACAACTAGAGTGAGTTCATATGTTTGTTTATACCTTCCTTAATTATAGCTATACATTGGGGTGCTGGAAGTGCAGCCTGAGATCAAATGTGACCTCAAGACACCCAGACTGGGGCACATGACCCATCCTGTCTTGTAGAGCCTGGAAAACCTGATCAATAGCTGGTTCAACTTGCTGGTGAGCTCAGTGCAGCCAATTCCTACACATTTATCAAGGAAGATACAAGTATAAAATGATAGCTTTACATTTATAGTTGGTGGAAAATCTTTCTGTGGGTATGTCTATGTTGCATGCTCATTTAGGGTGTCATATAAAGGCAGAGGCAGCCTTTGACTTTTGGGGGCCCAGGTCAAGGCCCATTGAGGGCCCCCCATAGGCCTGTGGGGGCCCACTATAAGACCCCATGACCCCACCTATGCGGCCCCAGCTACCTGCCGTTGGCCCCCTGCCCCCTGTGGTCCTGGCTCCCTGCTGCCCCACGCCCGCTCTGGCCCCCGCTTCCCACCACCAGTCCTGGATCCTCCCCCTCCCACTGCTGGCCCCAGTTCCCGACCCTGGCTCTGGCATCAGAAAGTGTGCTCTAGAGGTAAGGAAGTAACTTTAGGTCACAATTAAGACATCAATCTTTTGGGGTTCTGAAATGTAGATCCACATTTGATTTTCCTGTTGCTATATTCCAGGATGCCTTCACAACCTCTTTAAATGTATATGGATCAGAGTGAAAGAGGTGGTGGTTGTCACAGGTGTTTTGTGATAAGATAAAGAAATTTCAAACTTCTGTGGTGCCAGTATAAATCCAGTCCAAGTCAGTAAGGACCACATGATGGCCGTTCCAGGTGAAATGAATTGGTGGTTGCCCACTGGAAGATGCATGTGTGTGTCGTTTGTTAAAAAACCACTATTTCCTTTAATCGATAGCTGGCATTCTCCTTGGCTGTCTCAGCAAGAGGGCAGTGGTTGAATAGGCATGTATATAAGAACTATCATCACATATCTAGAAAATATGGGTAACATTTTCAGAAGTGTCTAGGTTCACTTTCAGAAAGGGAGACAGGCACTTCAGTCTTAATGAAAGTCAAGTCACCTGGTTGCTTTGGAAAATTTTACCCTGAGTCCTTCTCAATTCTGTTTGACGCACTGGCACAGGGAAGGAAAATTTGCACTGCTGCTGCTTTGTTATTCAGCTAAATAGAAAACTGTTTTCTATGCTGTCAATCCAGGGACATTTCACAGGCACTAAATTCATGTGAAGAAAGAGAAAAGGGACCAAGTTTTAAAATATCAGCATTGTAACATATGGTGTAATGGGTTCACCAGCTAAACGGAGGGGTGGCTATTTCTCAGAAGCTTCCTGAAGTTGACTAAAGAAATCAAAGCCTTAACCATATTTCCAAACCTTCACTTTCAAACAGTGAAATAAAGTACAAGAGGCTTTGTTTGGAAATCCAGACCCCAGTTCTGCAAAGAACTCATCCAGGCAGAGCCCTTGTGCACATACAGAGTCTCAGTGACTTTGTATACATGTGCCATTCTTTTCTCAGTAGCAGGGTTTCAGTATCTACATTTCCATTAGGAATATTATTGAACAATCTTTATAAATATGTAAACTCATGCTGTTCTCTAAGTCCTCTGAAACCTAATGTAAAGATCATCATTGTGTTTAAATGAATTATAGGAAGTCAGGAGATGAAAGAAGCCTTGTTGCTAAATGGCTGGGGTGTCTTTAATCCCTACTCAGGGTCATGTGTGCTACCACCAGAAGCCCCCAACATGGGTTCTGTAGGCTTCCACCAGTGGCACCCAGCAAGAGAATCAAACCCACTGTATATGTTTACTGATCCACTGTGCTGAAGTGTATGACTTGTAATAATCTATGTCACTGATTTCGACCTTTC
This sequence comes from Pelusios castaneus, assembly GCA_007922175.1. Classification (NCBI taxonomy): domain Eukaryota; kingdom Metazoa; phylum Chordata; order Testudines; family Pelomedusidae; genus Pelusios; species Pelusios castaneus. Next base: position 15,900,278 of record ML685767.1, read on the forward strand.
ACCCATGGACTCCTGGGGGTCCACAGACTATGTCTAAAATTTCCAAAGGGGTCTGCACCTTCATTTGAAAAATTTTCTGGGGTCCACAAATGGAAAAGAGTTTAACCACCACTGATCCATGTTATTTTCCCGGAATTCTGATATAACTGATGGGCTAAGAGTTTACTAAAATTATTTGGTCCCATGGAAATTTTTCATATAATTTTTTAATGATTGAGAAGTGTGTGTGCCTACAGTCTGCAATAATCACATAGCATTAAAAGGAAGTAAATTTAAGCCATCACACTTGTATGATGGTTGTAGTTATGCTTTTCAAAGGCATAATATTTATATACTCTAGATTAGTGGTTTAGACAATTATTTAAATGCACATATCAGCACAGCTCTAATATGCATGACATTTAGTTGAATATCACAATACAATTAATTGTTAATCAGTCTCTTACTCACTCACTCTCACACACACTCACATCATAGTTCTAAATCCTGCCCTATGTCGTGTGGATGCTTAGAGGGGATGGGCTGTAGGAGGTCTCTCTTAGTCTTTTTCCCCTTCTCCAGCATCTATAGAGTAGGATTGTCACTGACCATTCGGGAGGACCCTAACTCATGGTTTTGGTTATATTCATTAATGAACAAGGGGAATCGTATTTGGCTAGTTAAAGTACTTGATCAGACTCTGGCAGTCACCTTGCGCTATCCTATCCTGTACCAGCCAGACGGCTCTTGGACTGACCTCATGCCCAATACAACACTGATTCTCCTGTAATGTGAGCCCAGAGAGTATAGGTCCAGATTTTGCCCTCTCATTTTTGTCATCAGATTCTTCTAATCCCTTTGTTAAAATCCATTACTCTTGATAGCCTTCTTGATACCCAGGCACTTGGTCAAGTTTCTGTAACTATTGGTTTGTAACTGAACATAAAACAAAATACTAGATGGGAATATGTAGGTCTGAAAGCAAATGCTGTGTGTTGGTGTAGCAGACTCACTCAAAATAAATTGAAGGCTTTGTTTGGTTTCGGCAGATTTATGTTTAACAGTTCAGATACAGTAAGAATCACAACTCTGTTGACAGCAAGCAAAACCTTCAATGCTGACTCTTTTGCTCCAGCACACAACAGCAGATCTCAGACCTAGATAGCATAGGCTGCTGATTTGCTAAAATAAAGGTTGGTAGCTGCTGTATCTGCAGCTATCACCTGCTCCCTCCTTTGCATTCAGATGGAGGTTCTCTTTTCCCGTTACGTGAGCGCACAATATTTTAATCTTTTTACAATGCCCTTCATGCAAGTGGAATGTGATTGACATTGCTTTTCTTATATCTACCATACTTTGCATGGACTTTTCAAGGCTTTTTCTGGGAAAATGCCCCAAGAAGATTATATGAGATTGTGGGAGAGTCATAGTTTGGGACACATTCTGGAGGGTCTTATATAGTGGACATTGGTCTTAGTTGGTATGTCTTTTTAGCCAATGTGTGTTTACACAGTCTTCCTGAACTTCAAGTGGGGGTATTTTTTAAAAAAATCTAAGAAATAAACTGAAGGAAATGTGGCAGTTGAAAGTCAACATAGTGGGCTAAGCTGAGAGGAAAAATAGAGAGAATAAATAGCATCAAGAAATGTAAATTTTAAAGTAATCATATCCAAGTAAGTTACAAAGATATTTTCTTATAGTATTCAGTGTGCCATAGTGCTGTAACATTATATATTCAATTCACTATCTATGGTAGCAGTCAGCCATTTGAATTAGCTGAGCTAGAGCTTTTCATTTTTTCTCATATGATCCTACAGAGCGTATTAATAAGCCTGTGGCTTTGTTTGTGACTAGGGCCATGATTAGGAACGGATGCAGAGCTTCTGCATTATGTTACAACTAGGGGATTCAGTGGGTTACCCACAGTATTTTTTTTTTTTTAATTTCCATCAGTATCATCACATCAAACTCACGCTGACGTAACAAGAAACTGAGAACACCTGGTCTTAAAATGTTCCCAGATTTTGAAATAATGACACATTCCCACATACATGTAATTGCTCATGTGACTCAGGCACTGTCCTACACAGCACCATGCTGCATGCCATGACTGCACCTGATTGGTCCCCACAAAAGCCCTCTACCCCCCCCCCCCCGGTTACTTTTTTTTTTATGCATTGCCAGTCAAATCAATGTACTGCTGTCAGTGCTATAGGTGGGTGCACCCATTTCACAGTCCTAGGGTTCAGCTTCACATCTTTCTGTAACAGTTAAAGAAAAAGGAGGCTGGGAAAAGAGACTGTGCTAGAGGCATACGTAAACATTCTTTGTCTTCAGAAAATAAGTAGAGAAATAGGACACCAGTAGATAACAGCACACATGCATGTAGGTACTTATGCACTTGATTACACTTTTGGGGGGGGGCATGCACTGGAGAGTCTGTGGGCGTGACATTACCATTTTTGTAGACATAGTTATTGTGTCCTTATTTAGAAATTTTAGGACATAACAGCCATATTGAATCAGTCCAATTGTCCGTCTAGCCCAGTATCCTGTGTACTGATAATGGCCACTGGTATGTGCATCAGAAGGAATGAACAAAACAGGCAATCATTGAGTGACCCTGCCATCAATTCCCAACTTAGGTCAGACAGGAGCTCGGGAAACTCAGAGCATGGTTTTGCATCCCTGCTTATCATTATAGCCATTGATGCATCTGTCCTCTAGGAACTTACCTATTTCTTTTGTGAACCCTGTTACAGTTTTGATCCTACATGTTCCAGGGTGCCCGGTTGTGAACAACAGCAGCTTGACAGTAATAGCCAGGTTTTTGCTTGTGTTGGTGTAGGGCTACCAGCAAGGACTTTGTGCTGTCAGAAACCCCAGCCTTGTGCTTCATGAGGTACTCATGGACGTGTGGTATCGTGTGGTGCACCATCATTATCCTGTACAGCTTGCCAATGCGGTATAAGAGTGCGAAGGAGCAGGAGGAGCACAGGGAACCAGGCTATGTCCTTTCTTCCTTCATGATGGTTACAATCACATAAATTGGAATGCTAAAAAAATTAGGTGGTGGTAAAGGCTCTCAGGGGAATTGTGTGTATTGGCAAATGTCCATTTATGTTTCATAGCCTAATAGAAAATGTTTGAGTTAGTCTCCTGCATGGTTAACCATAAGTTATATGATGTCTTTGCTATGGGTAAGGCATAATAATTAACAAGATGTGATCGGCTGGTGTATACGTAATCTTCAAACCAAACAAGCATTTCTTCAAAAAAGAGAAAGTTGGGGGGCGGGAGAAGATTCTGCAGCTTCAGTGATAACTAAATGCTCTCTCTGACTTTATAAACTGGCTATTCAAACTAGAGTAACCTGTGTAGTTTTTTTTTTTTTTTTAAAGGATGGGGGCATAAAAAAAATCTAAATTCAGTTTGCTACAATTAATGGGACCATTTTATTTGTTGTTTAAAAGAATTTGAACAACTGATGGATAAATGTGAAAATGTTGCACTGGTTTTAAAAAAAATGCTTAGCTTTTGCTGCTGAAATGTTAATTTGTTTAAAATTTCTTTGTTTGTTATTCTTATCCCTAAATTATTCATAATGAATTGGTTAATTCACTCCCCTTATAATTTCAGAAAGGACAGTGTCTCTGTATCTTATATGACAGAATATGGAGTAGACTGGTAAAATTATAAGCAAGATCCATTCAACATCAGTTGATTGTTTTAGCTAAAATAGCTAAAACACCTTACTAGCAGCTTTAGTTTCACTCCTGTTTCTGAAAGCTTCCTTCCTTCTGTCAATAGAAGTATTTCCCAGGAGCAATGTTTTATTTTCAGTTCTCATTGATTGGATTCTAAAATCTGGTCTTCAGAAAGTGTAAAGTTACATATGGGAGATTCTGTTTGACTTGAAAATGTTACTTTTGAAAAAAATGATTTAATTTATTTCTCTGGAATTTAGATGTACGATAGCTCAGTTTCCTCAAAATGTAGGAGTTTAAATATTTTAAACTAGCTTTCTAATTTTATTTTCAGCGGTTTCCCATTTTTTAAAAATATATTCTTTAAATTTTAGACTCTTTAAGATGAACTTAGAATTTTTCAGTAAAAGCTGACAGATGTGATGTTGCTTTCGACTTAAAATTAGTGCCAGAACCTCCTGACATATACTGTGCTGACTGAGTAATAGGTTCCATAACGTATGAAGTTGAAATAATCCAGTTTGTAGTGTGAGGGGTCCTACTCTGGGACCATTCATGTTAGCTGGATGAAAAAATGGTGTATGTATTCCTTGCTTTTAAGTTACGTAGATTTCTTATGCTTCTTAAATACTTTTCCTCAATATAAAACTATCAGGTTTTATGATAGGGGAGCAGAGGAGTTGGATATTTCTCAAAAATAACTCTTATATACTAGAGGAGGGGTAGCCATGTGGTCTAGTTCAGCAAAACAAACAAGGAGTCCTGTGGCACTTTTACTTTTACTGTATGTCCACACTAGCAATTTAGGTCGACTTAAGGATGCTTAAGTCGACCTAAATTACTCCACGTTCACACCGGGCTTTCATTAAGTCGACTTAAGGGCATCCTTAAGTCAACTTAATAACTATTGATTGTTAGGTTGACTTAAGGTCTAAGTCGAACTTATTATGTTGACCTAAAACCGGTGTGGACGCCCTAGGTCGACTTAATTCCTTAAGTTGAACTAGGGCTGGGGGAAGGGAGCTGCAGCTTGGGGAGCCACAGCTTGGGGACAAGGGAGCTGCCCAGCTCCCCAGCTGCAGGGTGTCCCCAAGGCTCCCCTGGACAAGGGAACTGCCAGGGCGCCGCAGACAGGGGAGCCCCAGGGAAGAGAGCTGCCAGTGCTCCCCAGAGAGGGGAGCCTCCGGCGCTTCCCTGTTCACCGGCGGCTGTCTTCTCTGGGGCTTCCTTGTCTGGTGAGGGGGGCAGCTCTCTGGACAGGGAAGCCCCAGCAGCCACTTCTCCTGGGCTCCCCTGTCCGGGGAGCCCCGGTGGCTGGCTTCTCCAGGGCTCCCCTATCCAGGAAGCCTGAGATGCTCCCTTCCCCTGAGCCATGGCTCTGGGTCGACCTAACAACTGCCTGCATGGACACAGGCAGTTGACTTTGAGCGTCTAGTATAGACGCTCTAAGTCGACTTAACAAGGTCGACTTGAGTTTACTTAGGGTTTTTAGGTGTAGACATACCCTTAGAGACTAACAAATGTATTTATCGCATGAGCTTTCCTAGGTAAAATACCATTTCTTCAGATGCATGAAATGGAAACTACAGATATCCCCTTCCATACTGTAGTTTCCATAGCATGCATCTGATGAAGTGGGATTTTACCCACAAAAGCTCATGAGATAAATACATTTGTTAATCTTTAAAAGTGCCACAGGACTCCCTGTTTGGTCTTCTATACTAACATCCCACCATGAGATCTTGGCATAATTGACTTCAGCGCATAGATAAATACATTGAATACGGTGTACAGAGCTATGATTGAGGCTTAAAAGTGAAAAGCTGCTTTTCACTTTCAGTGGAATCTAATTTTGCATAGATCAGAGTATGTTCTTAAAAAAGAAAATCAATGAAAATATTGTGCATAAAACAGGAACATTTGATGTTTTACTGAATTTAAAGTATTTCATATTATGCTACATTAGCTTCTAAAACACTGGACTATAATGCCACTATGTTGTATTAATTGAATATTTTTCCCTTTAAGATGGTGTTAGGTAAGGACCTTTTAATAGACTATGTATTCCCCTCTCCATGAAGAGCTTAGCTTTCAATGGCAGACCAATTTTTGGTTTTGCTCCTTGATATCCAGTGATTTCTATAAGATCCAGTCAGAATATTCTTGGTTTTAGACTTGTGCTGTAAATTAATCTTTCCTGTTATTTCCCATGTTTCTGGGCTTGCCTATATTTTATTTACATTTTGACATATACAGGTATCTTCCTTTTCTAAACTTTTTCAGATGCTGAAGCCAGGTGGGGGTGGGAAGTATTTAGGTCTGTACAGTACTGAGATCCAAATTTGCATGGATTCCTTTGTATCATATTGTTAGAAATTAACACATGCAACATTTTTTCTTGGGGAGAATAAAATGTTGCGTTGCAACCATTTTAATTTCATTTTGTTCTTGGATTTAAATTCAAGATTGGCCTAGCCGGAAGGTGAGCTTCTAAATCAGGTCTGAGAATTTGGACTTTTGATGAGTGAGATTCTGAAGGCTCTTAATTGACGTAATCTTAAAAGGAATAAATAGGCCATTACCTGCATCTTAGAAAAATAACAATTATTTTCCCCACAGAAACAGAATGTTATATTAAATAGCAGATGTTAAACAGGTTTACTTAGTATCTGAAGGCTGTTGATATTTGAATTGAGCTGCTTATTCATGTTGATGGGCAAAGAGCTGAGATGGCTAGACTCATTGGCTATGTCTACACTTGCTAAAAATAGTTCGAATTAGTTAGTTCGAACTAACTAATTTGAACTAACTTTAGTTAGTTCGAATTAGCTTAATTTCAACTAGCATGGCCACACTGGAATGTTAGTTTGAACTAAGCAAGCACTTGCTTAGTTCGAATTAGCAATCCCCATTCATTTCAATGGCCGGTTAATTTGAACTAAGAAATTAGTTCGAATTAACATGGCCACATTGGTTAATTCAAACTAGTTAGTTCGAATTAACCCCTTAATTTGAATACCCTATTCGAACTTATTAGTTCGAATTAAGGAAGCCCTTAATTCGAACTAACTAAAGCTTAGTGTAGCCATGGCTTTAGTTAGTTCGAATTAAGCCTCCTTAATTCGAACTAACTTGCCAACGTAGACATAGCCATTCTGTTGGCTCTGGCAGAAGTGTTTAGTGCACTGATCACAAAAGGAATGTATATATCTGAAAACCTGGTAGTTTAGTTAGAGTCGTGCTTCAGTAGTTAATTATTTTTCCTTGGAGAGAGCCCAGAGGCTAGTAGTGGGTGGTTGCTCATCTGCTCAAGAACTTTGTCATGTGCTGTACAGAAGGTTTATACTCTGCCTTTCCTTCATAGATGAAGCCACTAGAGGACAATGTGAGATAATCTGGGTTCCAGTTATATTAGGATGCTGATAATAGTTAGTTCTGTGTCTCAGTTTCTCCCAAATCATATGGTACATACTTTTTTTTTCCTGGTGATATTGGTAGGTTGGGGAATATCTGGAGGAATCACCAGAAGTGATATCTGAACCCTTGATTTTAGGGAGTTTATTCAGTGTTTTTTTGTTTTGTTTTGTTTTCCATAAGTTCACAGTGTAGGATCCATTGCTGTTTTAGAAAACAGAATAGTGTTTTCTTTCCCATCTTTGCTTGGCTAGGAAATTGCAACCTTTCTTATCAAATCAAACCTCAGCTGTTATCTGTTAAAATGTCTTCACCTAGGTAGATAACTACAAAATGCCTCAAGGATCTCTCAAAAAAATCAGCTAATACAGAATTCTGCTGCTTGCATTTTCATCAGTGTTTTACACAGGCGACAAATTAGATCTGTGTTCCAGAGATTGCCATGGCTACAGATTTCCAGATGTAGTTTAAAGATTGGGTTTGATCTATAAAAGTTCTTTGTAGCTGAGGTCCTAGGTGACATAAAGGTAATTTTACCCTGACAGTTGAGATCAGCTGAGACACGTAAGGTGATAGTCTCTTGATTTGTACTTCAGAAGACCAGTCAGTCTCAGTACAAGGCCTTTGACTCTCAAATTCACTTTCCCCTTGCAGAGCCTCTGTTTTACTGATCTTCCAGTCATGCCACAAGGTTTATCGTTCATTCAGGCTGTTTCTGGGCAGGTGAGATGGATTCCTGTAAGGATAAATTCTGGGTCCAATTCTGTTCAGTATCTTCATCCGTGATTTAGATAACAGCATAGAAAGTACACTTATACAATTTGCAGATGATACCAAGCTGGGCTTTGGAAGTGCTTTGGAAGATGGGATTAAAGACTGGAGAAATGGTCTGAAATAAATAGGATGAAACTCAATAAGGAGAAATAGAAAGTTCTCCACTTAAGGAGGAACAATTATTTGCACACATACAAAATGGAAAATGATTGCCTAGGAAAGAGCACTGCAACAAGGTATCTTGGGAGGGCGGGAGGCTGGTCATCCTGCATCAAAAGCTAGTCGACAGTGTAACACTATTGCAAAAAATACATTCTGGGATTTATTAACAGAAGTATTGTAAGCAAGACGCTAGGAGTAATTCTTGTGCTCTACTCCATGGTGATCAGTCCTCAACTGGAGTATTGTGTCCAGGTCTGAGCTCCACATTTCAGGGAAGATGTGGACAAATTGGAGAAAGTACAGAGAAGAGCAACAAAAATTATTAATGGTCTAGAAAATGTGATGTATGAGGGAAGATTGAAAAAATTAGGTTTGTTTGGTATGAAGAAAAGACTGAGAGGGGGCATTACAGTTTTAAAGTACATAAAAGGTTGTTACAAGGAGAAGAAAGAAAAATTGTTCTCTTTTTAACCTCTGAGAATGGGAACAAGAAGCAATGGGCTTAAAATGCAGCAAAGGTAGTTTAAGTTGGACATTAGGAAAAACTTCCTAACTGTCAGACTATTTAAGTACTGGAATAAATTGCCTAGTGAGGTTGTGAAATTTCCATCACTGGAGATTTTTTAAGAGAAGAATAGACAAAAAGCTTTCAGGGGTGGGTCTAGATAATACTTGGTCATCCCATATGTACAAGTGGCTGGACTAGATGACCGCTTGAGGTCACTTCCAGTCCCACAGTTCTGTGGTGAGCAGAAAAGTTTCTGTTGAGAGACTTTTCAGGATTGGGTGTATATTTGGGTGTTTGTTTTGTACTGTTAGATTACAGATCTTCTATTACTATTTACTTTTTTACTGTGTGGCCCAAGAGAGACTGTTACAGAGAGACTGGAAAAATAAATATATAGAATAGAAATACTGGGTTGAAGTAGTGGATTTGGTGGTTAAGGCACTGGGATTCAGGAAAGCTAGGTTTAATTTTCAGTTCTGTCACAAACTCACTGTGTGACCTTAGGCATCAATGAAGAGAGGACAGGATTATTTCTCTTCCTCAAAGAGGTTTTAAGATGATGCATTTATTAATGTGTGTGTGGCTTGCTAATGGAACAGCAGTAGAGACAGTGGGAAAACATATAAATACAAGTAAGTATTTTCCTCAGGGTAAGTGGGGGGGGGCGCTTGGATGCCCATGAATGGGGCCAGTTTTCGGGCAGCTGTTTGGTCCCCAGCAACAGCACAGCCCACACTCCTGCCCCCCTGCCACAGCCATGACAACTGTGGCCCCGCAGCCCACGCCTCCCCAGTCACTCCCCACAGCTGCCGCGGCCCGTGCACCCCCCAACACTCCCACCCCAGTCTCACCGCGCCAGTCCGCGGCCCCACCCGCAGCCCCTGGAGCCCTGGCTGGGACCGGAGGAGAGGCAGCTGGCCGCAGCAGGGCTCCCAGCTGCGTGCTGGGACCAGGCGGCTATGGCCCGGCCCCAGCCAGTGGCTGGGCAGCGCAGGCCACTTTAAAAAGACCCGTGGGCCACTTTTGGCCTGCAGGCCAGGGGTTAGGAACCCCTGGGTTAGGGCATGAGCTTTGGGACTCAGGATAACCAGATCCACGCCAGACATTGCTGTACGAGGAGGTCACAGCGTCTCTGTTCCCCAATTTTGAAATAGTGATACCAGGACTTCTTTACCTCACAAGCCTATTGGAGGACAAATGCACTGCAAGTTGAGATGCTCAGACTATACACTAATGGGGGTCATCAAAGTTCCTAAATAAATACAGTTTAATCTGAAACCAGAACTGGACCTTTCACCAGAGCTTACATCCCTGGTGTTGGAAACTGCTTTTAACCTGTCATTGGATTTTGCATTCAGTTATACTAATTTCTGAATTATTTTATTTATGCAAAAGCTTTGTTTTGCTGTTACTTTTTTTTCTCATGCATGACCCACAAATCACAGGTTCATAAATTTCTATAAAAGCTGGCAACTTTGGAAAGTCACTTCTTCTCGTTCCTCTAGTTCTCATGTTGCAGAAACTCAGCCTGCAATTCCTTGTGTGCATTTTGTTAATTTGGTTTATGCACCAAACAATGACCTCAATCAGGGGGAGATGTTTCCCCTAGCAGGGCTAATTTTATCAGCAGTTCTTCTTCTCTTCCAACTTTAAATCATTTAGTGATGGCTGTTCTCATGATTGTAAAAATGTCTTAGGCCAAATTCTTGTCCATACAAATTGGCACAATAGGGTAGTTGGCCCCAGACTCTCAGAGTTGATCTAGACTATTCCTAACCCCAGCATTAGTTAGTCTAATTATGCCATTTCAGGTGAGCCACTTGGATATTATGCAAGTAGAAGATTGGTGTTAGGGAAGCAGAGCCCATCTCCTCCCACCCCCACGTACATGAGAGTGGGGCAGGGACCTTAGGAGTCAACTTTGCCAGTTTTACACTAACAGGAAGCTCATCTGCACTGACCATTTATGACCAAAATCTGGCCTCTTTATGCCATTTGGATAGCATAAAGGAGTTGGAGCATAACTGAGACTCTAACCTCCTTTATATTGCTTCTCGACCTGAATTCTGGGAACCTGGCCCAACAAACCGTGTTTTAAGTGTAAATAAATGAATCAATGATTTGGTTTACAAAGAAAGAAAAATGTAAACATGGAGAGCTTTTTCTGTGACACAATATAATGCAATGTGTGTTATGGTAAACAATGTGTATAAGAAACGTCCTGCTTCTGTACATCTTAAGTATTTACTAATCCATATGATAAACATGGCTACATGAGATGAAGCCTATGCAAATGTACATGTGTTACAATAATTAAAAGATTTTTCTGCTTCCAGGGGGGGAAGATTCCGATCCGATGGACATCGCCAGAAGCCATTGCATACCGCAAGTTCACATCAGCTAGTGATGCATGGAGTTACGGGATTGTGCTTTGGGAGGTGATGTCCTATGGAGAGAGACCATACTGGGAGATGTCCAATCAGGACGTGAGTATATTTTATACTTGAGTTATGTTCTCAAATAAAGGATCAAGCTGTGAAAGGAAGTAGAGCATAATGAAACCAGGTGGCTCCTACTTTTTGACTCTGACATTGAATAAGATGTAAAAAGGAAAGTTTCCAAGTATCCTTGCTTGGAGAAAAGACCGGTAGAATTTAATTGAAAATTATAATCTTTCTAAAAAGAGAATTTTGGACCATTGTATTCAGTGCAAGAGAGAATTATATTTGTGCTATGGTATTCTAAAAGATGGTTCAAAAAATTCTACAGGAAAGATGTCATTCTTTTTTACATTCCACAGTTTTTTAAGAGTCAGCTTTATTGAACCATGCTACATGTCCATAGGTCCCTTTTGGTTGCATCTCTGTAACAGTTTATATAATTTTTTCCATAAAGGTTGAATGCACAATGGTATTGGAGCCCGTGAATAAGAGAATGGAAATGTTTGTACTGAGACTATATGAAACAAATGTTCTCCTGGAGGTAGTCAACAGATAGCATAGGCAGATAGTTTCATTCGTTTAGAAGATTGTAATATGGAGTTATGTATGTCTATGTAATATCAGTAAACTATACCTGTCTGTCATCCTTTATAGATTTAACTAATGCATCTGTGCTAACATTTATGTGTTTAAAGGTATAGCATTTCCCAAACTCATATTTTCAGAAGATTTTCTATGCAAGTTTTTAACACTAAACAAACGAAGGAGAAGAAATGGCAACTGGAATCAGGGAATTAGAGAACTTTCTTTTCTGCGTCACCTGCAAATGTGAATATAAATACAAAAATACATTTAAAAAGAAAGAAAACAAAACTTTTCCTTTCAACTAAGGACTTTTGGCTATATATGAAAATTGAGCAGAAAACTGTATTGTTTTTAACTGAGTGTGATAATGTGTCTATTATTGGTCAGGTGTAATTAATAGTGTTACTTAGGTTTATTTTATAGTGAGATGCTTTCCACAACAGCAGTCCATATTAAAAGAAATAGGGGAAAAGTGTAAATGTGTATTTTTTCACTGCAGGACTACTTCAACCACAGAATGTGTTTCTAGGTGACTCCTGATTCACGCTAGTTTTCACTGTTATGGAATCTAATAGTCCTGAAAACACAAATGTTAGTGTAACATCCCCTGTATCATCATCTAGATATGATATGTGATTCTGTAAGTCATTATGCAAAATCTATAATATGGAGTAGGAAGGAAGAGTATAACACCAGGAAAGAAAGGAAATTTAGCATATACAAAAAACTCATAAACTTGCAGGGCAAAATTTCTGATTTCAATAAGGTTGCACCAAGGCAAACGAGAAGGTAATGTGACCTGCACTGTACAATAAAGTTATGTATTTGTCATATTAGTTGATTTTGAGCAACCTGCTGCCAAAACGAGATCTATAGACTATATGCTGCCCTCTCTCCAAAGATCCAAAACTCAGAATTTCTATTGGGATGTAGCTGGGGTATCCAGTTGATTATAATGAGAGTTCAGCTTTGCAAAGAAGAAAGTATATGAAAATACTCAAGATACCTAAATGGTGGCTTTGACATCTTCTGAACTACAAATATTCATACTTATTAATGAGGATATTGGAGTCAAATGCTCAATAATCAGATCTGGAGTGACAAACCGTATAGTCCTAAATGGTGGACAAATTGGGGGATGATCTGGTTTTATTCTCTTTGGTATAATAGAGCTCACATCATCTGAAATATAGTATTTGCATTGCTTTAATCTAATCATTGTGAGTTTGGAGAAGTTGTTTTTAGAATCTCACCTTCCTCAAAGTCACATAGTGTGTCTTAACCTTCCTTTAGCGCTTTCTGTATATCTAATTTGCTGCATGGTTTACTTTGCAGATAAACCAGAAGTGTTACCCTGCAAGACAACTGGTGAATAAACACATTTGTTTAAACATAAAGTGTCTGTGCTAATGTATTTGACAGGACTGATTAAAATAAGTTAATTTAATTGATTCAACTTTCCAAAAACTTTTATCCTTGTTAGGTAATCAAGGCTGTTGATGAAGGGTACCGCTTGCCACCGCCTATGGACTGCCCAGCTGCCTTGTATCAGTTGATGCTGGACTGCTGGCAGAAAGACAGAAACAACAGACCCAAATTTGAGCAGATTGTTAGCATCCTGGACAAGCTGATTCGTAATCCCAGCAGTCTGAAAATAATCACCAATGCGGCTGCAAGGTGACTTGTTACATTCTACATCACTCTTACTGAAAATAAATGTTTGCTTTCTCCACCTACAGTAATTAAAATGTTTGCATTGTCCACCCACTTTTAGTTTTATCCATTGCTTATTTGCATGCTTGAAAGCTAGAGAAAACTGTGCTGACTGATCAGAAGGGATTATTTTAAATAAAAATATACCAGTGGTTTATTTGGAGTGGCGAAGCTCAGCTAACTTTGAGCTGAGATGGAGAAGGGTTAAATGGGTAAATGAACATCTGAGCTGCAAGTCGTATTAGTTTTGACTCTGCAGTGTGTTAATTTCATTAACTCCCACTGACTTCAGCAGAATCTGAAGGGTGCTCAGTATCCCTCAGCCACTCTGATTCAGCAAGGTATTCAAGTACGAAAGTAACCCCATTAACTAAAATGGAGCTACTCACATGCTTAAAATTAGATAGATGCTTAAGTATCTTCCTGAATTGTGCCCACAAAAGGATATGTGATGCCCTGTTCTCTTCATGTCTCATCCAGCAATTTAACCTAATCATCTGAGTATTTCCATGTACTTCAGTAGGACTAACGGATTTAAAGATAAGCACATGCTTAAGTGTTTTGTTGAATCAGGACCTGAACAAAGATCTCAGTTCTAATATGTGTGCTGATATGATGCTCCTGGTTGCATCAAAAATAATTGCATCAAAAACACATTTTACAATTGTGTTTATCCAAATACTTCTGGGACATAAGCAACAGCCATATAACTAGAAGGGAATAACTGATAAATGCCCTGGCCTTTGATGACAGAAACAGGATATGGCTGGTTGGGAGCTCCGAATAGGATATAGATTAACAGGTCTGTAATACATATAAAATACCTGGCCCTTAAAAAGGTGCTATGAAGAGGCTAGGTTTTAAGGCTGTTTTAAGAGAGGGGATTTTCTTCTTTGACTTTAAGTGTAAATGCTGGTGACAGGACCTGTCTTATATGCACAGAATAGGTATAGCCTGGACAGGGGCAGTGTGAGTTACATGTGTGTCATAGTAGTGACCCAAGAGGACCATCTTTTCAGGAGAGAGGCTCAACAAAGTATAACGTTAGACATCCTTTAAAAATAAATCCCACAGATTTATTTTTTTAATCTGTTTTTAAAATATTTTGTCTCCCACACCAGATCTCATCCTTACTAGATCTAAACTCTATTCCATCATGGTGAGATGGGTGGAAGTGGGGGTCATAACAAGGGAAATGGGCCTGGAGCTGAAAAAAAGTTGGTTAGTGGTTAAGCCAGCTATGTAAATAGAACTGACCGGGCTCTTTTTTTTTGTTTGCCCCAGGCAGTATGTTTTTTTCCTGAGGTGGAAGCTTGCTAGGCTAATCACCTCCATCCCGCTATCACACTGGAGAAATGGCACCCAAAGAAGAAAATGGGCAGAGGAAGGCAGCCATACTAATGGGCTTGGTTATTTACATATATGTAATGTGATATAATTTCCTACCCAGTAAAAGTGTTTTAATAATTAATTGCTGGGGGTTTAGCACATTGTGAATGATAAGAGTTTATTAGGATAGCTATACCATTTTAAATAAGAGTTAATTTAAGCATTTCTTTCCCAGTTAAGAGTTTGTTCTAAATGTCTTAAGCCCCAGTTCAGCAAAAGACTCAAGTATGTGCTTAAATTTAAGCAAGAGCATAAGTTTTGCTGAATTGGGAGTTGAGAATAATTTCCATATTTTATTTTGTTTTCAAATTAGGATTTTTTTGCATTTAAAACAAAATATTTATTCGTTTTATCCATCTAATAACAAATCCATATACAGAATACTTTTCTGTCGTCTACATACTAAAGTAATCAGAAACTAGTTGCTACAGTTCAGGGGTGAGTTCCACGTGTGATCTCTCTCTCTCTTTCTCTGTGACCACTTTTTCCAAGTGATAGGCTTATATGTGAACTTCTTATATACTGGAATCTCATGATTTACCTCCCTTTAGACTTGATCGTCAGGCTCCAGCACTCCCCATTTGTCAAGTATATTTGCCACCACCGGCCCACCCGGGCATTGACTCCTATTGTAGAATTCTCTCAGAGCTCTTGACCAATATGAGATTTTTGTGACTCAAGACAGCTTCTTCAAAAACAAGTATGAAATATGGGTGCATAGAGATTTAAGAAGCAGAAAGAAAGAGTTAAAATAATGTCAACCTCTATGAAGTTTTTCTGACCTAAACATTATCCTTCCTTTGCCCATTCAGCAGGGTTCTACTTGTTCCGGTCACCCCTTCTGAGCCTGGAGTCCACATGCAGTTTTTTGCATGTCCTTTCTCTTAGTCTGAGACAATCTTTGAGTTCAGAGACAGACTTATTCATTCCAAAAATTCTCTGTCACCTTGGAACCCTGAGCCTTGTGAGTTTGATTGAACTTCAAAGCAGCAGGCTCTCTGATTTGTCCTTTAATGACTGGTGAATAGGTGATGCTTAGAAGAGTTAATCAAGTCTTCCTATCTAGATGCCTGTCAGAATTTTTCTATACTGCACTCAGAGGTATGACTACAGCATTTCTTTGATTTAACTAGCTCAGTGGTGAAACATGGACTTCAGCTCAGGATAGCTGCTTGAGTACATACCCAAGGTTGCAAGAATGCTCAAACAGCCTCTTAAATTGGGCTACGCCACTCCTCATAATTTAAGGGCAGCTGGGTCAAACCTGGTGGGTGGAGGTCCCCCTGAGATTGGAGCTTCTGGAAAGTGCACCTAGTGCATGATGGTTAATCCAGGCCTGGTCAGAAGACAAGGATATTATTTGCCCTGGGCAAAATCTCTTAATCTCTCCATGCCTCATTACCCCTTTTTCTAAAATGGACATAAAATAATCTGTAGAACTCTTCAAACAAGCAGGGCAGAGGCGAGGAAATTAATGAAAAAAAATAAACTCCAGTTTTGCTTTTTTTTTTTTTTTTTTTTTTAATTCCAAAAATTGAAATACTGAAACTAAATTTTGTTACATTTTGAGATTTGTAAAATTCTATTTTTCTGGTTAACTAGGACCTCATGTGGCTGAATCATAAATAAAATTTAGGACTAAATTCTGCTTTCAAGAACACAGAGGTAAATCAAGAGAAACGCTGGAACTCAATGAAATTATTCTTCATTTGCATCCATAGTTCCCAGAGCAGAAATTGGTCCTTAATATTTCAAATAAGCTCTTAAAGTAAAGGTACAGAACAATTCTTCAATAATGTTTTGACCTTGATCTTAACAAGTTGCAGTATGGGGATTGGACCCTGTGCCTGCCTGCACAAAGTCCCATTATTTTCATTGAGACAATGGACAGGGAAAGAGTCTGCCCATGTGAACTGTAACTTGCAGGGTTGACTCTGAAATTGTATATTTCCTACTATCATATATATTTAACCAAAATTCCATTCATTTGCTGGTTTCAGACATTAATTTCAGAGGAAAATTAGCAAATCTGGTTTAAAACACAGCCTTCTTCACTAAACAGAATTAACTTGTTTAAGTACTGTAAAGAAAGATTGAAGTGTTCCCCTATTGGCTTTTGAATATTGCCATTTCTGATGTCAGATTTCTGTCCATTTATCCTTTTGCATAAAGACAGTCCAAGTCCAAGGCAGAGGGACATTGCTGGGACATGATGTTATATATCGCATTGATGGATGAGCAGGTGAATGAGCCCCTGATGGAGTAGCTGCTTTGAATAGTCCTATGGTCGTGTCATTTGTGCAGATCTGTGGGCAGAGCTGGCATTGCGGTTTGTTGCAGGGATATGTGCCTGCCTTAGTGTTTTTGTTGTATGGTCTATAGTTGCTGGTGATTATCTGCTTAAGGCTGGGGGGCTGTCTGTAAGAGAGGAGAGGTCTAGCCCCCAAGGCTTGAGAGAGTGAGGTATCGTCTTGTAGGATAGGCTGTAGATCCTTGATGATATGCTGCAACAGTTTGTCTTGGGGGCTTTAGGGGATGACAGCAGTGTTCTGTTGTTTTCCTTCTTGGGCTTCTCCTGTAGTAGTTGACTTCTGGGTATCTGTCTGGCTCTGTCATTCTGTTTCCTCACTTCCCTAGGTAGGTATTGTAGTTTTAAGAATGCTTGTTAGAGATCCTGAAGGTGTCTGTTTATATCTGAGGGATCAAAACAAATGCAGTTGTATTTTAGGGCTTGACTGTAGGCAATTAGAAATTTCAGAATTAATCTTTCAAATTTCAAAATTAGAAATTGTAGAAACTCCCTGCTCATTCTGTGAAAGAAATTTCTGTTACAGTAATTAAACAGGTGAATTCCAAATAAAAAATTCAAAAACAATCTACAGAGTTAGTTTATATGCAAATTTGACACCATTATCTTGGGTTTGAATAGAGATATGGGCTGGCTTTTTCATTACAAAAAGTGATTTACACCTCTCTCAACCTCCTCACCTTCTTATATGTTGTTCCACACTATTTGAATCAAAACAACTTGTTTAATTTGCTGAAATAGTCTGACCTGATCCTGTAATTTACAGTTCACTGGATTTATTTTTCCCTCCCATTTTGTAAGTTTTCCATTTTCCAGTCTGACAACATGGAATTTCTCCCACGAAAGCTCATGCAATAAATAAATTTGTTAGTCTTTAAAAGTGCCACAGAAATCCTTGTTTGTTTTTGCCGAACTAGATTACCATGGCTACCACTCTGGAACTCTTGTCATCGAAAAAGGACACTCTAGGCAGGAGCCACCATCCCTTCCTATGTACTGTTCTTTTTGTGAGGTAAAATAGCACACACACAAAAAACTGTGTCCCTTTCCAGAATGTGACAATGGGGGCAATTCATGGTCTTGCAGAGACTGTGAGCTCTGGGATTTCAATGTGAGTACTGTTTGTATAGATAAAGAAGAGTAATAATCAGTCCAGTGCATCAGGATGCATGCAAACATTGGTGCAGGAGCACTGAATACAGCCTGTGCTATTTTGGTTACCTGCAGTTATAGAAACTCCAGAGGCAGCCATTGCCCTAAGAATGGACAGGTGGGGTGGGTCCTCTCTGCTCACATGCAGCTCTGGCCAATTGTGGAGTGAAACTGTGAGTGAATCGTGGAGTGAACTGCATTGCACAGTAGTAAGAAACCAGTTACCCAGAGACTGGATGGAGATGTATGTAAAAAGGGTCTAGTGAGGCAAGTAGCTCTTTCCCCCACCTGAATATAAATTATTGCTGTCTGAAGCATCGGGGTTTAGGGTTTAGCTTGAGCAGTCCTGAGGGAGGAACCCTGGGAATAGCCAAATCTGAGGAGAAAGTTTGAGCAGATCTTTAATACCTCCATTTTTTTCTTGTTTAATATAGCCAAAATTCAAGAAGCAAAGTGGGTGGGGGTGGGGGAAGCTTGTACTTGTAAAGTGTGTGAGCTGTATTTGGAAACAAAGCTAGGAAAGACACCTCACAATTCCTAGTTGGTGATCCATGTAACAACAAAGTGTATCCTGTTTTGACCTCCAAAGCAAAGAGTAGCAACAATCAGGTTTACTCTCAAAATAAGCAAACATGATATGAAATCTCCTGGGGGAAGAAAATATACCAAACAGCAAAGTACATTTTATTTTAAGGACAAAGCTACTAATTTCACCAGAGGGACACTTTAAACCAAGCATAAATAGCTGTAACTGCAAAGATTCTAATCCTTAAGGTCCAGGGATAATTAAAGTAAACACTAGACTCTACTTCTCCTCAGTGTGACATTTATTTACTGGTCTCCTGTTGGGAAACACATACATTCGTGCTCCTTTTGCTATAGAAGATAAAACTAAAATGTACTTCACATGCACTCTGTTTTTCTAAGGCTGGCGAGAACTACATCCTTATCGTTAGTCCAGGTTTCAGCTCTTGAATTACTTAAACCAGGACTTAAGGGATGTGCATTCAAAACAATGTAGTAGGGCGTCTGTTCACTTTTTGTAAGAGAAAAAGAAACTATAGATGCCTGTTTTTAAGAGTGATTGTGTAGGGAATACTTCCACACTTAGAAATAGGGAATTTGGTTGTTTTGGTTAGGGTAAAAAACAGAACATGAAATCCAGGATGTAGTATCTAGGATTTCTCTACCCAGTAACAATATGTTGTCTTGTATACAGAAGTAATGCTTTATTCTCCTGGTGGTGTTGGTAACTGAATGTTACACATTGTTGTTTCCCTCTCACTAGATAGCTAGCCACCCACAGTAGAGATTTGTATAGAGTGGTACAGAAGTTTCTTTCCTATTTGTATATTTATTTCTAGACATGAGGTGGTGTGAGAGTTCCTTGTATTGAGACAAAATCTTTCTTACTGACAGCAAACATGGTTCTCTGCGCTTATGTGCATGACATAAGAATTAACTCTTGCTGTTAACATAATGGGCCAGTCCACTGAAAGCTGACTGCTCCAGGGCATTTTGTAGAAAGTACAGTCTGACATCTCATGGTTGAATTTGTCTCTATTTTTATTTTATTTATTTTGGGAGGGCCTATCACATGTGTGGCAAACATGGACAATGTGCAATGAAAGAATGAGTAGCACTGAGAATTTCTCTGTGCCAGTGGATGAATGAGAATTTGAAAATGTAGTGGTTGAGGTGAAGGTAGGGACAAAACAGAAAGAGCTTTTAAAAAAGGCAGGTGGAAATGTTCTGTTTCACATC
The DNA here is from genome assembly GCA_007922175.1 of Pelusios castaneus. Classification (NCBI taxonomy): domain Eukaryota; kingdom Metazoa; phylum Chordata; order Testudines; family Pelomedusidae; genus Pelusios; species Pelusios castaneus. The sequence continues at coordinate 15,920,174 of ML685767.1, forward strand.
CCCTGAGCAAACATGCAATTTCCATGATTTCTTTTTAATGACTCTGTTCTGAAGCTAGTAGGTACTGATTTATGAAAAGTTGTAAAAGATCAGGTGGAACTCTGCAGGACATCATTTACAGCTGCATGGATTGCAACCCATCTAATTTGTCTACTTAAGTGTGAGCTCATGGAGCACATCAACCAGCCCATAAATTTCATGTTCAGAGGTTCTATCTAGCAGTTCGGTTGGGGGAGAAAAAAAATTGCTGATGAGTGCAGATGCTCTCATTCCCTTGGTGCACGTGAGGAGACATCACAGACTCTTCAGAGTGAGAGAGAAATTCCTGTTCAATTGATAAACTGTCCAGATGTACTCTCTGAGGAGGAAAGGAACTAATTTTTGCTTGGAATCCTACAAGGAGAAAAATGATACTTTCCAGTGCTGGTTAGTCTGAGGTCACTTACATAAAAATTAGGTCTTATATTTTGTCCTGGTGATACTTTGATCCAAGTAATAAACATAAAAGCTCTGTTGGGGCACTCTAATCCCTAATCCTAGAGTCCTATTCTATTTCAATTTGTTTATGCTCATTCTTTCTGTAAGGGGTTGTTGAGCTTGGCCCTGTTTTATTAGAGTTAAGATGAAAAAAATAACACTAAACTGAATGGAGAAAAAAAAATCTCTGCACTTTATCATTACGCACATTTCATAAATATCTTAAATAAATGTCTTGGGATTCCAGACGCTATACCTAGAAAACCATAAATAAGAAGTGTGTCTCTTCATCAGACAAACAGTAGTTAGCTAGGTGTAGACTACATGGCTACTGGGTACGCTCTGGGCCTATATACCAAACTCGGGTGTGTAACTGTTCAGTGTTGAAAACTTCATTTGCATAGGGGCCTACTGGCTGCATTTGGCATGACAGTGGGATGTAGATGCTTAGCTTTAAAGGGCCATGTCTGCAAATTGTTTCCTTAACCCTTTCCATTATTCCTCTTCCCCCTTCCCACCAGGCTAATTGTGCTGTTTTCCACTGTCCTCCATCACTTTTGTTCTCAGGAGAATGATATGTGATAGTAGATGGCCAGCACACTTCTTTCCCATCTAAGATCGTTCTCAGGAGCCAGGCCTCAGTAAAACCTCACAGTGCCATTTAAATCACTGGAGCCCCAGATATCTCCCAAACTCATTGCACGGGACAGCAACAGATTGTTTGGCTGCATGGCCTAAAGAGACGGTGGCCAGACAAAAACGTATGGCCAATTCTAAAAAGATATTCAGGTTTCTGATCATGTGGGTTGTTTTTGTTGAACCTGGTTGGGAATTGAATGCGAGGCTGCAGCAGCAATTGCTGAAAGGCCCTGATTATTAATACATTTCCAATTTCTAACACAGCATGTTCTGAAGTTCCTTCTTGGCTTCATAATAATGTCCAGTGATCCAGAAAGAGAAAAATCTAGTGACTTGTACCAAACTTGGTCCTCCCATTGTACATGACAGTACAACACACACAGTCTGAGTAATTTTATACATAGTGATATTTGTATTTTTCCTACAGCAAGCATGCTGCCAGCCACAACTTCGAAAAGCCAGCTTTCTGAAAGCATTTTATAATTTATAAGAGGAATCCATTTATCAGACTAATGATAGGCAAAACCTCAAGGGTGGAAGGTTGGCTTTGCATGTGTAGCCAAAAGTCAAAGTGGCTTATTTGAACTTAGCCAAACTTCTTTAGTTTAAAAATTGAGGTCAGAATTGCATGCGTAAGAATTGTGGAATTTCCTACTCCCTAATAGTGTCAAACATACCACATGAACATGCTCTTTCAGTATTTCTGATTCCAATGAAACTTAAAAGGGCAAAAGAACATGTAAATGATTAAGGTTGGGATTTTCAAACCAGCCTAAAAGAATTATACACCCTGCTCCCATTGAAATATGTTGGAATTTGAGCAGTTAACTGCCTTGAGGGTCCCTTCACAAATTCTACATTAAAAGTTTTCCCAAACCTCAGATTCTGTTCAAGTCTGGGGAGAAGAGTCCTGGGTGGTGGGTCTTTTAAACCCAAATCAATTCTCAATAATGTACCACGCACCCAGCTGTAACATGTCATAATTATTAGCTTTCAGTCATTGCACTTGGAACACGTTCTCTAACCACTCTCCTTCACTTCTGATTCCTGGTCAAGAAAGACATTCATTTAGCTGCATAAAGCTGGAATAATTAGATTTAATCTTGGGAGCCGAAGGTTACAGCCTGAGACAGCAGTCAAGTCCTGACAACTCTTTACGCCATTTGCCTGATGTGGGTTGGCCAGCTGTGTAAATGCAGATGATGTCTGTCATCTGAGCTCTTACCGCCACTGTTCTAGGCGCATAGAGGATGCGGCTCTTCCTCTGGCAGGCCCACCACGGAGCCCTCACACAGAGCTTCAGTGCTGAGGATGGCTGTCACGTGGAAAACACTAAACCAGCACGTTGTCAGGCAGTCTGTCTTTGTTACTTAAAGACCTACTTCAACATGCCCAGAGCTCAGTGGAGCATATTAAGTGAATTTGTGGAGTGGAAAGAATACAGACACTGTTGTGTGGGTCGCAATGCCCTGGCTGCTCTGCTAAGTGTTTCAGGTGCTGTATAGCAAAAAGCACATTAATATTCACAGTCTTGTTTTGTGCTGAGTAAGTATCCAGGTTTACACTGTCTTCTGTCTACAAGGATAGTGAAAGTAAGGCTCAGTAATGAGAAATGTGAGGAAGGAGTTACAATGACTCTTAGACTTAACGCAAAACTGGGACTGTTCTTGTGGGAGTGTTAGCTCATGGTGTAGCCTGTGCCCTTTCCAAGTGGGTATGATTTCCCCCCCCCCCCCCTGCAATCTGGACTCATAAATCACTGTCACCCCAATCTCCCACTCCTGGAGCCCATCTTATGTTGTTTCACTGTGCGAACTCCCACTCCAGGACAGCTCACACACAGCCACCAGCAAGTAAGTTGCACCCAACTCAATAAGCGAGTGTATCTAGGCAGCCACTCATGGGATTATGCAGTGGTAGGACTCCAATCAATATCCATCATCCCAGATGCAACCTTAGGACCTGCCATCCTACAACGTTCAGTGTTGCCCACTGCAAGCTCATATATTCATCAGTTTGTCAAAGAACTGGATATGCACCAGCCTTATCACTTCAAATGAAGTCTCTTAACATACCTTAAACAAAATGCACTGCTTTAGATAAACAAATTTATTAAGTACAAAAAGATTTTCTGCTTATAAATCAGAGGAAAGCAAATCAGATTTGATTAAGAGAAAATAAAAAGCAAATCTCATCTTAAACTAAGCTTAACACTTTCAGCAACCTGACAAAAATCGATGATTCTTACCACAGGCTGGCTGGATTCCTTCCCAGCCAAGCTCCCCTCAGGTCAGTATTTCAGTTGTTTGGTGGTGTTTGTAGATGGATTGGAAAGAGGGAGCAGCAAATTGTCTCCCAGTTTTAAAATGTTCCTTCCCTGTTCTGTGGATTTGCCTGCCCCCCTCCACTCCCCTCCAGGGTCAGATGACAATATCAGTGTATTGTTCCCTCCATCTCCTGAGTCATTGAGGTCCTTTGCAGATTTGTTTGTTGACATCTAGGCCAGTCCTTTGTTGCTGGAATGTCAAGCTAGGTTGTTCTTTACATGCCTTAGTGAGGAGATACAAACTTCTCCTCTACTCAGAGAGTCTTGCTTGGGTATGTTTTAAGTCATGAGACACATTTCTGGGCATATCAGATAATGAAGCCTTATAACCATACACTCGAGATTGCAACAAACATATTACTCAATCAACAATGTTCAGTATATCATGAGCATTCCAAACACACCCTACATGACATACTTTTGCATTAAACAACAAAGCGTCTGACGAAGTGGGATTTTCTCCCACGAAAGCTCATGCGATTAATAAATCTGTTAGTCTTTAAAAGTGCCACAAGACTCTGTTGTCTTTCTACAATAGACTAACACGGCTACCCCTTTGGAATTTGACTATTAATGTGGTCATGAATGATACACAATCACACCATAAGGTTGTATATGAGGTACAGCATATTATAGTGGGCAATAAAATTGAGCTCATGTCCCTTATTCTCAAGTCAGTCACACAATAAGACTTCCATTCAGCAAAGCACACTATAGGCCTTTGGAAGAGTGAGCATGTGCTTAAAATTAAGTATTTGCTTCATTGAATCAGGGCCTAAGAGCTATCTACCAGTGCAGGCTTACAATGGCTGGGAGTAGAGTGGGGTGGCAGGAGGTCATCAAAATTCTCAAATACTTTCACAAGTGGAGCAATCAATGATAATGTTAATTAGTGTTGAGACTGGGAAATAATTAATATGACCTAAGGTATCACACTCACCAGAAAAAGAAGTGATCACATGGCTATTCAGAAACTTTGTGCGGTTTGGACAAAAGATAATGCAATGAGAAAAAATCAATTCGTGTCAATACGGGGGAGATGGGGCCTCTGTCCACATCTATGCGCTAACGACACATTGCAGTGTATTAGCAGTGTTAGAAAAGAGAAGCCTTGGCACTGTATGTGACTGAAAACAGCAAGTATGGCTCCCTGTGATACTCCCAAAGGCAGGGTAATCAGTTACCCAGCTCTTACTGGCTGTTGAGAAGTTGGCCCAATAAAAGATGTGACCTCAGCTACCTTGTCGCATGTTTTATGCTTAATTTCTTCCCGGTTGCTATTAATCCAGCAACAGCCTCTTGTTAGAAATCACACAGTGAAAATGGGTTGAAATAGACAAAGTAATACACAAATGAGCTCTGTGTGACACCATGTAAGATGGAGATTGGACAGGACACAACTAGGATGGCACATTCATAGATATGTCATACATTTTAATATTACAGTAGGTTGCTGTTCTGAATCAGTGGTTAAATTAGATTCAAAACGGAAGGGAGGCGCTTCTCCCCCTTACTCTGATCCCTGGTTTGACTGGTTCAGTGGACTGTTAATAGAATCCAGGGCCTTTTATTCACCACTACAGATCTGGCCTAGAGCAGTTGTAGCTTCAAGTCGTTTGCGCACTGATTTTGGATGAAATAATAGGCTCAATCTGGTTCCTAGAGAGCTGTTGGTGTTTTGCAGCAAAGACTGGAATAGGAGTGTGGAGATTTGACCTACCCTCTAACCAGTAGAGTATGGTCCCTTGAGCAGTGGATTATGCTGCTATGGAAGGGCAGAAAAAGAGGAAAATTTGCATAATTAGTGTCCTTGTCATCCTTTGTTTAGTCACTCAACACTGAACCACGTTCAGTAAACACATCAGTTCAGCACCCTTTGTGAGCAATGATTCATTTAAAGTCAAAAGAAACTTGTGTTACAACTTCACAGTAACTTGTGGGAGGCCTTGATGGATGCTTTAGTTTTGGGATGCCCCTGGGTTTTAAGACAGAGCTCCAACTGTTACTTTAAAATTGGCTACATGTATTAAATAATGAAGCTTCCTATTTTTGCCTCTGCTTGTGCATTGTACATTATAATCCTCCCACGTGGTTTACGATTGCTCCACTAACACTTTTAATCCCTTTAATAATCATTGCAGGATTTTTGTGCCATTATGGATGTCGTGGTGTTCTTAAAGCCCTGGCTGTCTATGATTATTTGCTTGTATTTTCAGCTCTAATAGCATGATGTAGAGTTTTTTTGGTAAGGCTGCAATATTTGAATGCTCGGTATCTGTAAATTATATCATCAATGAGTTGAATTTGAAATTGAGAGCTCCTCACTTGAGTGACTATTCTATTATTTGGGACTAGTCAAGTCACATATAGTTTAAATTAGACTCATCTTCATTAATGTTAAAAATTAAATCATAATGTAAAAATGTTTATCATGTATTGGGAATACTTCATTGAGTTAACGCACAGGGATGAGCTGAGTGGTTGGCGCTTGGAAACAAGATGGTTACACAGTTTTTCTCAAAGCTGCCAGCTTGAACAAATGAGGACTCAGGGGTGGATAAATTCCACAGATGAACAGGAAAGCAGCTACAAACTCCTGCTGCTGTTGGTGTTAACTTTAGACATGAAGTGTAGGTATGTTTACTCCTGTTCGCTAACTTTTATCTCATTCTTTTTATTCCAGGCCATCAAATCTTCTCCTGGACCAAAGCAACGTCGACATCTCTGCCTTCCGCCTGACAAGTGATTGGGTCAATGGGATTCGGACAGGACAATGCAAGGACATCTTCACAGGCGTTGAATACAGTTCATGTGATACAATAGCCAAGATTTCCATAGAGTAAGTTAATGCAGTTTGTAGTGATAATAATGTCGTTGCTGCCCATGTTTTTTATTTTAAACGTGCACAAGTCACATTTTTGACTAAGCTTTAACACGAGCAGCTTAAAAATACTCTCTTATATTTAAAGGCCATTTGCAAGTGTAAATTCAAAATTTAGTATTATACATTTATAGGAAACAAATTGTTCTGCAGATGGGTATAAGGTCGACTGCATCTTCCTTTGTGTTAGCAGACTCGCATGCTCACATAGGCTATGTCTACACTTGTTAATTTAAGTCAACTTAGCTTTGTTAAGTCGACTTAGCATGTCCACACTTAAATTTTAAATCGGCTTACAGGGGACCCTACAAAGTTGACCTAGAGCATCCACACTGGACGCCTAGGTGGACTTGTAGGGGCTAGGTGGACCTGGGACTGGTCCATGGTGGCAGGGGGGGCACCCCTTGCCAAGTGCCAGGGGGCTCAGCCTTTGCCCCATTGTACCTGGGTATAATGAGGCAAAGGGGGACAGAGACCCTGGCAGGGCATAGGGGCAGGTTGGGCAGGGTTCTGCTCTGCCCTGTGGGGGGACATGCCAGGCTCTCCCTGTGCCAGCCACCCTGGCAGGGAGGGCAGTGGGGAAGTACTGGAGAGCCCTGAGTCGACTTAGAGTCGACTTAGGGCTACTCCATGTCTACACTGGCTTAAGTCGACTTGAAAGTCTACTTAAGCAGAAAGTCGACTTAAAAGTAGGTTTAACAAAGTCAACTTAATTTTTCCTTAAGTCGACTTAAGCAGCTGCTTAAGTCGACTTAAGGAAAGTGTAGTGTAGACGCAGAGTCAGAGGCGGCTTTTGGGGTAGGCGAATCAGGCAGCCGCCTAGGGCCCCGAACAGTAAGGGGCCCCTTCGCCTACCTCAAAAGCTGTGTCTGTCTCCCACTCTACAGAACACATGGCAGGGGCAGGGGCCTGCCGGCTCAGGGCCAGAGCCACTGGCGGGGGCCCGGACCCAGGCACTGGGCAGTGGAGGGAGGGGGGAAGCAGCAGGCCAGACTGGCTGGCCAGGCTCTGTGCTTCCGCCCCGCTCCTGGGCCGGCTGCTCCATCCCCGGGGGCAGGGTGGGCCAGCCAGAAGCCCAGCTCTGCGTGCTCCTGCCCTGCCCCCTTGCCTTTGGCAGTGTGGGAGTTGTGGTCCCCAGTGGGGCACCAGACACAGTTTTGGGGCCCCTGATAGGGCGCCGGAGACAGAGAGCAGGCTGGCCATGGAGAGCCAGGACCACGGGGTTTTCAGGGGCCCGGGCAGGGCCATGGGGGGGTTCAAGGACCCCAGTGGGGCACTGAGGCCATGGAGGGGCCAGCCTCAGGGATCCGGGGCTGCAGGGGGCCCCAGGCAGGGCCCTGGGGCTGCAGGGATCCAGGGCTGTGGGGGGCCCCGGGTGGAGCACTGGGGCTGTAGGTGGGGGGCCAGGGTGCTGGGCCACAGGGGGATGGTTGGGGCTCCAGTGGGGTGGAGGGGGCTGGCCGCAGGGATCTGGGGCCATGGGAGGCCTGGGAAGGGTGCGCTATGTTTCCTCTGAGCTGTGCGGGCCACGCAGCACTGAGGGACCTCCGCGCAGGCCGGCAGCCCCCGCCGCCCCCTCCAAACCCCCGGGGCTGCGGCTTTGCCGCGGCAGATCCGGCCTGCGCCCGGCCTCTGGGCTGGTCCTCCCCACCCCCAGGGTGGGACAGGCAGGCTCAAGACTGGGGCAGGAGCACGGGCCTGCCTGCCTGCCCCACACACGACCGGGGCAGCGGGGTGGCTGTGACCGGGGCGGGCTCCCAGGCTCCCATCCGCCGGCCGCCTTGACTGCTGGGGCCGGGGTCAGGGTTGGCTCTGCTCCACCAACGCCCTCGGCCTCCTGGCACGGGGCCGAGGTCTGGACCGCCCATCCAGCAGCTTCCCGGGGCCACGGTTGGGTCCCCCTTGCCAGCGGCCTCAGCTTCTTTCTTTCCTTCCTTTTTTTCTTTCTTTCTCTGTCCCTTCCTTCTTTTTCTCTTTTCCTTTTTTGTCTTCCTTCCTTCCTCCCTCCTTCTTTCTCTTCCTTTCTTCTCTCTTTTTTCTTTCTCTTCCTTCCTTCTTTCTTTCCTTCCTTCTCTTTATTTAAAAAAAACTTTTAAAAAATTAATTTTAAATAAAAACCTTTTTAAAAATTAAATTTCAATTAAAAATTCATTCAAATTCAATTAATTAAACACTTAATTAATTCTATTTACAATCACTTTAACTTCAATTAATGCCTATAATTTCTGTCATGTGAGTTTACACAAAAATTTTATTCAGAAAAAGTTTTGCACACGGCTTGAAAATTTTGCACACAAGCCGCCAAACCTTAGAGGGAACATGGGGCTGTGGCTGAGGTTTCAGGGGGCCCCTGTGGGACGCCGAGGCTGTGGGGGAAGGTGGAGCCAGTGCAAGGGAGCCCTATCGGGCCCCACAAGGGCCCCAGATAAGCTAAGGCCGCCTCTGTGCAGAGTAAATGAAGTCGACTTAAGCACGCTTAAGTCGACTTAATTTACAAGTGTAGACACACCCATAGAGTCTAACCAAGTCAGTAGTGGGATCTTCCTGTGTGATGCTAGTTGCCAGATTGGGACCTGCAAAGTCATTGGGCATGTGTCAGAGTGATCTAGTTTCCCAGCACCTCTGAAAATTAAGCCACTTTTGTTGAATACTCTGACTTCAGGTCCTCTGGTTTGAAAAGTTCAGCCATTTGACATTGCCCTAATGGGATTTAGAATTCAGTTTGTGAGAAGAAAAAGATAAATACCAATGATTACTAGAGCTGCGTGAGAACTAGTCATGGCAAATACTTTTTCAACTGAATGTATCTGTTTGCAGACTGTCTTTGAGAACAGAACCCACCTTCCAGAACTCTCCTTCCTCCTTTACTTTTTGTTGTTGTTCCTTTTCTTTGATGACTGCTTGGGGAAATATATTTCAGCCTATGAATTGCTCACTAGTATATTGATGGCAGTATTCTCTAGGGATACTGCACAAGGATCAGGGCCCTACTCTACTAAGTACTGTACAAAGCCCCGGCTCCAGAGAGCTCAATATATGGGATGCAGACAGTATATAACAGATGGTAAAAGGAACACATTATGGTACATAGTAGGAAGAGGTGTTTTACAATCAATTCAAAGGCAGAGTGGTCTCAAGGGTGAAAGTGCTCAAGACTGCAGGTCTTCACTGTTTCAGCTGGGTGATTGGCCAGAAGTCATGTGATGTTATTTCTGTCTCTGATTAGATAATCACAACTTTCATAAGCAGTGGGAGAGCCCAAAGAAGTTGTGGTTTTAAATTCTCTTAAGAAGATTGTGGGAACCTTTAAAGGAGAGGTAGAATGAGATAAGCAAGTCTGACATTTTAGGACATTTTTATTCCAATTTATTCCTCAGCACAGATGTAGGTCTAAATCACTGCAGCCAATAAGGTAAATGAAGGCACAGTTGGGACTTTAAATTTGCAACCTCTGTTTCTTGTATTTATGAAGAAATGTAGATAAATAGAAATATCAAATCATTTGTTTGTTGCAACAAAGCTTTCCTTAAAAATTTATCATCCTCATGTTCAAATCATCTGATAGGCACACACAATACTTATTAATCTTGAGATATCCATACATTCATTGAGGAAGAATGTTCTCCATTATTCCCAAAATGCTACAATCCTCCTATTCTATGTTAAATTCCATTTATATAAAGAAAGAAAAGAACTGGTTCAAATTGGTGCTTTATATGAGTCCCATTTTCCTCCTGGTATCTCGAGGAGCCAACAGAAGGAGTTGATGTTACAAATCCATGCATCCTCCTGGAATAAATTAGTTTGTTTACATTTAAATCTGTCCTATCTTTGTTCCTGTTTTAAAGCATGGAATGTTAATAGTCTCTCTGCACCTGAAGATACTGTAATAGAGAGAATATTGAGTTCTTATTGGCTATAAAGTGACTGCAGCTAAGTGACGGGGAACAAATAAACAATAGCTGCAGTATGGAAATTAAAACAAATAACAAAAAATTTAGTAGATTACTACAATTGTTTTTTAAAAAAAAACAGCAAGGTTAATAATGGTTTATTACACCGATGACCCCCTGAAGACACTGCAGAAACCCACTGGTAATGGCCAGATTCCTGTGGATTAGTAGTTAATTAGCTGAACAGGAAAAATGTGAAGCCACACTTTCATTATGCTCAACAAAAGGCTGAGATTGTCTGGAGAAACAGAAGGCAAAAACCCCAGCAGGGCCCATGAATATGGCTGTGTAGCTATACATTTGAGCATCCATACCAGAGTTATGAAGTCCAGATGGCTGAAAGGGTTCAGTGTGCAACATGGCAGGGCTGAGTAAGGAAAAATAATCGTGCTGTATTGGAAAACAGAGGCACTAGAGAGGCTCACTGACTTTCCCAGGATCACAGTATGAAATGCTGGAACAGCAGGGAAAAGATCCCAGAAATCTCAAATATTCTACTCAGATCCATAGTCATCACTAAATCACCATCTCATCTTTAGGGGTGGGTATTTTAAGATGCAAAACACAGCAAAGTGAGGTCATAGAATCATAGGGATGGAAGGGACCTCATGAGGTCATCTAGTCCAACCCCCTGCTAAAAAGCAGGACCACTCCCACTAAATCATCCCAGCCAGGGTTTTGTCTAAGGTCTTCTCTTCTAGTGCTGTTTTTTGAGAAACGTTTTCTCACTAATTTCCATAACAGTGCACTCCCCGAATCTAGCAATAGGGGAAAGGCAGTATGAAATCCAGAGGCAGAGTACATCAAACTTTTCAATCATGTGTTCTTTCTTTCTTTCAGTGATATGAAAAAGGTTGGTGTTACAGTTGTCGGGCCTCAGAAGACGATGATTAGCAGTTTTAGAGCACTCGAAACACATACAAAGAACGGCCCTGTTCCTGTGTAAGGTACCAAAATGATGTTGCTCAGGTCAAAGAGAAAGAGAGAGAGAGAAGTTGCTTCCAAGGGCAAAGAGTGATGGCTGAGAAAACTGCATGTATTAATGGAGCTCTCTTGGGAACATTGGTGGAAACTTCAAACCCATTAAGAAACTCAAATATTGAGTACAAATGCCTTAAAAATAGGAACAAAAAATTTTAATCCTAAAGGGTGGGTGCTTTCTTTTCCCTTTCTAATAACTAACTGATAATACAAATAATAAATTTGAAAAGAAAAAAACATGTAAAAATCCTTCCAAGTAAAGCAGTGAAACTATACCCTAGAGCCATTTGAACATTAACTGACTGAATATCATGAAAAACCATGGACGCAAAGGCTGTCTGTTTGATTGGCAGCAGCAAGAAGAAGAAGAAAAAAAGACTTGCGGTATTTTTATACACAGAAGAGATCTGTAACAGGTATTTTATTTCTTTAAAGGCAAGCAAGAGAGAGGGAGTATACCTCAAACTTATCTGGCCATATTTACACCAGTATCACTGTAATCCTCTGTTTCAACTGCGGAAAGGAATATAGAAATAAAGTTTGTAGTGACTTTATTAGTTCACAAATGATTTTTGCCATTACATGAGCTTCCTTAAATGTTTCCATTTACAAAACAAAAATGACTTTTAAAAAAAATACGTATTTATTTTCTTTTATGCCTTGTTTATATTTATGCTTAAATATCTTCGCTTAGATTTATTACTGCCAAGTGCCAAATGCAGTCAGACTTCACTGATCTGGATCGATGGTTTAACCTGAAAAATTATATGATATGTTACTAGATTGTGTTGTATGATCCTAATGCCCTGTTTGAAAGCGAAAAGAAAGAGAACCCTTTTCCAGTTCTTGCTTTGAACAATCCACTGGAGTTACTGACATTCCTCTGTTTACAGTAATATATTACACTTCTAACCTAGAGTAATATACTAGTAGAACTGTGCGTACAACATACGAATTATCCCTGGATCAATATCCAGCCTGGTTAAGCCATGTTAGTTTCCTTTACTTCCCCAAAACCTGATTCTACCATTTTTACACATGAGTAGCACCTTATTCAGGTTGATTTAATTGCAGCTGTTTGCAGAGTAAGGTGCAGCAACTCAGTGTGAGGGGGCACAATTGCACTTAATTCAGTGGAACTGCTTCTATAACTAACTTGCTAAAGGTTGTGTTTGGAGCTGAAGATCAGGGGTTCTAGTGCTGGTAACCACATGTGGATGATTAGCAGGTGGCCATGGTATTTATATATAGAGAGCTCCTGACCGTTACACTGGGCTGTAACTTAGTGCAACAGATCTAGGGCTGGAATCCTCCTTAAATTTCCACCTGTACTTCAGAGTGAGTTCCGCTGAATAACACTGAGTTCTTGTGACTACAAACAAAAGACAAGACACATGGAATTTTAAGACTCCAGGGTTGTATGTAATACAGATTATTATGTATCTAGTTGAGTAGGCTACCACGCGTGCAAGCACAGTTGCTGGTTCTTCTGAAGTATGCAGAAACATGAGGCTGAACTCCTAGCATTCTCTAGGTGGAACCAGCTCCTAAATTGTTCTTCCTAGATCTAAAAGGTGAACAATGTAAAGCAAATACATTTATCACTCACTGCTAAATAGCGGCAGAATTATAGTTTGCCTTTTCAGTAGATCCTGGCAGTGAACATGCTCAGAAGAATCTGATTTGAAATATGCTCAGTAGATAATATGTGTTAATATGCTTTGACAACACAATTAAGTGGTTTTACATAAATTTGAACCACCAGTATTGAAAAGTGCAGAAAATGAAAAGAAAGCATTTAGAGCACACACAAAAAACCTTCCAGATTTTTCATTCAGCATGTTTTCTTCAGGTGATCCAGAAAGAGAAAGCACAAATGCCTATTTCAGCTTGCTTAGTGCGTTCAGAATTGTTGTTCTCTTCAGATTTGGACTTAAGTCACCAAGCTTCAGTGTTGACACAAGTGTAGGAGGAATCTTTTCACAAGTATTTTTACTGATGTTTTCCTCACTTTCTATTCAGGCATCTCTGGGGGAGGAAATTTTTTAATGCTTCTCAAAAAAGAAAAATGTTTCAGCTGGAGACCTAACACCTTATACCACCCTTAATATTCTCTCAGTATCTAGCCATCCTCCATAGACACTACTCTGAGCATGCTCAGCATAAGTAAGTGATATTGCTTCTTGATAAGAAGGAAATTTGGTTTTTGGTTTTGGTTTTGCTTGCATTTATTGCTAGAGTGGTTTTAAACAAGTTTAGCTTCCTCTCCCCTTCAAAACTCTTAAGTGGCCTCTTACTGAAAACATCCCACATGCCCAATTGCTTGTACATATGTAAACATAACAGTGTACAATTCTTAAATGTGGAGTAGGGGTACTAGAATTCTCATGGCCATCTTCCTGTACAGGATCTGCATTGGTTATTTACATCAAACAAAATGCAAACTATTCACACCATTATGTAACATATTATTGGTTTTGTATCTTTAAATATAGTTTACATATATAATTTATTTCTGTTAACATATCTAGTTTTGTGCTGTACTTAGCATTCAATAAGCAATGTATAGATGTGATTTGATTGGTAATATGTACTTACTTTAACTTGTATTTCAAAACATTACTTAGTCATTTAGTTCATACGTTGTACAATTATAGATGGCCTCTTACTAATGTAAAATTATTTGTAGTGGAAACATTTATATTTTTATAATAAACATAATGAAAGTATTTTTTACATATTGGCATATCAACGTGATTACTTTGAGGCAAAGTAAATCTATTTGCTTAAAAAAACCTAACTGCCTTGATGAATTTGGGATTAAATACAATGTATTACCTGTGATTAAATTCTCAGCTTCAGTGTACAGTTTGAGTTAAATTTAGCTGCTATTATGAACACCTATTTAAAAAAGCAGTATTTAAAGTTGATAAACTGCCCAGATCTGTTGGTGATATGCTAAATTACGTTAGTGTGAAGAACTGACTCACTGTATATGTATGGGAAGACTGTTTCAGTCACAAACAGCATATAGGGTGTTGAAAAAGTTATTATTTATGTTAGCTAAGCCAAGTAACTCCAAACTTCTACTTTTATTTCAGTGGGAATGGACCTCCCTGGTCTTGCTAGAGTGCTTAAGTACTATAAAAAATATTCTTGTCAACAAAATAAGACAAAGCACATTAGTTGCTGAAATTTTTCCCCATGATCTTTTTTCCCTCTGGGTTGTAAACAAAATATCTTTTAACGGTCTTTCTTCTAGGTATGTGTGAGAAGCAATGATGTTTTTTCCAGTTTACTGTACCATAACAAAAGTATTGTTTTTATGTGCTTCACTGAGGCATGAATTGTTTGAAAATGACAATGGACAGCCTAGCTTTGCGTGTTGAGAGCTATCTTTCTAGAAGAGTGTAAATGTTTCAGAATATTCTGCTTCTCCAGTTAAAATTGCTTAAAGATGAGTGAAGAATGTGGTAGCCATTTGTATTAAAAAGGCGGATCATATGCTTGTATTTTAATTCACTCAGTTTTTAACTATTCAAAGGAATATATTATGGAGCTGTTCAGGAGTAAGTGTATGTGGGTAAACTTGGCCAGTGCTATCTGTTAAGTGCTATTCCTTGAAAGCAGAACCATTGAACACAGAACAGAAACAAAGAGACAATATTTTAGATCTGGAGCAAAACCTAGTGCCTCTATATAACATGCAAATGCCTCATCCTATGGGCAGGTCTACACTATCGCTAAGTTGATCTAACTTGCGTCACTCAGATGTGTGGAAAAAGACACCTCCCTCAGCAGTGCAAGTTAGAGTGACCTAAGCACTTTCCACATCAGCGCAAGACATTCTCCCACTGACACAGCTTCTCCCTCCCATGGAAGTGGAGTAAGTATGCCAGTGGGAGAGCACTTTCTTGTAGGCATACAACGTCTTCACCAGATGCGCTACAGGAGTGCAACTGCACCAATAGTGCTTCTGCTGTAGACCTGCCCTGAGCTACGGTGGGTGCATATGATGCAAATCTAATCCCCAGTGTGAGACTTGAACCAAATGTTTGAATGGTGTGGATGCTCCTACATTGGTCTCATCTATACAGTATGCAAATTATTTGTTCTGTGAACAGGTTACACTTTGATTTGATTTTGTGCTGCAGTGTTTTGGCGCATTGACCTTACAGTATACTCTTGAGGAGATTTGTATACTAATCCTTATAACTGGTTGAATTGTTGTAAAACGATACTAGGTTCTAGGCTGACAGCATTGGAACAGAATAGAAACATGATCAGCAGCAGTGGAAGCAAACCCCATCCTATCCATCACAGTGCTTCAACTCTGATATGACAGTATAAATGCTAGTGGTCAGTTCATTATCTATGGGTCCAGTTTTAACAGCACCTAGATGTATCGGCTTAAGACCATTTTCAATAGAGATTTATGAGCCTACACCTTATAGAAAACCAGTGAGGTTTAGGCTGCTGTGCATTTTTTAAAATGGGATTCACATGCCTAAATCACTAAAGTGCTCAAGAAAAGTTTACTTTACCTCTTTTTATCCATTTCTCACTGCAATTGCTACTGGGATACCAATGTGCCAATGAAAGAGGTGCTTTGAACACCCATCCACAAGGAACAGACCTGAGATCTACTATTCATTTGATATGCAGTTTATCATTAGGAAGTCTTGAGAAGGTAACAATACCTTGTCCTTCTTGACTTGACTAGTAGCCTAACTGAGATGTTTTGTAGTTGTCACACAAAGCCTGCCTTCCATTTTGAAAGATTCAACCTGATAGGTAGATATTGCCTATACTTCAGACGGAAAATACTGCTGGAACAGATATTACTTCTCAAAACAGATGGAAGTCTTGAAATGCAGCCACTCTATATCTCCCCAATCCATCAGGAGATCATAAGCATATTTGTCTGGCCTGAATTTTTAAAAGTTTCCATTTTACTTTGTGTGAGCTCATGTTGCATATGTAAAATGCTTATGACAGATGTGCCTCCTGGGTGCATGCAAAAACATCTGTGAAGTTATGTGGCCCTAAAGTCCCATATTCCTGGTTGTCACATTTTTAAATTGAATAGAGGTCCCTTGGGCAGAGTTACATCATTAAAAATAAGGTCAGATAGATACTTTTATTTAAAGACAGTTGTCACAGGGGAGGAGTTTATTGTAGGCGGGGGAAGGCTTTACCTTCCCACTGGCTGCTCACTTTGCCCCCCACCCCGCTGAGGCAGCGAGTAGACCAGGGGTTCTCAATCTTTTCAGGGTCACAACACAACTGCAACACACCAACCCCCCACCATGTCTTAGCCTGACCTCCCCCCAGCTGCTCATCTGTCCCCAACTCCCCAGTAGCCCTGCATCCTAGCCCTGCAGCCCATATCTCCTTCCCTCAGCCCAACCCCGCATCTCTTCCCTTCCCCAGGCCAACCCAACCCTGCGTCTCTCCAGTCCGACCCCGCATGTCTTCCCTTCCCCAGGCCAACCCGACCCTGCGTCTCTCCAGTCCAACCCCGCATCTCTTCCCTTCCCCAGGCCAGCCCGACCCCGTCTCTCTCCCATTCCCCAGCCTGACCCTGTGTTTCTTCTCCCCAGCCTGACCCTGCATCTCTCCCCTTCTCCAGCGCAACTGGGTTAACAGAAATAGGCTATAGTCACAGCCCATGGTTTCCTGCTGCGGCAGCTTAGTGGGGGCGGGGAGGCTTAGCTCACGACACACTCACCACTATGCCGTGACACACTTTTGTGTCGCGACGCAGTGGTTGAGAACCGCTGGAGTAGATGTAGACGTCTGCTGCCCAGCAAACTTTGTTTCATTTTCGCCTCGTTGCTGCCGGTGAGTCACTGAGTGCTTGCTGCCATGGTGCCGGAAACAGACACTTGGCTGCGCTCTAGTCTTAAGGTTGTCCTTTCATTCTATTCTGTGTCTCTTTGCCTGTTCCCCACACCTCCCCTTTGCAAAGCTGCCTTCCCTAAGGAATTCTGCAAAATCCGCCCATGGGTGGTCAGCACTGAACCCAAAGTAGATGCAGCATTCTGCAACTCTGTCAAATCATCATATCTCCAAAGGCTGTTCTCAAATTGTCTGAGGTGTAACAAAATTAACAGACAGTGTCAGGCTATTGCTTCAAGCGTCATCTTCAACTGTTACTGCTAGAGATTGGACAGAACAAAAAGATTGTTAAAAAAGCCATTACAAAGCTTGATGCTTAAGTCCTGCCCCCTTGAAACCATCAAGTCAAATAACCGATTGCCAATTTATTTGAAAAGGAGCAGAAATCAGTGTCCACAAAAATGTGACCTAAAATAGAGTCCCCAGTAGATTACTTCCGAATAATGAGCAGTAACAAAAGTCTTTGCATCTGTCAGTTACTTGAAGATACCTGTGTGATGCCTGAACCCCTATCCTCATCCCTTTTATGCCAGATAAAAGTGTAAAAGAGCTCTACAAAGCCCCAGATCTGGCACAGGCACGATGGAAGACAACTGTCAAGTTGCCTTTCAGGGACCCCATCCCAAGAGCTAGTGTAGGGGGTCTGTGTACTGTGTTGGGGTTAGGGTTGCAGCGCACAGTGCTGTGAAAATTCCAGGTAGCCTGGGGAGATCCTGCTGTGTCATAAGCAGGTCTTCCAATGTTGTCTGTGACACCAGGAGCCTATTCAGCACCTAGGATGGGGCCGAGCACAAACTTCCCCTCTCCCTTCTGGGCTGGAGGTTGTGCGCTGTGCCTCTAAAAGTCTCACCAAAGAAATCTCATCCATACCGTCTATATGCCTAGAAATTTAGACAAATTGTAAGGCAATTTCTTGCTTGGTTTGCACATGTAATTGCTGTGGTTCTAATCAGATAATTGTGTGGTCAAGTAGCCCATTAGTCATTTGTGTATGCCATTAGCCAATCTGAGAACCATTCAGTCATGGTAATTGTTAGAGCTGGTTGGAAATTTTCCCACAGAACGTTTTCCCACGGGATGTCAGTTCGACAGAGCTTCCAGTGGAACCCTACCTTACCTGGCTGGTTTAGAAATTTACCTCCTGGGTTTCCTGCCAGTCAAATGCTGCCCACTAGTGAACTGCCTTAGAGTCAGGTTCTCAGCATTGCCAAGGTCTGTGGCTCCAGGGCAGCCGGCCTTCTGCACTGTGTTGGAACCCATGGTTTCCACGCTGGGCCTCGAGAGGCCCTGGAGCCCCAGCTGAGTCTGGGGCCTTGGAGTTTGGGTTTCCAGGGGGAAATTCATTTTGAAATCTTCTGAACAAAAAGGTTCTGATTTGTTCTAAACAAATTCAGAAAAAATTCCCCTTCTGCAAAAAATTACAAAGTTCTTAATTTTAGTTTCAAAATGAAAGAATCTTTTTTTTAAAAAGAATTGGAATTACCGAGGAGCCCCAGCAGCCCCCCTCCCCCGCCGCCACAGGGGTACCGGGAGCCCCCACGGCTGCAGCCACTAAGTCTCCCGGGACTCAGATGGCAGGGGAGACAGCTGCTGGGGCTCACTGACCCTGCGGCAGGGGAGGCAGCTGCTGATGCTCCTGGGCAGCAGGGGAAGCAGCCACCAAGGCTCCTGCATCCTGATGGTGGGGGGTGGCTGCCCATTGACAGACTAGCCCCTCTGCTGTTGGGGACTGGGGACCCCGCAGCTGAAGCTGAGCTCCCACAGGGACCTGGAAATCCCAAATGGCTGCAGTGCTGCTGCTGGGGGCCACAGGCATAATGCCTGGCTCCCCAGCAAGGGGTGGGGGGCATCAGGAGCCTGTGGGCTCCCAGGAGGGAGCTGAGAGGTCAATCACTCAGCTCCCCCACACTACCTCTTTTGTCGGTGGAAGCAGTCCTAGTGAGGACACACTCGCCCAATAAAAAGATGGCTGTGTGTCCACTACACACTGATGGCTGTCTGCCATCAAAACTTTTGCCAGCAAAACTCTGTAGTGTAGACACAGCCTGAGTGTGAATTTAACAGATCTTTATTTAAACCTTTCAGTAGTTCAGTTCTAGGGAGGCAGAACATGCAGCTAAGGTTTTGTGAGCTGAACTGACTCAATCATCACTTACTCCAGGTGTAGAGTATATGGAAGCTCAAAGCAACAAATTGTAGTTTCAGAAACAATGATTTGTGGTGACAGCCACCCCCAATGAGATCTCAGGAATGCTTGGATGTTACCTCAGCGAAGGTGCAAAATTCAGATGCAGTGCTAATGTACTCATCATTATGTATTGTTCATGAAAGAAATTGTGCCATAACATGTACCAAAGGCCGTGTCTCAATCGGCAAACTGAACTCACATTAGCATCCATGACCATGTCTACCTAGGAAGCAGGATATCAGAAGGAATTCAGTTCAGGTGAAATTGACGGCAAGCTCCATGCATGGCTTAAGTCCAGTTTAAACCCGCAAGTGTTACATGGGCACTAGTCGGCTTCTGTGTGGATCTGAATTTCACTCCCTCTCCTGAAAGAAACATAACCAGGCATTTGCATCTCAATATGTTACATGCCATTATGTAGCAAAACAATTAATTTTAAAAAGCACTGAGCTGAAATAAAGCCAGACCAAAGAGCCACATATTAGAATAATTTGTTTGAATTCAAAAATGAAGGTCTATTTGTGGAGTGCTGTGACCAAGGATTCAAGTAAGTACCCTTCAGGTCACTGGAGCTAAGTCGTACTCCCAGCTGTAGAGCATGGATCCTTGCCCATAAAGATTACATCTTGAAATGATTTTGTTTTTGCAGAGTGGTTCAGTCTTCACATAGCCCATTTATCGCTCTCAGAGCTCCTATTTTCTTTTGCACAGTTAAGTAGTTTGAGCAGTCCCCTGAATCTGGGCTCAAACTATAAAAGTTTAATAAGGGAAATGCCCCTTCCCTTTCTGTGCTTTGCTTGTATCTTCTCTTTCTCCTTTTCTACCCTCACCCCAGTTTTAGTTGTTACTAAGATTCAGAACAGTAAATGCAGGTGCAGTGAAATATTTGCAAACATGGATTTTGAGATGCATGGAAGGTACAGTTCAGCAGCTATGTGTAAGGAGACATATTTCTCTTTCCTCTTACTTAAATTAGCTTAGACTCCTTACACCTATTTAGTGTCCCTTGCACTTCCTTATACCTATTCAAATGATATGTAAGTAAATTCATGTAAAAACAACGAGAGTCCTGTGGCACCTTAAAGACTAACAAATTTCTTCAGGCATAAGTTTTCGTGGGCTGCAACCCACTTCATCAGATACGCATCTGACGAAGTGGGTTGCAGCCCACAAAAGCTTATGCCCGAAGAAATGTGTTAGTCTTTGAGGTGCCACAGGACTCTCATTGTTTTTGCTCTGTACAGACTAACATGGTTACCCCTCTGGAAGTTAAATTCATGTAGTTTACATGTCAAGAGGCCCAAGGAATGTGTACCAGACATGAGGGTTGAGGCTACTCTACGTTATATTTTACACTCTCCTGTTTGTTACTTTACTACTATGTTCTTCTTTGAAAGATGCACCCCAAATAGATTCCCACTAGATTTTTAGACATGCCTGTCAATTTGTCCCATAAAGTTTATGCAATGGATACAGCAAAAACAACGGGAGTCCTGTGGCACCTTAAAAACTAACAAATTTCTTTGGGCATAAACTTTTGTTGGCTGCAACCCACTTTGTCAGATTCTGGGTTGCAAGCCCATGGATTCAGACAAAGTGGGTTGCAGGCCATGAAAGCTTATGCCCAAAGAGGTCTTTGAGGTGACAGAGGAGTCTCATTGTTTTTACTGCATACAGACTAACACGGCTGCCATTGTGGAACTTGACACCATGCAATGGATACAGTTTTCCTTCCTAACTGGTATCTACTACTGTCCTTTGGTAATTCACCACAAATACAAAACTGCATGGACTCAAGATTTCAAAACGAAAATATTAGACGGGAAATCCAAGTCCGTGATGTGGCTAATAAAATCCAGAAAGGATGACTCTGCTGGGGCTAGACATACACAGAGGATGAATTTAGGTGACCTGATAAAGATAACAAGGCAGAGAAAAAGTGGTAGGAAAGAGTCCTTGGGGGAAAGCCAAGGAAGTTTGGATGAATTGCATCAATAAAGATGACAAGCCGGTACAACTTATTGATGTCTTGGTCCAACAAAGATGTCAGATGTTTGCACAATGGCCTGACCCCAGATGATAGGACAAGGTGAAGAAGATAGTTTTCTCCAGGTAGGACTTAGTTATGCGTAGAGTTAGAGGAAAGTTTAGAGTACAAAAAGCCCTCTAAATAAATTGGTACACCAAGATGTTTCCTTTTAACATCTGAAATGTATATGTCAGACAACCTGGAAAAGAATAGATGTCTGTTTTTAAAAAGTATCCAAATGCAGCTGCATATGTTTAAAACAGTAATTTTGTGCATAGTTAACATCCATAGAGATTAATATCACCTAATATCCCTTACATCTTCTTGTCTGGCATGTGGGTGGCTTACTGAGTGATTAGCTGGCTGTTTGCTCAAATTCTTGGTTACTAGTGGAACATGCAGTCTCCCTTCAGGCTGGCTGTTGGTGAATCAGCACTAATCATTCCCTGCTTTTCATTTTCCACTTTAAAGCTAAGACATTTATTTTTATTTCAAAATCTTCCACTCTCTTCAAAAGTATTTATTTGTTTGGGGATTTAATGGAGGAATATTACCTGATGTTGTATATAATTTTAAAAATCTATGCCTCATTAACTGATATAATATATGCCTAACAGTACTAGCATAGCAATAAAATTCAGTCCCTACAATGATATAATTTTGCAACTCTCCTTTCTCTAAGTTATGGAGCTATGGGATGCCTGCCAGGTAAATTCAGTGAAACACAGGAAATAAGACGAACAAAATAAAATCTCTAGTTTAAAAGTTAGCGATGTCTTTTCTTACCTTCTCTCTCCCAATGTCATTACTTTATTCTCTTTTCTTTCTGTTGCCAACTTTCATTTTCTCAATGTAGGTCTCCCCCCACACGCATACTTTTTGGAGGGAGACAGACTTTCCCTTTCTTGCCTCTTCTTCCATCTCTAGCTTTTCCCTTGTGTCTCTGGTGGCATAAGACATAAACTGTGAAAAACAGCCTCATTGCATGTACCAGAAATACTTTTAAAATAAATAGATGTTAGACTTTTTAAAAAAATCTAGCAAATGTGTCCATACACACAATTAATTGCCTGCAACATAGTAGGTAGCGGCCAAACTCAAATACATCTTTTTTAAGTCAGCTTTTGATACCATTTAACATTACTTGAAAGCCTTTCCCATTAGAAAATGCTACATACACTTGAAAGTGTCCTCCTCTAATAGAGTGGGCACACTTAAAAAGGTAATTTCAGATCTATACTTAAAATTAAAGATTCCCTATTGTTAAAAGACAGAACTAGAATAAACTCTTTCAGTGCTATTACCCTCTGTACTTCGTCAAAAGAATTCTCCCACATAAAACTGATTGGGAAGGGATATGTGTGAGTATAAAATATTTTATTGTTGTCCTGGGCATCAAGATAGTCCTGTGCTCTTGTGTATTCCACATACATAACAAAGAAAGACAGATAACAAACTGGCATGCTGGCTAAAAGCTTGTAGAAAACTTTTTAGATATAACTCAGTTGGGTGAGGATCTGTGGCCTATGTGATGCAGGAGAACAGCCTAGATGACCAAATTGAGCCCTTCCAGCCTTAAAATCTCTAAACAAGCGTAGATACAAACAATCTTTTAACTATGCTCACTTTAATTGGAACCACAATCACAACTGTGCTGAATTTTTTTCAAAGGACACCTGGTCTAAAATGGATTTTAGGCCAAACCTTAAAAAACAGGCTTAGATTTTATGTGAAAATGTGATACACCAAAATAATGTCCTCCTATAGGACAACCTTCTCAATTAGTTTTTTCTTTCTTTAACGTTTCTTGAATGTATGGTTGACCTTTTATAGGAAGTTTTTTGCAAGCCTTTATTTCTGGGCCTCGCCCTTAAAATTTAGTTTACCAAACAGCATCAACTCTATTGGGACCATTTTATACTAATGGTTGTTGGCCATCTTTTCCTCTAATGGGTAAGTAACCCGTTATGGGATTTTGGTTTTACTGTTGTAAATGGTAACCTATTTCTACCCCATCAAAAGCAGCATCGTTATTTGGGTGTCAAGGGTTAAAGTAAGGGGCAACGCACCGGAATGCAGTTCCGGGGCCCACAAATTTGAGGGGCCAGATTTCCGGGGCCCCTAAAAATAGAAGAATCTGGTGGAATGCATGTTCCGCCCTGCCCTGGCTGCTGGCAGGTCCTACGCCCCACCGTTGTTAATCACAATACTTATTGTGTTATGCAGTGTTTGCTAGTTTGTGACAATAATTGCTATAGACATAAACGCCATATAAAAATATTAATATTTTTATGGAGCGATAACTGGTGCATGTGGTACTGAGATGTGGTTGCAAATGTTTACCTGGGCTGGGCCCCGCACCTGCATGAAGGGGGCCTAGACAATACAGGAAGGGGGCCCAGAGATTAGGAGGGTTCCGGGGCCCATCAAATTATACTTTAACCACTGGGTATCACACATAATTTGTACTTCATGGTAAAGTAAGACATTGCTTTTTTTTTTAAGTCTTCTTTGCAGGAATAGCTATTGAGCAACTAGAAAACTGAGTGACTTTAAAAGCAAATGATCGTTCCCCTAAACATATCCAATTTCAGCGAGGAGGAAGGAGTGTGATATGGTAACAAAAATGCCCTTTTTAGTTTGCACTCTTCTTTGAAATAATGCCGTGCTGAATGGATTGGTGTCAAAAGTAATGAATGATAACAAATGGTACCCTGCAACGTACCTAAAAAGACACAGTCCAAACAGGTAGTTAGAATTTTTAGTATCATTTTATTTACTGACCGTTATCAATAAATCCGAAATCTATTTCTGTGCTAAAGGTTCTGGTTTGTTTGTTTTGGGCATCCCGGGAGCTAATGGCCTATGCTTACATTTTAGGACTAACAGCACTGAAGCGATATATATTTCATACATCCCTCAAAAATGAAGTGGCTTTGGAAACACACAAGAAATATGGTTAAGTCTAACATTTAGCTAATACACAATCTTTTGGTAGTTCTCCTTTAAAACTCTGGGGAAAATTGCCACCTGTATGCAGAAAACATATGCCTTCTAGTGTAAAAAATTCTAAAAGGCTCGGGAGAGTCATCAGAAGTTTTAGCTACAGTTTGTAAATTCTCCAGTGGCAAGGAAGAAAAACTCAGGAGGGGCTAGCTGAGTATCTGAAATACCAAGTGTAAGAGGCAGGAGCAAAAATCTCTAGGGGAGCAGCATTCTGTTTCCTTCACTTAGCCTTAGCACAGCATGGCCGTTGTGCTAAATTACCTCTCTCTGGAGGTATCACAAAAGTTATTGCATGAAGCATAAAAGGGATATACTGTAAATCTCTTTGTACAGTATAAAATAAGTTGTCGATTTTTTTTAGACCAAAATATCTTGACTCTTGAGGTATTCACGGGATATCTCATTCAGAATGCCTCAGGAACCATCTAAAATTTTGTATTCAGAGGAATATACAGTGAAACATTTTATACTGGGTGCTGAATGTCTTAAAAGCGCGTGGGGGAAAACCCAGGAGACTTACTTCCACTGCAATAAACTTAGTCCCAATTAGTTTTCGTATCAGGTCAAATTAGTGTGTATGTGTGTGTATTTTTCTCCTTACACTGTGCACACCTTATCCCAGGTATCATGGGAAAGAAAGGCTTTTAATCTTTGTATTTATAGTCCTGGGGCCAGTCAGTGGGAGGTTGGCTACCAATTGAGCCACTGGCAAGTTAATGTTGTGGGATTGTAGGTTACTGGTGAAAGAGTTCTGGCTCATTTGAAGTTGAGTGTCTTGGGTTTTCTCAGCAAAACTCTTATTTGTCTGAAGTCAAAGATTTCACCTTTTGGATAGAATCTTCCAGTGATAGGTCCCTGCTTGACTGTAATTGTAGTTTTGTTTTGCTGTGGGTGTGTATATGTGTTGTATTTGTATTTGTATGAACAAAAACACTTGAGATTTTTAATAGAAGAGAAGTGTGTGCATGGGTAGAGAGAGGAAATACTTTCAAAATTAAAACACGGTGACTTCTTGGAACTGAAATGTGAGGGGCATGAAAACTGATGTTTGTTGAGGAAATAGGCCTCTCTGAGAAATGTCTTAAGAGTGTTTTGGCAAAAGCTGATTTTGATTTTATTGAATTAGGGTACATTGACAGTTGTGCATTGCATCCAGGCTATACATCTTCTACAGGGTTTTATAGTGTATCCTGTGTGCGCACAACAACTGCCACAATGCGTCTCTATTCCTGACTGGGACATCTGGGAGCTCTCTTCATGTAAACAGTAAATAATATAATACTGGACTGATAGGTTAGAAAATCCTCACCAGCTGAGGCTAATTTATTTTCAATCTTATTGTTTCTCTCTATATATCACTAGAGGACCACATGTGTTATGATACCTAATCTAGGGACACCATGGTATCTTTTATATTGTTCAGAGTCATCATATGCACCAGCCTCTTGTTATCCTCAATATCTCATCATCATCTTTATTTTTACTGTTGCGACTCTCAACTGTATTGTTCCTTTTCAGTTTTACCTCCACTCTTGAATGGGAGTCAGCCTCTTAACCTCTCCCTTCACACACAAGCTTCCTGCCATGGTTTGTAATGGTTCTGTTGTGCCACAGCAATGGATATTGTGCGATGAGCCCCTGTGTGTGCTCAGCAATGGTTTTTTTTTCCCTTGTATGTTAAATACATTTCAAAGGCAGTAATAATAGTTAGCTTTCACACAGCACTTTCCAGCCATAGATCACAACATAGTTTACAAGGAATGGTAAATAGTATTGTCCCTGTTTTACAGAGAAATGGAGACACAGAAAGGTGAACTGACTTGCCCAAATATACACAGCAGGTCAATGATACAGCCAACAACAGAACCAAGTTCTTCTGATTCAGCATCTGGTGGCTTTGTCACTAGGCTTTCTATTTTTTTTAATTATTACAAAATATAATACAAAAACCCCCACAATGTGGTGTTTCAGGAACAAAACAGGAAAAAGAAAAAGCCTCACACGTTCCTCTCCAGATCCCCATCCACCTGCAGCA
This sequence comes from Pelusios castaneus, assembly GCA_007922175.1. Classification (NCBI taxonomy): domain Eukaryota; kingdom Metazoa; phylum Chordata; order Testudines; family Pelomedusidae; genus Pelusios; species Pelusios castaneus. The sequence continues at coordinate 15,946,590 of ML685767.1, forward strand.
CTTCTGTCTCATTCCTTTACTACCTGTAGCAGTTTAGCCTATTTAATCTGGTTAGTAAGGAGACAGCTCATTTGAGCACATCTTTTTCCTTTCTGTTGTTGAACATAACTTCCCTTGGGTAGGTGTGGATTTTGGCAGTGCACAGAAAGGCTAGCAGAGACTGAAGCAGAAGCTGTAATAAAGCTATTATGACTTGACAGCCCCATTTGTAATGCACAGGGGAATTTTCTTACACATCAGTTGGAGCTTCAGGAAATGTAAGTTCATGACATGTTCTTGTATCATTTTTTTAAAAAGTTTAATATATGAAAGTACAATAGATTTAAATGTAGAAACTAAAACTGTAGCTGGAGTAGATGACTTAAACAGCCAAACAAGTTTATTTTACTGGCAACTTTTAGAGCTATAAGTAGAAATGACTGTGTTTGCAGATGTAATAATTTCACACATATTTCTTCAGGTACTGGAGAAACACTGCATTTTAATGGTACATTGGTTCCTACTGAATTAGCGTATAATGAAATTTCTGTCAAAGTAATGATTATTTTAATGTAACTTCACTAAGAACTGTGTCATTACAATCCATACTAATAATGTCTGGAAGCCTGAAAATTTATCATCCATTCTGGAGCTCAGAAAAAGATATTTTCCTGTATGTAATGTTTTCTCTTTTTGCTTAGACAATGGGAGAGAAGTGCAAAAAGTTTTGATGATCAGTACTACACTATTTTCCTGTAGTCCTAGTTTTCTTTACATTTATTATACTATGAGGAATGAAAACAACAGGAAGAGGAATACTGTGAAAGAGGAAGTGATGGTTTTGCCATCACTTGAAGTCTTCACTGGTTGATGTTCTAAGAAATAAGATCTAGCTCAGATACAAATGATGGTCTTAGTGCTGGAAATACTGGTTCTACGGCCCATCTTATACAGGAAATCAGACTAGCTGATTGTAATCGTGCGTCCTGGCCTCAAAATCTATGAGCAATTGTATTGGAGACTTCCACCTGAAAAAAATGAAGAAGCCATTGGATAATTAGAGTTTACTTTCATAGACACAGCCACATTTTTAACTTTCCTAGTTTCTGTCTGTTTGCTTTAGGATGCAATCTGGTGGGAATAGTCCCACTGAAGTTACTGAGAGTTCACGTGTGAGTGAAGTTTATGTGAGATACCAGGGCCAGAGGGAAGCAAGAGAGTCTTAAAAGGCAGATGTATAAGCCCTAGAATGATCTGGGCTTTGTTCCCTACAGACTGAACAGGGTTTATTTCAGATTAATTAGAGGCACCTGAGACCAGTTAAAGCCCAGCTAGAGCCCTGATTAAAAAAAAAAAAAAAAACCTTGCTCCAATGGGTGTGGGGCTGGAGAGTAAGGAGAAGTAACAACAGTGAGTGAGAAATATTGGAGAGAAGCAGAAAGAAGCACAGTTGTTGGCAGTGTCAGCAGTGTAAAGCTGCTACTCATAGGGCCCCTGGGCTGGAGCTTGGAGTAGAGGGAGGGCATGGGCCCCTTCCCCCTCCTGCCCCTCTCTGCCTACAGTGGCACTAACTGCCCAGAAACAGGGGTAAACAGGGCTTGCCCTGGCTCCCAGGAGAGAGCAAAGCACAGGAGCCACTGGAACAGAGTGGACAATTTGTCACATTATACACAGGTGTGAGCATTTGAAAGATCTGGGCATTAGTTATCTTTGGACTGGTATGTCATCTGCTCTCAGCCCTTCATTAGCATGTTTATCTTTCAAGATATAATTGTTACAATAGCTCAGGTTCACTGTTAGTCTAGAATCCAGGAGATGACATCATTTTCAATGTTTCCATGATGCCTGATTCTATAGTGAATGAATTCATGTATGTACAAATAAGACAGATTCCTATAGCCTTCACGAGACACCTAATACATGGGGTTGTCAAATGTTTTTGTAAACTTTTAATGTTTACATAAGAAGCTGTTTTGTGAACAAATAAATAAAATAAATAGAAGTCTCTCAGTAAGTGTTTGAGCCAATCCAGTTGTTTTGTTTTAAAAGCTTTGCCTCTGCTTTCTCCTGAAATGTCTAAGTAGATTTATATGCTGATATAGACATTAAGGTGACAATGCAATGAATTTGAAATGAAGGATTCTGTTCTGTATTTCATAGCAGGAAGTGGGACATCAATCTAGAGTAAAAATCCCTACAAGTTACATGGGCATCTCCGCCTCTGACACTGTTCATTGATGAAGATTAGTTACATGTAATGGCATCCTTTATGCTCCATGGTATGCAGTCTTCAGAAATACGCTCCAGTTCTTAACATAGGTGATTTAATGTAGTTTGGAGTAGTGTGTATTAAAACGAAATATTTTATTCTCATTTATCAGAGTCGTCCATATGTATAATACTCTCCGTGTATTTTCCTCTAATTTAAGACTGGATTCTTTCACTTACATCAGTGTAAATCTGCAGCTGCCCTATTGAAGTCCATGGAGTCATAGTGGTTTAGAAACAGTGAAAGCGAAAGAAGATTGAGGGTCCAAATTGTCAGTGTTTTCACCCAGATGATTAAAGAGCAGTTTCATGATACTATAGAATGCGTGGTTTGTACTCCAACCTCCAGGCTGGACATTTGGATTGTAATAGGCATAAGTGACTTTCAGCAGCAGTAGGATTGGGACAGATTCTGACTAAGCCTGTTGAGCAGAACAAAGCACCACTTGGCATGTAGACTGGAGAGGGAGCAGGGAACATCAAAAGTGATATCTATGGCAAAAGTAGAAGATCCAGGAAGGAACCTGGAAAGAGGTAAGTGGAAGATATAGCTGGGTAGCGCTTCTTGTAATCTTTTGGGACACCAGATTCCCAATACAAGTCTTGGCCACTCCAGTAGCATACATACACAGATAGTATAGTCATTCCATGAGTGCTGATTAACCAGTATTTTCTGTGTATGGCCATTTGTTCTACATAAGCAACTGAGTTACTTATGGGGTACAATATATTAGTGGTTAGCAGAAGACAAATTTATATCAATGCTTTCCTCTCCTTGCAACCCTCATTCCTTTCCTATGCATGATCTCCTCCCTCCCCACCACTGTTCTCACCCCCTCTTAATAACCATGACTGCTTACTGCATGTCATGTGGGCTTAGAGAGAAGAAATCAGACTATCTGCATTATTCCCAGAGGATCTTTGCTTCTAGCTCAAAGATCATAATTCTCTTGTGTCATGTAGATCATTCAGTCATGCCAGTAAGGTTCACAGTTGTAAGGCATTCCAGAAGAGAGAAACTAAAAACAAGTATGTGGGTGTAAGGAGCAGAAGGTGTACTCTCCCTCAGAGACTGATGGAGAGGGAGGGCCAATCCCTTTTGGGAGGCAGAACCAGCAAACCCAGCCCCACCTGACCAGAAGCAGAGGGGTGTGACAGGAAGGGAAGGTGTAAAGGGATGGCCACTCAGCTCAGTTGGGAGGCAGCGGTCAAAGGGGAAGGACATCTCTCCCCTGCTCCTGGAACCAGAGCCTAGCCAACACTGCAGGGAGGAGCTGCTGGAGCTTCCCACTTCCCAGGGCCCTGAGGACCACCCTATCTGGCCTGAGCCTGGCGAGCCTGAGGGGTCCACTGGGCCATCATGACCTGGAAGAGCTGCCCTCCGCCGACAGCTTCAATGAGCTGCCACACCTGCCACCATCTGACAAGACTGAGGGATTCTGGAATCTCCCTGTGGTGGAGTATCCTGACGAGATGCAGGAGCTGGGAGAATCAGGTAACCTGGGAAAGGTGGTGAGGAAGAAGCCAGGAATGCCAGACACCAATCCAGCTTTAGTGTGGCCAAAAGCCATGGCGGCATGTTCAGTGGAAGTTCTGCTGCCTCAGTGTCACTGTCAGGGCCCTGGGCTGGGATGCAGTGAAGTCAGGTGGACCTGCATCCCCATCATCCTCCTTCTTTCCTGGTCCGGACATGCAGGAGCAACTTTCCTCATCTGCTTAGCACTGCTTAAGGGCCAAGCCACCACTGTTGCTGCCCCACTCTGCCTGAGGGCTGGGGACTTTTATAATACAGACTCACCAGGGCTGGTGGGTGTACCAGCCCACATAGAAGACCCTTGAAGAGACACTTACAGCGGGCAACATCTCTTTTGGGCTCTGTGAGATCTCAGGACCAGAAACTACATTTCTGTGATCTAAGAGGACAAAACGGTATAGATTGCAAGAAGTAATGTGTCAAAGGCTATGTCTACATTTGCAAGTTCGGTCGACTTAAGGAGGCTTAGTCCCCATCCACACCAGGCTTTCATTAAGTCAACTTAAGAAATTCCTTAAGTTGATTTCATGAAATTTCTTAAGTTGACTTAATGAGACCTGCTGGGTAGGTCGACCTAACCCTCCTTTAGGTGGACCTAACCCTTCTTTAGGTTGACCTAAGCACAGTGTGCCTAAGGGCAGTGAGGTCAACTTAACAAAGTGGACTAAGTCCACGTCGATGGAAACCACTTTAAGTCAACTTAATAAGGTGGACTTAAAAGTCGACCTTATTAAGTCTACTTAACAAAGTCACCCTAACTTTTTGTAGTGTAGACATAGCCAAAGATTTTAATCTATGACTGGTCAACACAATGTGCTGTGTTTTATCCTCAGTTAAATCCAAGCAAACCTATAGATTTCAGGGGATTGGACTGAATGTTGTGTGAAACTTGGACTTGATATCTTCCACTTAATCTACACTCAGTAGGGCAGCCATGCAGAATAACTGACCTGTGCTTATTTATGAGCTTGTACAGATAAATTGTGTGCTAACAAAACTATTATTTTTGTTTTTCTCCACTTACAGTGTACACAAGCTGGAGAACAATGTTTTTGTTCAGTGTTGTTAAATTAATTTGCTCTTGGCTGACACCAAACAGACTAACATAAAGCATGAAGCAGTAATTTGCGTCTATGCTCATTCTGTACAAGCAACTCTATGAACTACAGGTAGCAGCTAACCTATTAGAAGCAAAATGTTTAATATTTATTTTTGAATCCCTTTGCTGAATCCAGTTTCATGAAGAACTTCTTTGAACAATGAGTATATGATTGTCCCTTCTTTTACTGTGCAGCTGTTTGGACTGGAAAGCAACCTCTGAAATGGAAATATGGAGGCCTAGCAAAATACTGCTCCATCTTGTTAAACAGAATCTTCGGGCCACCTTATACTCAAATCATAAATTAGTTTCAGTTTCAGAGCTAAAATCAGCAGAGTGTGTTACTTGTCCATCACAAGATGGTGCATCACTAGGCAACAGAAAAACTACACATGGACAAGAAAAGTTTCTATTTAATAACTGAGTGATTCCACATGCAAAATCTCTGGATGTTTACAAAACTGTGTGGGTGGGTTCATCAAATACACCAGTCTTTCCCTTCACTTAAATTCCTGTTTACAGTTGAAGTGGAAAAAAAAACCTCATTGAACTAAAGCCAAACAATCAGAAAAATAAAAGATGACCAAATTGGATTGGATTGTATCTTGTTTTTCAAGGATTATCCAGTTCCAAGATTCTTTCTCCCTTTTCTTGATTATCAAAGCTTGCAATGATGATTGCCTTCCAGCCTGGCACAGCTTGAGTTCCATGTTCTTTCAAGATACCTAATACATTACAGATTTATTCCAAGGTGGGTAAGGGATTCATCATCTCTTTTTAGAAAATGTTTAGGAAAGGATTATCCAATATAAAAAGAGCTGTTGCACGCACTGACACACTTCACTCCCACATGTCATGTGGTAATGCCCTTGAACATATCACCTAGATGGATATCTATTCTGTATGTGAAGACATTAGAATGCATCGGCATATACTGTGTGGTCATCAGGGAGCAATTCTGGAGGCTGAAGTAACCAAAAAGATGCATATTGTGGTGATGTCTTTTCAGATGTAAGCTAAACATTTGACACATTCAATTTCACCCACATTCTTTTCATTTCAGTATTCACCTATCTTTGCTCTAGGATCTGCAGTCTGGCTTTTAAATTGTAGCAGTGGCCATGACACATCTATGTGCATTTACCTTGTATGATGAAAACACAGTCAGTGAGATACCAAGGGACAAATTCATCCATGCTGGTTGCCCCCTTAACTTAAGCAGGATTTGATCTAAAATGCTTCACATCTAAAAGTATTCAGGGGAAGGCCTTCCCTCTGGATTTGTGGGTTAGTCGTGCTTCCTGAGCTGCAGGTCAGAAAACAGTGCATGTCATAGTAGCATTAATGCACAGCAAAGAGGGCCGTGACTCTAGTGTACACTCACTGGTCATGTGATCTCTGCTAGCACACAGTGAAATTCCTGCAGTGTGCTCAATAGCAGGTGAAAGTGCTCTGCAGAGCATTTAGTGCATGGTAGAGAAGTCCACACTGGTAGTCAATTCACAGCAAACTAAAGAGCTATAGATATACTCGCTGTGTGCTCACTCTCCTTACAGGACTGCCCTCACACTCTGGCAAACCAAATAGGAAGAGAGTTTCTGAGTTAATGGGCCTGATTCTCCACAGCCTTGCGGCTTGTCTAGTCATTTACACCTGTGCAAAGTGGGTGTAAAACAGAATGGTAGCTCCAAATGTTAATGACTGCTATGCAAGGCAGCGCCATGATCTGATTGTACCAGAGGCATGCTAGTGCTAGGAGCGTATGTGGCTGGAGTATGATGCACTTGTGTACCTAAGGGGCCCTTTGAAGCCAGGACGTAAAGCAGCCATGACGCTGCTCTAATTTGTGCCATCAGGATCAAGGGAACACCAAGCTGGTGTAATGTCTCCCTTGGTTATCCTTAGAAGTGCCCAGAAGAGCACTGGTGAATCTGGGAATCAGGACCTTAATGTGAGTCAAAAAACAATAAAAATTCAAATAAAAAGGGAGAGTGAGGAGGAGGCAGCATGTTTCTTCTAGCATATAACAGGTTTCCTGTTGCAGCATCAATGGCACAATATATTTCCCAAAGTAAGATCCCTGCCTTGACGCCACCCTCTCTTTCAGCACTGTCAGGGTGTGATTACTGTATGCATCAGATTTTCCAAGAAATATCACCTTACTAAAATGGAGCAACTCAGCTTCTTTATTTCAATAAGCCAAAAATCAGGTAGTCTACATCCTAGACTCATAATCTGCCATCCTTTGTGTTTAAAAAAAAAAAAATCCAGTACACTGGATATTTTACAGTGGAGTAGAGTTGACACATGCTGAGAAAGCAATTTTGGATTTCCCAGCTTTGCATTGCCCAGACTCCAATTTTGGCAAACACAAAACCCTCAAATGTCTAAGTTAAGATTTCTGCCCCATGACAGGGTTGCTGATAAAATCATGATCTGTTTTTTCCACTAACACAGCTTAAATTCCCTGGAATTTCTTAGCATTGCTTATGATTTCCTGTTGGGTAGAATTTGGATTTTTGGAGGTAACAATGTTTGATTTAAATTGAGGCCGTTTCAGACAAAAGTGTTTTCTTCATATTCTTTTGCTCCTTTTGGCTGCCTCCAGCTCCCTTTCTCCCTGTGGCCCTTTCGCATCCAGTTAAGTTAGCATCTTCTCTATTCTTGTCTTGCATTTTTCACCTGCAAACTCAAGACCACATGCTACCAGCTGTCCTGTGAATGAAAGGGCACAGCAAAATGTTGTTGAAAAGCTCCCAATCATGAAATGAAGGAAAACAGTTGCTCTGTTATATCCACATCCCACAGATGTCCAGGCAACATAGCTCTGGAAAAGAGAGAAAGAAGGGAACACGTGCTCTGTAGAACGTTCCTCTCCACGCTGGGAAGATTTCCAAGAAGTTACTGGTTTCCTCTTTTGCTGTCTTTCTCCTTTGCACTCTCTCTCTCTCTCTCTCTTAAAGAATTGGTTTTTTTGTGTTTTAATTCTTGAATAATTTTTTTTCTTGAATCACTAGAAAACTTTTTATTTCATTGCAAGTTGTGAATCCCAGAACAAGTTTAGCCTTGAATTGAAGAGTTTTTATTTCCTCGTACTACCTAACCCTGATGAGCTCTGTCTATACCAAAATGCGTTGCATTCCTTCAAATTTCATTACTGGGGCGTATGCATGTGGGCTGTGATATCGTATAGTACAACTATGTATATGACTGATTATGACACAGTGTGCCAAATCCTGCCCTTGTTTTGAGGTAAGTGGTAAAATTCCCATTGATTTATTCTTATTATTTATTATTTGTATTACAGTTTCATCTATGAGCCCCAATTTGTATCAAGCCACCACTATGCTAAGTACCGTACCTATAGAAGACAGAAAGACAGTCTGCGCTTCAAAGAGCTTACAACCTACATATAAAACAACAGCGAGAACACAGTCAACCAACATTGGTCATCATGTTGGGCCATGGGCACAGCTCAGCAGTTTGTCTAATCCTTGTCCATATTCAATGGGATTAGGATTTGGCTGCTGGTGAATTTGTAGTCAGATTATTTTACCCTCTAAAAGATAAGGACCTGTAGTGGGAAAACAGGAAGATCTTCATTTGCAGTGATTCCTTTAATGAACTGTTTAACCCAGTGGTTCTCAACCTTTTGCAGGTCACAACACACTTGGCAGCATATCACAACCCTACAGGACACACCAGCCCTCCTCTCCCAAGCCAAATCCAGGCATAGCTCCGGCTCTCCGAGACACACTGACCGCTGTATGGCGGCACAGTAGTGTGTCCCGGCACAGCTTAACCCATGACTCTGCCATCCAGCATGAAAAGTTTTATACTGAATACCTTTTATGAGAGAGGATTAGAGATGGTGGATGTGACAAAAGGACAAAGGAAAAAAGATTATAGTTCAGGTTATGGCAGAGAGAGGGCTCGCTTTACTAGAAAATAAAATGCATTCTTTTTCAAGGATATAGGGAAAGATCATTTCACTTACCCCACTGCATGCTTTTGTAGTGTCAGTTTTCTGATTCACTAATGCAGACTGCTGCAAGAACACTGAATTGCATTAAACTCCAGGCTTGATACACAACCTCCCTCCTTGACAAATTGTCTGTTAGCTAAACATGATTTGAACTACTTTAGTATAGTTCCATTAGTGTCACTCCTGGGTAGGCTATTAATAGAATGTGTTAATGTCAACCAGCTTGGTGAAATGGTAAATATTACACAGCACATGGCCACATTGTTCCTTTGAGTGCAAACAGATTCTGAATAATTGAATAATGATATAATAGTGAAGAGAATCTGCCTATTGATAGACAAAATTAATCGCTCTCTTTCCCACTACTCAAATGGTTCATACTTATTTTCTTAGCTCTAATCAGAAATGCCATTGGTGACTAAACTAATATCTGCTGATGTCAATTCCCAAACCTAGGAACTACAGTATCTAGGTTTCTAAAGAGTAATCCTATTTATTAGCTGATTTGTTCTATTCATTTACAGTGTCCTGTACTGATTATAAACTAAAGAGGGTTGTGTGTGTGTTAAAATTCCCATTGATTTATTAATATTATTTACTATTTGTTTTATAGTTTCATCCACAAGATCCCTATTTATACCAGGCTCTCACTGTACACACACACACGACTGATTTGTAAAGGTGCTGAGAAACTGCAATTTCCATTGACTTCACTGTCTCACTGGTAGTTGCTGCTTCGCAGGACCTCTGAAAATTAGGCCACGAGTCTTCACTCTCTTTAGTCTTTCAATCTGAAGACTCGCTTTTTTCCAGGATGCCTATAAAAAGTAAATAAACATCCCCGTCAGTCTCTTTTCTGGGCTTTCAAGTACATCCTGACTATTGGGGGCTGTTGTGTTTAGAATTTAAATGTTTTCAAAAAGAAACTGTCTTTATTTTGTGTCCTTTATGGCATGGAGCATGTTGTCTGCAGTTACATAATAAAACTATGTATAATAACATGAATCTAAAAAGGTAGAAAGTAAATTTCTTACTTGAAAATTTTCCAGCATGTTGTCCCAATGTTCAAAAGAGCATTACTGTTATGGGGGAGGGAGAAGCAGTATAGAGGTTTCTGAGTTGTGATTCTTCATTGATTTTTACACACACACACACACACTCTCTCTCTCTCTCTTTTATTTGTACTCCCCAGGTAGCATTTATGCTTGGCTATATATTTTTGCCAAGAAGTTTATGTCATGAGAGAGCTCTCTATCTACGTATTTAGGTAAATAGTTAATAGATCATGTACCAGTAGATGGTGATCAAGAGTAGTGAGTATAGTTTCCTGGATATTTTATATATCCAATAAAACATATTGTTGTGCAGTGAAAATGGTTTTCTTTGAACTGCCTTCAACCATTTATATCTGACTATTCCACATAAGGTGTTAACATTTGATTGTCATTTCAGTGTCAGAATTAGAAATATATTCTAGTCTGTTTGCTTTTGGGGTTTGGGTGTGGAGGATAAAAATATTTTTCCCTCCCAAATCCAAGCTTGGGGTTTCATTTCTTTATACGGTCTTGAAAACTCAACCCAACCTGTTCCTCACAGGTTGAAGCCAAAACTTTCAGAAGTGGCCACTGATACTGTATGCCTTATTTTTGGGTGCCCAAACTGCTATACCTAAAGGCTCATTTTTCAGAGCTGCTGGGCATCCACCACTTCCACTGATTTCCCTATTAGTCCTAATGTTAGCAGAGAAAGACGGAGTTAGCATTTCCAGAGACAGTATTTTTGACACTGACAGGTGTGGGCTGGCTCACAGTGATCAGATCTGGGACCGTAAGAACAGTTAGCAGAGTTGGAAAGAGAAGCTTATAGTAAAGTTATTGATGTGTCAAGTTACTGTTCCTTTGTATTTTATGCAGGCTGTAAAAGATTAGTTCAGGATGATTTATCTTCTAGTGGATTCACTTGACAGTGAAAGTGACTGTAACCAATTTGCCTCCAGCAGAGGAACTAGGGAGAAACCCTTAAGGATAGGAAGCAAAGGAAAGATGTGCGCTGAGTGTCGTTTCTAAGACACTGGCCAACCATACTAATCGTAGTCTATCTATCATTTGTTTTCAAATCCCTAGAATTTGCATTCTGAAGTGCCTTCTGTTAATAACAGCAGCAATTTGTGGTCGCTTTTAACTACCGAACCACAGCGCTTTGCATCTTCAAATGATGTATCAATATTTGTTGTGCAGGCATATCAAATGATCTGCATAGCTCGGACAAAGGCCCGTTTGCCAAACCAAGCTAACTGTCTGTAGGGATTGTGGGATTGTTTACATTTCTTCACCATTTTCTGGAACTAGTTCTGCGTCTGCTTCCTGCTTCATCAGTGCTCCTTTTCCTTTTGAAACAATTCTGCAGCAGTTCACCATCCATTCCTGCACCTTTTCTTCTACCTATTCATTCAATGGTTCTACCACCACACTGTCTTTCTGGCATTCCTTACTTATACTACTATTTTTAGCAAGTGAGTGCAAATCTGTCTACCTGGGCTGGAAGGCATGCTCCCAGCTGCATTATTGACAGACCCGTAGCCTCTTGAAGCAAGCAAGTCAATGATGCTGAACTTTAAATTGATACACCTGAAGCTGTGAGTAGGTGGCAGGACAAGCTAACAGCTGTAGCAAACCATGGAATTTATTACTGTGCTTTCCAGCTGAAAAGAACTTCACATAGTTGTCCAGTCTCTCAGGTCTTCTAAAGGGAAAAAATCATGGCTGAGTCCAGGGACTGAATAGCTGTTCATAGCTGCTAGATTTAATCAGCAGGGAAGACAATCATATATGCCATCCAAGCTTTTGTACAAAATTCTCATGGAAACTGTGGATAATCCCTGTTTAGCCCTCAAAAATAAAAGGAAAGTGAAGTTGTTTACAGGGAAGCAGCAGTTATGCCAAACATTAAATCATTTCTCATGTGTGTTTCTATGTGAACTTGAGAGCTCCTGAAAAAGGTGCTGGATTAGCAATCATAAATACAAATTCTCTACAAAACAGATACAGAGTAACCAATGATCACCCATCATCTAGAGGGATGTTTTCTAAGTGTGAGAAGGCAGTTTATATCCTGGGTACATTTAACCCCTCATCTCTCTGCTGAGTGGTGAGCCCATCAGCCTGCCACAGAAAAGGCCCTGGTTAGTAGAGATTGGCATTCGGGGTATCAATTCTCTGTCTCTGTTCAGAGGTGGATTAGGGTGGCACTCCCATTTGGGAACTAATTGGCTTCAGAAATGTAAAGAGAGGGGTTGTGCACCTCAGATGGCAATACAAGGAGCTTTAGGGAAGCGTAAGTACCCTGGTTGGCTGGTACTTTGCATTTCTGTGTTTACTGCTTGTAAAGCTGCATTAAAAGAATGTTGCTAGAGACTTTCACTATGTGGGCTTAAACCTGATTCCCTGCAATAAAACTGAAATTCTGCAGAGATTCCTGTTTAAACCTGAGTTTTCCAATGCAATTCTGTCTTCTGTTGTTCTGCCCTGTTATATTCATTTAGGTAGAATAAAAGGGCCCAATGAGTCAAAGTAGTTAATGTAACCCAGTCACTGTCCAACATGGAACAGTTTTAAACAAGATTAGGATTTGGTATACAGGGACTTCAGTTTGCATATTACCTTTCAAAATCACCATTAAAAATCTTTTTAACCATTTTTTTAAAGATACAGAAAAGAAAGAAAAAAACCAGGAGCATTTGAAAAATAAAGTATTAAATAAAGATTTCATTTTAACAACATCCCTTGTTCCCTTTAGCAGTAAAGAGTTTTTAGAGGAATAACCCGTTTGTCTGACAATCTCTTAGAAGGTATTAAAATGGTAATAGCTGTTATTTTGGTAGGACAAGAGAAGGAATTTGCTAAAGGGATCTGTAGTCATTATTGTTAAAGTCCAGAAAGAAAAACGAGACAAACACCATGCAAAAACGGAGTGACAACAATAGCAAAGGTAGAAAATATAACCTTCTGTTTCACTTGCATCCTTACTGTTAGAAAAGCACATGCACAGCACATTCCATTATCTGGCAACTTGTACCAGCATCAGGCTGTTTAAGACAGTGCTTTATAGACTCTAAGGTCAGAAGGGACCAGTATGATCATCTAGTCTGACCTCCTGCACAAGGCCTCAAAACCTCACCCACCGACTCCTGCAATAAGCCTCTAACCTATGACTGAGTTATTTACCTCCTCAAATCATGATTTAAGGACTTTAAGTTACAGAGAATTCACCAGTAGGTGAGCCATGCCCCGTGCGACAAAGGAAGGTGAAAAATCCCCAGAGTTTAGACTGACTTTGCAGTCACAGGCTTACAGAAGTATTGCAGAATATATAGTATTGGTGTCCTCAGTTAGACTCTTATTAGGCAGAAGGAAAAAGGAGAGGAATAGGAAGGAGAAGAAGTAAAGGTAAAGAATCCATGGGCAGGGGAGACAAAGTCTTACATGCCCAGTGGAGTTTTGAATTCAGCTACAGGTGTTAGAGTTGACAATGCCATCTAGGTCCCTCTCACTAGCCTGGTCTGATCTGGGCAGTTCTCAGGTTAAGGATGACAAAATCCAGGTCCAAGGAGGTGGTGGGATGGGCAGCCCTGATGGTGAAGCTCACTCTAGTAGCCATTTTTTTCTCTCAACATTTATTTCTCAAGACTGCCCAAAAGGAGTGATGGATGGGATAGCTCATGCCCTCGTTATTGTCTACCAGTTAGGCCTAATAGCTGACATATTGTGATGAGGTGTATGGGGCCCAGAGGCCCTAGCTGGAGGTCTCCTGGTCCTACCACACTGCACCCCAGAAAGAAGCTGTGTCTGCCAAGCAACCTGCAGAGGCTGCATGGGAAACAGCCAATCAGGGAGATGCTGCAGAGAAGTAGCCAATTTGTGTCCAGCAGGTCCATAAAAAGAAGCTCTAGTGGAAACTAGACAGTAGTTGCTGCTTGAAACTAAAGAAGCAAAATGGTGTTTCTGGTGGCCTGAGGAGACCGTAGTTCCTTGGACAGAGCAGTTGCTGGTAGGGCTTGGGGGAGTAAGAAGGAGGTCCTAGTTGACTGCTAGGACTTGGTAGCTTTAAGGGGAAGAAGTTGAAGGGGCCATTGGAGAAGTAGTACAGTGAATCATAGCAACTTAATATGTATAGCTGAAAGGGATGCAGCAGGCGGTTGCTGTTCTCTGGGTCCCTAGTGTGGGATCCATAGTAGTGGATGAGCCTGGCTCCTCTCCCTCCTCCCCCACTAGCCACAGGTGGAGTGGCCTTAATCCCAGAGAGTGGAGTTGAACCAGGCCCTGTCAGGGGCTTTTGGAGGCTCCCCATCAAGAAGAGTCAATGATATTGAACTATTCGGACTTTGATGCACCCCCAAATGATATTGCCTCCCTGGAAAGAGCCGTGGGGAATACAGCTCAATTACTGGGGCCAAGACCATTTAAACACTGTAGGGACTGTTTAAGGACCTGAGTCCTGGGACAGGACTCCAGCTAAAGACTGTTGAAGGCAGCAGAAGTGCCCTGTCGAACAGATACCCTGGAAGGGGTCTGCTTTGTTCGTATTTCACATGGATTGTGTGTGACTTGGCCAGATGAGTAACTGAAACTTGCTGACTCTGAGAAACCACCGACTGAAAGAAGTGCGGAGGCTCTCCTGGCCAGGGAGCACTCATGAGAGGTGAGTGCCACTCTCTGATATATTCCAATCCTGGTTTATTAATTTTTGGGCCTCAATTCCTCTTGTTTACCCGGCATAATCTTAACACAATCCGTGAGTTATATGAGTGGGCCTTTTTTTGTGGATTATGCAATCTGTCTGCCATGCTTCCTTTTTCCCATCCCCAGTCACTACTATAGGTGATTGATTCTTGTGTCATTCCATGAACATTCACTTACAGCTGTACTGTGCTCACAACTGGGTAAATTTGTAGGACCTGTTTGTCTCAAGAGACCCTGATCCTGGACCTGGCTCTGCTTCACGTATCTTGACTTTGGGTAGATAGTATCAGAGCTTTTCAGCTCAGAATATCTATCAGTGGGTGAAAGAGCTACGACTCTAAGCAAAACACACAGGATTGTTTGTGTCTCTGTTATGTTTCTAATGTTGAGGTGTAAACCTTCCCCCTAGGAATATGTCTGAGTGCAGGTTGACTGGCTCATACCTAGACCAGCTGGGCATGTATGCAGACGGCTAGCCCACACTGCTGCTCATCTGACCCCAGCTACGCTGCTATTTTTAGCAAGATAGCTCCAGCCCAGCAAATGTGTGTCTGTCTACCCACACTCAGCAGCACCTTCCCAGCTGCAGTGTTGACATGCCCGCTAAGAGCCCAATCCTGCAAGGTGCTGAGTGCCTTCAGCTTCCATTGCCTCAAGAAAGATATAGGCCTTTCCACATTTTTGTTACTCGGGCCTTGAAATAATAAGAAAATAGATAGTGCCCTGCAGGTAACATGAATGAATGCTGCACTGTAACACTGGTGTTTCTTCATCGCTCCTGCTTCCCCATTTGTACTCTTGATTTTTAAATGATGTACATGAAGGCAGCAGATGAATCCGGCACACCATTGATTGGCAACCAACATTAGCCGAAGGTCATTGCTAATTACTGTGCCTCATTTGCATGAGGAGTTTTGAAAGATGGAACCTAAAGTGTCTGTGGCATTTTCTGCCAACAAATTACTTGGCTGACAGGAGGATGTCAGTGCTCATCAATGCTGATAGAGTGTAAGTTGGTACTTGTGCAATTAAGGAGGATGGAAATATTGCCTCAGAGAGTTACCTTTCTGGGAGTAATTACTGTAGGTGTCAACAAGCATAGGGAAAAAAAAGGATATATTTACTATACATATGAGTCAAGGTTATGAATGATGAAACCATTGCTTAAGATAATCACCTCTGTCTGTAGCCCACCAATCCATTCTCTTTCACCACTTGGTTTAAAAAAAAATCTTACTGCTGATTATTCTAACACAGGGAAGGATAGAGAACATCATCTGTGGTAATTAGGCTTTGCTGCTGAGATGCACCATGAATATATTCTTTCTAATTGAACCATAGGAGTCAATGAAAGGTTATTATACTAGCTTTCTCTTACCTTATCCTATCATCTTCCATACAGACGTCCCCCACAGTGAGATATCTTTTAAGGGCATCGGAGCTGAGGTTTAACCTCACTGATCACACAAGGAGAGAGGGGAAGGTTCTCAGCAAATTTAAAAAGAAAAGTGTGAGGTTTTTTTCTTTTTGGGTCTGTAGTCAGTCAGTCAAATCTCACAGATCCTATGGTCACTGGCTGGGAGCAGTCCTCCACAGCTCAGGCTTGCAGTGTCCATTTGCCCGAAATGGGGGCAAAGGGGAAAAGGAGGAAAGACTAGGAACTGCCTCAAACTTAGTTCCCTTTGCTATGTCAACATTAGTCTAACCAGGATTTGACTGGTGGGGGTAGGGGCCAGGAATCCTTTCTCAAGCTCTACTGACAAATGAAGTTCAATGACATTTACGTTTATCTTTGGCCATCTGAGAAATATTGCACTGAGCTTAATGGGACTGCTCACAGTTTTCAGAACTATTAATTCAGGTTCTCTGCAGATTTGGGGTTGATATCTTTGCATTGGTTACACTTAGTTCATGGTTTAAAAGTTTGCTTTACTACCATAGCTGCTAAAGACAGTTTTGTTTTAAAAAAAAAGTAAAATGTAGATGTCAACAAGAGGAAGAATTTGTGACTTTGTCAACAGTGACAGAGGCTATAGGGAAGGGAGAGGGCTTTGAGGGAAAGATAAAGTGTTTGATTTATGCCATTTTATGTTTGAGTTGGATGGTAAGAAGGACTGTCAGACATATGGGAGAGAAGCTCAAATGTGAATTTGGAGCCAGATCAGGAGACGAATGGTAGATTTGTGAGTCATCACCATACAGTTTGCAGTTGAAATTGAGATGAGATCTCTTAAAAAATAAAAATTAAAATAATAATAATAAAGTATATAAGGAGAAATGGGTTATAGCTCCTACTGATCACGAATGCAAGGCTGAGAGCAACATTGCTCAGGAGGCACTGAAGGAACAGTGAGAAGGAAAACGGGCATACAGGAGGGTCATGTCAGGTTTCTGACACTTGGCAGAATGTTTTACAAAGCATTGTAGATGTACATGGTCTTTAAAAGTTAAGGCCGTCAATAGGGATTTACAGTCTAATTCTGACAAATATGATAGAATACTTGCTAATTTAAACACAAAAGGCTGTAGATGTGGTCACAGAGGAGATTCACTGGAATTAGTTCCTCTGGCAATCCCCATCCACAGGAAAGGGGGTGTCTAATCCACTCAACCCTGGCAGTAACCATCTGGGTCCACTTGTTGTAATTAGTCTTCATGGGTCCCTTGGACCTTCAGGTTGACCTTTACTCCAGAGAGATAAATGTTGAGTATCTATACCAACGTGCATTTCATCACCAACTTTTGCATAACAATAGACAATAGTGTCGGTAGCCTTAGCATCAACAAGAAAATTAACAAACATTAGCTTGGAAGAAGTAGGGATATGTTATTGCTTTATAAAGTATTTGTATGGGCTATTGATGAATATGGCTGAGTATTATAGAGACAAATCCATATCTGTTGATTTGGGTAGGTACTTTTAATTTTTTTTCCATTCTAAACAAGGAAGGAAATATTTTCAGAACATGTGAGCTGAGGTGGTAAGGCAGCATTGATTAGCCTTATGAAGGGGTAGAACATTCAGAAAGGAGGCAAGACCTTGGTTCAGTTCCCTGCCCCACTGTAGACTAAATGACTGGGCAAGTTGTTTAGCCGGGTTAGAAGTTTGGAGCCTAAGTACTTTTGAGCATTTGGGTCTTAGTGTCTTAATTCCCTATCTACAAAATGGGGACGATCCTTCCCTACCTTTTGGGGAGGGGGGATAAATATATCAGACTGTGAAGTAGTTAGATACTACAGTGATAGATACTCAGGAGTGCTCAGATACTACCATAGATATAGTGCTTGTCATTGAGGTAAACGTCCTCCCCTCCCCCCATCCCAAGCTACTCTAAACATTCGGTTCATCAGTAAATAAGCTACACATATTTCAGCTTGAGAGAGACTTCAGCAGGTTCTTGTGTTTTATTTGCCTGTCTCCATCTCTAGTTTGGTGTTTGCTGATCTGATATAGTGAAACATGTAATCAAATTAGAGCAAATGACACATTTCAGATGAAAAATTCTTCTCAGTTTGCAACTGTAATGCAGAAGGACTTATACTAGGGTTTTTTTTAGTCACTTCATAAAATAAAAGGTGCCCCTGATGCACTGCTTATTTTCATATTTGATTAGAAAGAACATTAAAGAGCTGTATTAAGGCACAAATACCTGCAGGGGACATTACTCTCAGCCTAATGCTATCGTTTGTCACTTAGTTCTGTTAGATTAAAAACAGCATGGCTGCTGATGAACGAATACCTAAAACCATTCAAATGCCAATGGTTTCATTTTTAAAACCTTTTATATTGTTTTGCGTTTCAGTAACACTTCTTCACCCATGGCTGCTGTTTTTTTGTTTCATTCTATATAGAGAGGAAACAAAAAAGCACTTACACTGTGTCTTAAGCAGCTCCTGACTGAAGTGGCTTTACTCTTTTCTCAACATTCAGCGACTGATATGTGTCAATCCGAAACAGTATATCTTTTTGTTTTGATTAAAACCTGGTCTCAGTGTGGTTGTCAGCACACCCCTCGAACCCAAGCTCACTGAGATGGGAGACTGCTGACAGAAACATTTGTAAGCTTGGATAGCAAACAGTCATTCTTGAATATGACATCACGATAAAATGGTAATTCTTGAATGTGACATCACACCTGTCTTTTAGTGATGCCTCAAAACTGAATTAGAACTTTAGTTACAATGTTTTCCCCGCTTCCGTCACTACTTTAAATGACCACAATGTTCTGATTTCTCAGCTTTTCTCAAGTGTAACTGTGAGGCTGTGTCCTTGGGTTTGCTGTTAATATTAAGAATTACCTCTAGTTGTTACCAGTGGTTGTTACCTGTGAAAGTGGGACCTCTAGTTTCTAAAAGCATGACACATAACCACCAGGACTAAAAGAGCTGTCTTTCTGAGTCAGAGCTATATAGCAGCTTCATCAACTGCATATGGTCTAACTACCACTGGGTGTGGGATGTGGAGGAGGGGAAGAGTGTCATGCTGAGTAGTTCGAAAGGGTTAGCCATGGCAGTCTAGTTCAGCAAAACAAACCAGGAAAAACAAGGAGTCTTGTGGCACTTTTAAAGAGTAGGCATTTGTTGAATAGAGGGAATTCTCTGCCCCATCCACCCTCACTTTCTATTTTCTTTCATCACAATGTGTAACTGGGTAACAGAGCGGGGAAGTGCAGATCGCAGAGCAGCTGAGGTTGGATGGAGAGACTAGTTTCTTCTACGGAAGGGGAAAATCCTATTATCAATCCATGTAGATAAGGATTATCAACCTAAAGAGAAAACAGCAGTGACTTTCATGCCCCAGCTTGATGTGTTAAACAAACAGCCACAGCCACACACTTGCAGTAGTAAGTAATCAAGAGGAAAAGGGGGCAATGTGCCACATGAAGGATCTGAGTGAAATAAACTGCTTTTGTAGGAAGGGCCAGGGATACAAATTGGTATTATGGGGATGTTCAATATGCTCTTTCTAAACTCCCATTTTCCTCTCACCAAACACCCACAATGCTCCCTATTCTTCTCTTCCCTCACCTTAATTCTGACATCAGATTTCTTTAGATAGTAAGTAATGGAAATATTCTAAGATCTAGAAGTCAGGTGAGTTTGTCAACAAGGAGTTGAAATTTTGCTTTTGAATCTGATCTATAGCAGTGATCCTCAAACTTTGCTATATCATGTACCTATGTTACAACCCAAAAGGTTTCAGGGCCACCCGCCCACGTGGCTCTTAAGATAGGGAAAGGCAGTCCTGATGTTCCATTGCTTCTCTGCAATTGTTAGGTTGAAAGCCTATGATTTAAAGGACTAAGATGTGTGCACAGAGTGGAGCTTGTTACCTGTGGAGATAGTCTATTCATTCCAGTATGATGATGATGATTGAGAGATGAGGTATTTAACTAGAATTTGTGTTAATGGATGATTTCCTCACTGTTAAGTGATATTGACAAGAAATACGTGTTGAGGAACATTGGCTCTATGAACTTGTGTACACTAAGAATTTTTTTCTTACCGACTAGTTACTGATGTATGTTCAATAGTACAGATGCATTTTACCAGTGTATTTTTTGTGTGGATTGAGACAAGCCTCCAGTAGAACCTCAGAAGCTGAAGCTTTTAGTCTCAGAGCTCAATAGTTGTCCATGAAGCTGTACTGTCTTTATTTAATTTTCCATTTGTTGAGCTGTTTTGCTTTATGCACCGTAAATCAATTTGCTATGAGTCATCTCTTCACAAACCTCAGCTGCTGAAAATGTCCTTAATCTTGTGACACAGATAATGAGAATGAAAATTACTCTACCTGGTTCTGTGCCTGCAAGGCTGTAAGTGGACAACTGTTCCATAATAATCTTCAAATCATAATCATGTGTGGTCCTTCCTGGAAGTCAAGCAATTAGACAATTCTAGCAGTACTGTACCCACCTTATAAAGCTGCACTTTATCTACTATGCATAAGGCTTCCAGATTTTGGTTTAATTTGACTTTTATTGGTAAAAATTGCATGAAAAAAAGTTGCAGAGCACAATGAACTTCTTCCCCTACGTACCTACAGTGTCATAGACTTAAGTCACCACCCGCAGTTATCAACTTTACTCTGCTCCTTGTCAGTTTCACATTGCAGATGGCGGGAAGCCTGTCTATAGCACTAAGTGCCAAAATATTTTTCATATAATAAATTAATGCTTTTGTTTAAAGGGAATTAGGTTTGCTCTTAAATGAGATGTCCTCCAATGCAATTTTTTAAAATGAATGAAATGCCAGATGATGGGACATCTCTGAACCATTTTTATCAGCTATGCAGCACATTTCTTATGACAATGGCAGATGTCACATCTTTAGAAGGAACTTTCTTTTGCCTCCAGAAGACCAGAGAGCAGACCTGGATCGCTTTTGCAGTATACACAATGTTAACCTTAACTGCAATCTCAGCAATGTAAGTAAATATTCCATATACACAGCATATCACATGGTTTGGAGGTGGGGCAGATAAGAAACTAAGCTTATATAGCAGAGATGAAAAATATATCTCTATGGCAAAACTATGCTGATGGACAGATATTATGCTGTTCAAAATGAAGTCTAGAAACACTTTCCCTCTGCACTTGAATGATGGACTAGTTTGCAAATGCAGAGGATTGAAGAGGCATATAACATGATTACAAAATAGGATGCATCCCAGTCGGTTAAGCACCTCACATTCTTCAAGATGTAACACATTGCACACACACAAATCCTAGTTAAGTGCCAAAAATAGACAAACTTTATAAAGTCCCCTTAATATTAAGAAATACAATTAAAACTAAACCCATTATGCTCTCCAACCTCCAAAGGATCAGTACTTCCTTTCTGGGGCAAAACCTTCTATTTATGGTAATGTGATTTAAATATACTGTTGGTATCAATAGTGTACCACTGGTATCTTTAATAACTGGATGGTGGTGATGCAGATTTATGCATTTCATATTTTATTTCAACCTGAAATGATATTGACTCTAGAACATCAAGATAAAAGATAAGGTTGTCCAAAAAGGAAATGAGTATATTATCAGTGCTCTTACACAAACATTCCTAAACAGCATTCCTCACTCTGCTTCCATCTGGAACCCAAAACCCATAGATGACCATTTGCAACCTGACCTAATTCCACAATCCTGTGTAACTGAAAAGGATTTTGGAAGTGAGATCACAACAAGAATTGATGGGTCATTTTGTTGGTTCTTTGGTGGGGAATGCTGGGGACTGGAATTTGCTCTTTATTCCTACACTAAAAGTTATACCTGCCAAGGTTTTCCCGAGTTGATTTCTTTACAATCCACATCATTTTAACTTGTACATGTATGATATTTTTAATTATTTGTATTACCATAATTCCTAAAGGCCCCAACCAAGAGCCACGCTAAGTGTTACAGAGACACAGTTCCTCCCCTGTAGAGTTTACAATCCAAGTAGACGTAAAGGTGAGGAAGGACAGAGGAAGTATTACTTTCCAGTTTCACCAGTGATGAACTGAGGAACGGAAGTTAGAGGCCCAAATCTCACTGACTTTCAGTCTGACTTATGCTCTACATTCCTAAATTACATTTGAAAATGGTGCTTCAGATGTTCAAATTACTTATGCCTTGCAATGCTCAGTGGAGGAATGTCTAAATATCTTTTTTTTTTTTAAAAATCTGGTCCTAAATGACTTGCTTAAACCCATATAGGCATTCTTAGACGGAACAAGGAATTCAATCCAGGTGTCCTGTGTCCTAGTCTTGTGACTTGTCCACAAGGCCATCCATCCTTCCTAATAGATGGGAGCATCTTAGAAGGTCTAGAAATACAGAATAGTCACTTGTGTGTTTAATCATATATAAGGCAGTCTGGCAAACTTATCAATAATTTTGATAATTAAACTCTTGCAATTTGTTACTAAAATCTCTGCTTCTGAAGAGTGATATCATTTGAGTTATATGACATGAATGTTAAACCTAGATTAAGATTTGAGAATTTTATGTAAATATTAACCACAGTGAAATCACTTTGCAAAAGTAGAATGATTATTTTAAGTGTCATGTATCCCTTTTATATTGGTACATTAAATAGAAGGGTATTGTATAAACAAAGGAAAGAGAATACATCTGTGCCTACTTTGCTCAGCATAATCCATGTTGTTAGATCTAATTTTAGAAAAAGTAGTACCTTGCCTGTATGATACTACAGTAGGTACTGGATTTTCTTTTGTATGGCTTTTAATATTAATCTTAATATAACAATTCCATTGAAGTATTAAAGCATGTATTATTCATGAGCTGTATGCTTGCCAGCTTCTCGTAGGTTATGGTGACATGAAACAAAATAACTGCAATGGTATGGTAAATTCTTAGTAACGGTGCTTAACTTGTTAAGTTGATAGTGTGATTCACCCTGAAGGTCTCAAAGCGCACTACGCTAACTTTGTACAGCTTGGGTATAGCTTATTGTAGTACTTTGCAAGCAATAAATACATCACAGTCTTCTCCTGTCCATCATTCTTTATTATTGCCATTCATTCATAGAGGCACCTTTCAGACACTACACAAGACTGTTTCCAGAAAAGCAAGGGCCTCCTCCAAAGCCCACTGAAGTTAAATAGTTCCAAAGGGGTAGCCATGATAGTCTAGGTCAGTAGAACAAACAAGGAGTCTGGGGGTACTTTTAAAGACTAACAAATTTATTTATCTCAAGAGTTTTCATGGGAGAAAATCCCACTTCATCAGGTGCTTTAGTTCCCCATCTTCAAAGCATCTGACGAAATGGGATTTTCTCCCACAAAAGCTCATGCGATAAATAAATTTGTTAGTCTTTAAAAGTGCCACAAGACTCCTTGTTAGTTTTGAAGTTAAATAGAGTCTTTCCATTGAATTCAGTGGGCTTTTGGATCAGGCACCATCCGAGAGCCTCTTAATGATTCTCTGCCCCTCCCCCCATTGCTATGGTATTCCTTAGAAACAGCATGTTCAGTAAATACAGAACATAATAAAGTAGTTCAGCTTTGATATCAGACTTGTAGAGCTGAATAATTAGACTATAAGCACTGAAATGGTTATTTTTAAACATTTCATTTTTGAAGGATGCCAGAGGTACTTCTGTAAGTGCCTTCCCTGAAGACTATTTTCCATGATTAATGCTCTCATATTGGCTTTAATCTGTTGCCATGTGCAGCAAAAAGACAAATAATGTTTACGTTAGCCTGGCTCCTCCTACCATTTCCTAAACAACTGCTTTTATGCACTACAGGCAGCTTGAATCGTGCCTAATTACAAAGTTCAACATCTGTTTTCAATCCCTAAGCTAGTGCACAAGGTTGCTCTTGTACTGGTGCTCACACAGAGGTCCCGTTTGTTTGTTTATGTTTTGGGATTTTAAATTATATATAAACATGCACAAGGACAACAACATAATGTCTGACATCTGTCATAGTGTTGTTAGCATATAGGAAGAAATTCTAGTTTCCACTATTAGCTATGGACATTTGAACTTTGCCAGTAGAGCCATGAAGTTGTATCCTAGCTAAAATAAATTGAGAAGTGTTGGTGCTAATTAATCTGATTTTATTATATTTGTAATGGCTCCGCTTTTCTTTGGGGAATAGTTTGCTGTTTGCTTCCATCTGTACTAATCATGCCTGGCTAACAAGCTGAAGTCCCAACTGCCCATCAGGTGGGTCGAATGAATGATAGTTGCTAAATAAAATTTTGATGTTTATGGGTCGAGTTCAATTTTGGTTTCCATTGGTGTCTTTATTATTAATAGCAATACTTAGAATGTATCAATCACTCCATTTCAAAATACTTCCAGTGTTAGTACTTCTGGTTCTTTACCCAAGTCTCACAATACTTGATTTTTTTCCCCCCTTAAATCACCAATTCTAGAGCAATGAACGTCTCCTTTCATGGGGGAAAAAAGGTTTCTTGTCATCTTAGTTGTGAACAAAACTTTAAAAATGTGACCTTCTCCACTTTGGAAGCCCAAACCCCAGAAGGTAAATTCAAAACAGTAACAACACCACTCCCACCTTGCACCCCACTCCCTCCCAAATATTATATTTTAAAATCTCATGCAATTTTGGATGTTTGAAGATGGCAGTACTATGCTTTGAAATATTCGAAAGGACAAATTCACATTAAAAAGGTGGTTTGGAGCTTTTTGAATGAATATTCTTACTTGTATTACAAATAACAACCTACCAGGACTGTAAGAAATTAAACAAAACAAAACTAGAGGCTGTTATTTCAGAGATCAGCACCCAAAATTTCCATGTAGGCAAATTCATAAAAGACTGGATTTTCTAAAGAGTGCTGGTCATGAATTTTCATTGGGGCACCCTTTTTTTGTCTAAAAAATTGACTTCCACAAAATGAACACTTTCATATCAATTTCTGCTGTAATGTTTTGATTTCTTTCTGCCAGAGAAATAGAAAAAAAACCCAAAACTTCTTTTTATGTTGTCACCAAAATTTGGATGTTTACTTTTTGAACAGAATTGGCATATTGTGGTTTGGATCAGTTAAATGTTAATCTGTGATTGCTCAATGATATTTCATATGATACATCACTGTCTCCCCTTTATCTGAACCACTGTTGTGCATCAGACCCCTGCGGACAAAAGAAGCATGAAGCATTGAGGCAGATCAGATAGACATAGATTAACATATACCTAAACTGAGTGGAAACTTTTGAACAGTTGGGAAAAAATTCAATTTGAAACTCTTATTTCCAGAAAAATTCTAATCTATATGTATTTTTCATCCTATTTTAGGAGGAAAACAAATATTGTAATAATGGAATTTCCGATGAGCTAGAAATTTCAGGTTTTGATAAGGTCTACTCATCATCTGGTAATTCCCTGTATTCTCAGTGAGAGCTGCTAGGTGCTGAGTACTCATGAAAATTTAGCTACTTTAATTAGATGCCTCACTGAGTGCTAAGATCTTTTGAAAATCTGGTCCCAATTGGAGGTCCTAAGTACTTGAAAATCTGGCTAATAATGAACTTGTCACCATTTTTGCTGCCCACTCTTTATATTGTTCCCAGCCAGGACAATTCTTCTTCTTCTTCTTCTCCTTCATCATCATCAATCTGAACTGGAGAGAGAGATGAGGGAAAGAAGAAAGACATTTAAGATAGTAATCAGAATTCTGAGATCTCATAAACTTCAAGGTATAGAAATCCTATACATCATTGGCAAGTTATAAGACCAAATTTTCCATTGGCTTAATGCATTTTGGGCCACTTATTCATAAGGCAGCCATCCTAAATATATGCTGAATTTTTGTGTGTTCATGTCTTTGTTTTCTCTTTCATACACAGAGAATGTGTATGCAATAAACCTTCAACATATGTATAGATTTAAGGATAGGATTAAAGCCTGGTTGTGTTTTATAGATATAACTTTTGCCTTGGCAGTTCCTAAAACTGTTATGATTTCTTGAATATGATGCTTGTCTGCAAGTATAAGAAACTGATTGATAAGGAATTCATAAAGTTATGAGACAACTACTTTATTTGAGTCATGGTTTTCATCTCCCATCACAGGATAAAACATTAACTCTATATTCTTATAATCAAAGCACAGAAAATAGTCTCTGTAGGAAAAAAATGTAATAGAGGTTACGCTAGAGAAGTGGCAGAATTGGCCATAGAGAAAGCATTATCATTCAATAGGACACTCTTTCTATAAACAATACAGAATTAATCAATAATGATACTCTGCATGGATGAATAAAACCATTTTTGTAGAAAATTCAAGATTGTCACATGAAAGCATTTGTATGTAAGAGAAAGTGACTTAAAACTGAGGGAAATGGTTGAGTAATTAATTTCCATTCTCATTTTATTTCCAAAGTGTCAAGAGGCATGGATAGTAAAGATAACAGGTATAAGTTCCTTCTTCCTTTTCTATTCGGGCAAGTACATAATTCACCACTCTATTCAGGGGAGTTTCATTGCAGTACCTATGTCTAAATCCTGGCTCGAATTTTCATTCAGGTAATTACCTACCAACTTTTCTTGAAGCTGTATTGACATTTTTTCTCTTTTAGATCATCTAACCCCTGACGTGTAACAAAATTGTCTTCAATGAAGGTTTACTACCATGTTCTTCAGCCATGAGGACATGTTCTTATAACTCTAGTATGCCATCATCATCTCCCAATCATTGACAAGAATTTTATCATGCATGGATACACACTCAGTAGCAACATTAAACATCTTTGAGCTGGGAACAATGTTAAAATTATCCCACCACCCCACATCATAAGGTAAAACACTAAGTTCTGATGACCAACTGAATGCTGTCCTGTATGTTCAAATCTCATTTTAAAAGAAAAAAACAAAGAAATTAGTCATGGTGATTGAATCAAATAATCTCTGACAATTGTTGACAATCCAGATTAATAACTATTCAGTAGCTATCCTTCAGAATGTATATAATTATTCGAGAAAATTTTCATCCTGATCAAATGCACATGTCTAAGACGTAGTAGCAACAGGAGTGACTCTACAGATTTGCAAAATAAAGTACTGGTTTTCTCTAACAAGCTAGAATTGGTCAAGAATGGACTGGTTCTAGGGTGGTGTTAGCTCTACTGTATCTATAATTATGAACTTTTGCTGCATTGATGGTATCTCCATAAAAATGTGCAAAGATAAGATGCCTTTAGCACTTCATTTGATCTCACAGGATTTATTAGATTCTTTGGGTTTATAGGTACTCCTCTCATAATAAAGAAATTGAGCACATAACCCAAATGTTGTTGTGCAGAACATCATGATCTGATACTTTCATTGGAGCAATCAAGTTCAATGTAAAAATCAAGGTTGTCAGTATTGTTTGTTGTCTGCTTTCTGAACTGGCTCCAGTGTTTCCATGAGCTAGTTATGTCTGTTAATAAATTGATTGTACACAGTAGCTATTTAAAAAATCCTCAAATTATGAATGTTTAGAGATTCTAACATCATAAATGTAATAAACCTACACAACTCCTGGAGGAATTTCCCCAGACACATCATGGTCAGCATCATAAATTCAGAGAATGCTAAAACTAGTTCTGCCTGCATATAAAAGCCCAAAACTCACACTATAGTACATCATTTTAAAATGATGTGGTCTAGACATAGGACTGTATCTAAAACTCTTGGCTAGTTCAGCCTCCTCAATCTTAGTTACTGTATTACCAAGAAATTATGTACTAGGCCAGGAAGAACAAAGTTTGCCATAAATCTGGCAACCTATAAACACAAATAGTTGTCTGTGTTCAAACCCACGTAGTCCAATTGTGGTATAGTTGCTCTGTGATAAAAAAGCTTTGAATGTTCTCAGTGCTGCCAGTATTCAATTTTGGATGAGTAGTTAACCTTACCTGACAGATTTTCCATTATAAAAATGTGAATAATATACATTATGATGGTATTCATAGAAAGATATTTAAATTGAATATAGAAGCTATGTTGCACTCATTCCTATGTGAGATGAAATGTCATTTCTTTGCCAGCCTTATCTTATTGCATTGCTGAGGTGATCAGTCTTCTAAAATACTTGATTGATAGCTTTGTTCTTCTAACATCTTCATTGACAAGCCTTCATGTACAAAAATGCTAATACTCCTGCAGACTTCTGAGCCAGTTGTCTTCCCTTTAATATATAGCTTCTGCATTATGAAGGCTTGCTCTGTTCACTATGCAATCTTTTGTTTTTACTATGTAATCGGGTTGATTTTAGATTATCTAGTATTATGAAGTTCTTTAGCTCCATTGAAATAACTGTTTATCCTACCATTACATTCTTCATTTTCTCGGTGTCTTAATTTATATTTTATTTTAAACAAGGTACGATCTAAGTCTGAAGTGAAAAAATGTAGAGGTTAAAGCTGCTGCTCCATTCTTAAATCACCCCGTGGTGTACATGTACTCTATTAAAAAAGCCACAGGACAGCGGGCAACCTTTTATCTTCTATATCTTTAATGTATATACCATATGTGCTACATAGTTCACTGGATACGCTATGTAAGATCACCGACTGTTCGTGTACCCCTGCTGTACCAAGGTACAGCCAGGTTAGTGGCTTAACTGACTGATTAAAATATATTTATTTGTAATTCTGAACTCTATATTTCTCTTACTACTCTGGGATCTTAAAGCAGCTTTTTATTTTTTTAGTGCACTTCAGTTCCCCATTTTAAGTTACTTGTTTCTGTACAGTACTAAATCTCTTTCTGATTGTATCATTTCATTAGTTAGATTAAAATCTAAGTAAGTCTTTTAAATTGTGAAGTAGGAATACTCTCTACAAAGCTGGTATAAACTTATTTCTGTCAACAGTCCCATTTTGTTCTCGTTGACAAAAAAAAAAAAAAAAAGAAGCCTATGGTGCAGACACAAATTTCACTCTCAATGATGACGTTAAAATAAATACCAATAGAAGATGATAATGTGGGAGTGGGAGGTTCCAGACTTTTTCCACTTTAGATATGGTACCTTCCCAGCACTGCTTAGTGTGGACAAGGTGAAATCAAATTGCCTGAATTCCATTAAACAAATGTACATATCTCATCTCTACTATACCGTACATTGTTGCGAGGCAACTCAAGTCACTGACAATAATATAACATTTTGTAACGGAGAATTCTGAAGATTCCTATGATATCACCATGCCAACTTCCTGAAGTATTCATGAGGTGTTAAAGTATGAATTTTGGAATTTGGTTACATGGAAAATGGCAAATTAAAAATATTTGCCTGTGTACTTTTTCTCCACTATTACTTTATTTCTAAAATAATTCCTAATAGTTACTAGATAAACAAATGTGAGCTTTTTCCCCCTTTCTTGTTTGACTATGAAAGCCAGTAAGCACTACTGAGGAGTGTGTTGCCAATTTTTAAGCCTTTTTCACTCAGTCTTCTGAGACATCAAAGTAAAAATAGAATGGAGACTGAGGTTTGAATAATTTCTGACTGTGCACATTTGGAATTGACTATGAAATCTATGCAGACATACTGTAAACTGCAGTTAACCTTATTTTGAAAATTCCTGATCAAAGGCTCTCTGTCAGTATCTAATTAAGGGCCATGTAAAAATACTGAAGACATTTCCTTCTGGTTAACAGCTCTGGTTATGGGGGTTCCTGGAGTGATTTTCCTGTAAGCAGACAGGCTTGTCTCCAGGCTCCATCTGAAGCGATAGGGTTTCTCAATGGCAGAGCTTCCTGTTGTTGAAGGCTACTATTCATTCACAGCTTGTAAATCAGTAGCTTGTAAATCAATGGATGAAGAAACTACTGTTAGAGAAATGTTCCTCAACAAACGCCTTTGTAGTATGTTTTCCCAGGGTATGTATTCAACAGTCATGGAAAAATGGCTAAAAGTTTACCACATGTAACTGATACTGGAGGTGGAGCTAAGGGCCATATCATTTTCAGGTCCTAGGAGATTTGGTTTTGCCATTTTAGTGTGGGACTTTTTTTTAAGAGTGAGTCAAATACATATTTTACCATTATTAGAAACTGACAAAGGTATATTTGTCTACTAATCACAAGAGCAATAATCAGAGCAACATTGATGGTCTGGTGAGAAAAGGAAGAACAGGCAGAAATCAGAGACAGTAGTATGGGCATCATTAAGTACAAGTTTTCTGGCATGAATTACAGAATCAGTGTTGGACTCATTGCTATCAGCAGGTGTTGCTACTGTATGTAACTTGCAGAGAAAAGATGTGAGGGAGGCTAGAGGATGCCAGGAAACCTTAGATTATTATGGCAAAAATATTCAGGGTACAAACATCAGGAAATCTATGTTTAAAATCTGCCAAGTCCCCAAATCACATTATCCTTTCTTCATTATATATATTTATAATGACAGCAGGTAAAGATGAGTTTGAGAGGTTGTGTTACATGTTTGCTTTAGTGTGTTAAGTTTCTTTGAGAGGTGTAAAATTTTGTACACTATGCTCTACAGTGTTGCTACTGGATTTGCAAAAAAATCCTGTCTTGGTTAATGTGAACAGTGCAGCAAGCCTCCATTAGAAAACAAAAATAAAATCCTACCCATTACAATTGCAAAAAGAACTTAGAAAACATGAAGTGAGCAGGTTATGGGTTCCACAGCCTGCTGGGTAAGGTCTGAGTGGCTGCTATTACATTCTGGGATCTCTAAGGGGGAGCTCTTCTCATTCTCCCTCAGTTCAGAATCAAAGTGAATAGGGGAGCAACTGACAGTCTTTCAGGAATCCACTGGGCTCTCTCTACCATGCATGCACAAAGCAGTGGTACCTTGATCAGCAGTTCACGCTGTACTTCCCTTCTCCTAGGTCAGAACTATTTTTTCCTGTACCTTGGGAGATTGAGGCCAGGTCCCGAGTGCTGCTCTTCAGTTGCCGTCTCCTGCCCTGTCCCAAGAGGGCAGG
The DNA here is from genome assembly GCA_007922175.1 of Pelusios castaneus. Taxonomy (NCBI): domain Eukaryota; kingdom Metazoa; phylum Chordata; order Testudines; family Pelomedusidae; genus Pelusios; species Pelusios castaneus. The sequence continues at coordinate 15,977,608 of ML685767.1, forward strand.
AATTTTGACTGCTGTTCCTTTTCAGGGACAGGCCAAAGATGCAAATGTGATAACCTGGGAAGTAGCTGAATTGTCTATGAATACTAGGCTTGCTTCTGTATGTAACAGGTGATTTATTGTGTTGTGGTAGAGCACATCTTGTGAAGATATTCTGTGCTGAGGGGAGAGAGCACCACTGTCATTTTCTGCTCTTCATTGAGGTGGTTTTATTATGCAATGTCAGCAGGAGAAGCTCTCTCATAGCACAGCAGCACTGATGTAGGTGTAACTATGTCACTCGGGGAGGGTGATGATATCAGTCATGCTGACATAAGCTGTAAGGGAGACAGAGCCTAAGAAAGAGAGGAGGTAGGGCTGAACCTGAGCCTTAGAAAGTGAGGTGGAAGGTGCTGAAGAAGAAGTGGTTCAAGTGAGGTAGTCAGGAGGAATAGTAATGTGCATTGATAACTGAAGTAGACTTCCTTCTATTTTAAGGCTAGAGGACACCATAGTGATCAACTAGGCCAGGGCCACACGTGGCACGTGGGTCAAACCTGAGCAGCACATGGTGCTGCTCAGGCTCCTCCGCTGGCCTCACCCCCCAGCGCGGCCTGGGGCCACAAGAGCCGCATGCCACGGCTCACCCCTGCTTGTTGAGCTTCCCTGATGGGAGTGCGGCCAGCAGGGAAAAAGCAGCTGTGGCGCGGGGCTCCTGCTAGCCCCGCCCCCTAATGGGCAGGGCTGCTGGAGGGGAGTAGGGTGGGTCAGCCCCGCCCAGAGCTGCCGCTGCCTGCAGAAGCCGGCCCTGGCTCCAGCCAGGAACCGGAGGCCGCCCGCCAGCAGGAGCTGGCCCTTATCTGGCCAGCCGGGAACCTGAGGCCTGGCCCTGCAGGGGGACCGGCAAAGGTTGTCGATCCCTGATAGGCTGACTTCCTTTATAACACAGACAATGAAGCTTTTGACAAGTCATTGTGTCTCCAGCCCAATTATTGTGTATTAAACTAGTTGTAGGGCTCTGGGAAAGACTCTTCCGCCCCGCCCCCCCACACTTCTGCAAGAACTGGTGGGCTGGCAAAGAGATTTGATGGGTTTGTGAAGGCGAAGAGAGAAGAGAATGGATATGGGGATAAACGCGGAATGAACATAGCAAATGGGCTAAGGAATGAATGATGCTGAACAGAAACGGTCAGGTGTGGCTGAGTAGATTGGATGGCAGGATGGTGTGTTAAAGAAATACTCTATTTCTTAATGAAAAATTTACCAGGTTCTTAGTTTAGAACTTCTTAAATTGAAGGAAAAAATAATATGTGGCACTCCTACTCTCTAAGCAGATAATCTTACTGCTTCATTTCCTGCTTTTTTCCCCTGACCAATGACTGAGGGCTAATGAGTTTTTAAATTGTGGACTGTGACTACATGACACAAGCTCCAAGATTCTGTGGGGAGTAAAGCTGGTCAGGAAATTGTTTTTCCTTTTGTTGCTGTCTATCTCTCACCTTCCCCCTCTCCCAAACAGTTTTATTTTGGCAAAAACTGAAAGATCTTTGGCTGAAAACTGAACTTTCTAATTTGAAAATGCCACTGTAGTGCCTCATGGAAACTTCGGTCCATGTCCCCAGTTTCTCCTATAGATGGGGTTCCTTGGCTGAACTACATTTCCCAGGAAGCACCACCACAATCTTCCTCCTTGCTCATGAGACGCGTGTTCCAGCTGGGGAGCCTGGCCCATAAAGGAGAATGTGGACATGAGTCAAATGATCAACAACTCCATTGGGGTACCATGGCAAATATTTTCCAAGTCAAATGTGTGTTGTTTTGACTGGAAACTGTAACTTGGGGAGAGGGGTGTTTGGGTGCTTTTTCTGGGGCTATGGGAGAGATGAGGTGTCAACTTTTTTCATTGAAAATAGACAATACTTGTGAAAAATTTCAGTGAGTCAAAATCTCAATTTGTCATCAATTGTATTCAGCATAGCTGTAGCAGTGTCATTCCCGGATATTGGAGAGACAAGGTGGGTGTGGTAATACCTTTCATTGAACAAACTTCTGTTGATGAGAGGCTCAAGCATTTTAGTACACACAAGTGGCTTGAACACTTGCCTGTCTCACCAACAGAAGTTGGTCCAATAAAAGATATTGCTTCATCCATTTTGTGTCTCTAAATTTTTGACAAAACAGTTTTGATGGATTTTTTTTTTACCAGCCCTTGTAGGTATCCCAAAGCCCAATAGGGAGCAAATAAACATGACCCTACAACATTAGGCCAAGGTACCTGATGTCGCTATCTTGTAAACTTCAGTTGATTTAAACCTAAAACAAAATGAGTCTCTGGTAGTTTTACAAGAGGAAGAAATGGCATTGTTGGTAAAGTCTGAGTTCAGATTGACGTACATACAATACAGTCTTATATAAATAGTAGTCTTGACACATCCAAATATAGGAGGAAGTAGTCTTTGCTTGCTGGATGAGGTAATAGCTCCCGTTCTTTCTCTCTGGTACACTTTTTTTTTCTGTGTGTGGTGTGGTGGGGAGGGATGCAGTTTTCACCTCCTCCTTCTGTAGTAAATTTCCCCCCACACATGGAATAGTATATTATAAACCATGCATGCTAGCATCTCTTGCTGTGTTTAGAGAGTGGATGTTTATCATAATGCTCAGAGGTAATTGGTAGCAATATACCTGTACGATACAAAACATAACAGTGCAGATGCCTATTCAACTAATCAGGAAGGCCTCAGTGATAAAGAACCAGACTTATGCAATCATCATGCAGAGTGCTGGAGTACAATAACTACAGTGAAAAGAGGAATTTTTCAGCTTTTCTTTCACTTATTATAATTCCAAGTTTTTTCAAATTTTACATTTATAAATGGTAAGTAGCTAGTTATTTACCACCTGATTCTCTTGCCCTTATTGAGCAGTTTACCTTACCTCTGGAGTAGTCAATGGGACTATTCACCGAATAAGAGGTTACAAAACATGAGTAAGGGAGGTAAAATCATGTTCCATTAATCCATTGGTATTGGCATAGATCAGCTAGTTCAGATAAAGACCCTAATCTTGCAGAGAACTACTCTATAGGCTTAACTATATGCACCTGAGTAGGTCTTCTGCCCAAAGGGAGTATGCACATGCACAAAGTTTAGCACGTGCATAAATTGTGGAGTCATGGCCATAGAAGAACAAGCTTGAAGTCTTCATCTGGTGCTGGAACAGAGCTGAACTTGACATGCAAAAAGAAGTTTGGATGGCTGTCTTTCTTTGTGATTTTTCATTTTCGCATTTTTTTTATTGCCTAGTTTCAGGAGAAATAGAAGCAGGCATGTTGAAATACCAGAAAAGAAGGAATGCTTGTGGTATTTCCACTAGCTGGAAGCACTAGAAACCTTGCAGAACCTTGCAGTCTAAAGAGTGCCACCCCAACTGTGCAAACTAAAGACGTTCAGTAAAGAGCCTCTACTTTTGGGTGTTCACACAAACTGAAATGCCTGACAGGTACTATCAGATGCTACTTGTTACCTATCTTCCTCCTTTTAGTCTTTTAAAAATATTGGTCCTATGTTGTGTGGGTAATAGCTCATATTCCTTTTATATTTTGAAGCATCTTGGCCATAGTATTCAAACCTGGATTCCAAAAATTTGGCCTTTAAATCCATATTTAGACACCAAAACCAAGTGGCCTAACTTAAAGAGATGTTGAGTGGCCTGGAGATCCCATTGAAGTAAACAGTTAATGTTGGGTGCTCAACACCTCAGAAAATCCGGCACTTTGATTTGGTGCCTAACTTGAGTATGAAAATGTCAGCCAGATATTGCACTATATGTTCTGCATTCCACATTGTTCCACTGAAACCAGGTGTATTGTTTTCAGTTCAGGAATGTTATGACATGCATCCAGCAGTTTCTCAAGTTGCCTTCTCTCGCACTTCAAAATTGTTTTTTAGTCCTTAATCCATGTAGATATAGTTTTATTTTTGACCCATTTTAATAGGCTTAAGTACTAATTACTTTTGATTTTTTGATTACTGTCTTTAATCATATTGTGGCTACCTAACTTGACCCTAATGACTCAGTATTTCTAATTTAATTAGGGAGTAATGGGCATTAGTTAGACTCGTTAATCCTCCTGATGTAAACTGTTCTTGGAAAAACCTTTAACATAACTGTCAAAAGAATAGTTTCTTAGATCCATCATTTTCCTCTTAGTCATATTCAGTGCTTTTCCAATTTAATATTAGAGGATTGTTGGACACATTGATTATCTCAAGTCATGTTTTGATTGGCTGGCTGATCATTTTCTATGTTGTCACAGCTATTGACAAAATTCCAAGCATGCGCATTTGGGAGCCAATCAACTAAAAAAGGAGGAAAGGTTTTGTTATAAACAATTAAGCACAATAATTTTATCATAACTCTTTTTTCCCACAGTGAAAGGATATGACACAATCTTTTCTTCCTCAAAAATTGTTTTTAAAATGATGATAAAAAGTAATAGTGACAAGTCACTTTGGGTGTGCATCCAGGGGCAAAATTTGTCTCATTGTGAGTGTGTCATTAGCAATGTATTTTACCACGTATCAGATGGTTTCTTTTTGGAAAAGATGTGAGCCTAGTAAGGAAGGAGACTGGAAAGCTTACACTTCTGGTCATTTTATTGGGTTCCATTTTACCCCACTGAAAATATTTGTTTGTTTGCTTATTTATTTATTTATTTATTTATTTCTAGTGGGTCATGTCTCAGTTGATCATTTACATGGAAGAGATCCTTCTACACCCATGTACAAATACGGGTTCAGTGATTTTAAGGCCAGAATGGGCCAATACAACCATCTAATTTGACTTGTTCCATGCATGACACAGACATTGAATTTTATCCAGTGATTCCTGAAGGGAATCTGTTTTCCCTACTGTGTAAGTGAATACAATGAAGACCAACAACAACTTGTGGTTGAACTAGAGCTAACATTTTAGAAAGGCATCTTGTCTTGATTTGAAAACTCCTAGTGATGATGAATTCACTATGAGGGTACAGGGATGTGTAAGGATTACAGGGATCCTTAGGGTCCGGTAACTACATACTAGTTTGCCAAAGAATATCAGGATAGGTCTCTATTGAAAGCTTGTGTCACATTGGTCGTCATAATCATTGTGAAACATACATATGGATAATATGTAAGGAGTTTATATGTATGTATGTGCTGACAGTTTTCTTAAGATCTATGACTTGAGGCTGGTTGCCAGAAAGTGAGAGACAGATTTCCTTCAGGCAGATGTTTATTGACTTATCTACCTATAATCTGAGTACAGTTTGAGCCCAATGCTAATCTACTGATTGCAGTTTTGAGGAGAGATTCTGAAGAGGAGAAGACAAGCAGCAGGGGTGTTCACCCACACCAGCTCTGAAAGAGAAAAGGAAGATAAGAATCAGCCTCTCATCTGGGGTCTATCACAGTAACTGAGGCTGGAGAAGCAACCCTGAGTGGAAGATGAAGCTTAGTTGAGGAGGTGTGGGCAGGGCTACTATAAAGCCAGGAAACTGGCAACAGAAAAGATGGCAGTGACCAAGTCTGCATCTACTCTCCTTACATTAGGGAGAGATATAAGGAACCAGGTGTAACAGTCCTGATGGGTTCATTAAAGATAGAACTATTGAATGAGTAAGCAATAGAATTTTACAACAGAGATGGGACTAATCCCCAGGTGTGCAGCGGAGAGCAGCTATGTTAGATCTGATGTAGAGCACATCTCCCAAATCTACAAGCATCTCTCTACATCTTCCTTCCTAAGAAAAACAAGTTAACCCTTAGATATGTATAAAAAACTATGCACTAGCATCTAATAAACTATAACTATCTAATAACTCTTGTGTTATATAATTCCATAAACTCAATGTGTTGATTACATAGAGAGGAGACTTTCTTTCCTCAAATATCCTGGGAAGTCTCTATCAGTCTTTCTAGATATTTGATCACTCCATCATATCTTCTCAGTTCCAGCCCTTCATTCAAGTCTGAGTTCTCCCATTTCCTGACATTTTCTTAACGGTGTATTGATTCTGGATCAGTCAGAGGAGATATGCTGGAATCTACCTTCAACTTTCAACTCTGGGATAACTCATGGATCCCGTTGATTAAGCTGAAATGTGTTCCCTTGGCCTGTCTGGACAACATAAGACTATGGATGCTGCTGTTCTTTAATGGTACCCTTTTGGGCCCAAGTATTAGAGATATGATTCCTCAGGCACACTCTGTCACCTGGGTTCAGAGATGTGAGATCCTGGGCCCTTCTGCCAAAATAATACTTCTGCTTCCAGTTCTGATTTTCCTTCATCTTCCAAACGGTGGCATTGTTCTGAGATCTCAGCAAGTTAACAGTAATAGGTAAATTAGATTTGCTCCTTCTTCCCATTAACAGCTAAAAAGGCATTAACGAGGGGTGTACTTCTGTAGACTAGGAATGCTTTAAACATGTAACTCCTACTGTCAAAAATCTTTTTCATCAGGTTCTTTAGTCCATAGAGACCTTTCCAGAAGATCATTTGATCTGGGATAATTTGGACTGGAGGTTTCATGATGAAAATCCCAATTTGAGGGAAATTACCTAAACTCTGTACTGGAATATTGCGGCCCATTATCATTGAAGACCTCATCTGGAATTCCACGTCTGGGAAAAGATTTCTTTCATGCCACCAATCACTGACTTACTACTCAGTGTACAATTTTCTGGATATAGAGAATAATAATCAGTGACTAATAAGTAATCCTTTGAATGCCAGGTAAATAAATCAGTACCTACCTTCTGATAAGGCCTTTCTGGAACAGGATGGGGTCTCAGTAGTTCTGACCATTGCCATAGCTTGTATTTCAAGCATGAAAAGCAGTTTCTTATCACATTAGTGGTGTCATGATTGATTCTTGGCCAACACAATACTTCTTGTCGTCATTCTTTTCACTTCTCAGTTCCTACATGACTCTTGTGGATCTGCTATAGCACTTCTTTTCAGAGGCCCAGTGGAACTTCATGCCACCCTTTCATTATCATTTCTCCAAGGATTTCCTACAGTGCATCTTTCTCTGTCTCTTCTCTTATTTGTAGCTGTCTCCTGTTAGCTATGGGAATCAACCTCATCTATGACCACTTGTACCTCTGTCTCTAGTGTCTTATTGTGTGCCCTGAGCACTACAGCTCTGGAAAGTGCATCTGCTGTGAACATACATTTATCAGGCATGTTGATGAATGGCAAATTATACTTCTGCAACTTTATCATCATTCTTTGAATCCTTAAATTGCAGTCATTTTAGCAGTTTCCTAAACAATGCAATCAGGGGCTTGTGGTCCATTTCAACTTTCGCTGGCTGTTAATAAATATACTGATTGAATTTCTCACAAGCAAGTAAGATTCCTAAAAGCTCCTTTTTCAATCTGTGCACATCTAATTTCTGCAGCAGCCATTGATTTGGATGCATATGCCACTGGTCGCCAGCAATCCTCATACTTTTGTAAAATCACTGAACCCCACACAGACTGTGATGCTGAAATCTTAATAGGCCTTTCTAGTTCCTAGAACTTGAATACTGGTTCTTGTATTAGATGCTGTTTTAAACTTTCCCATAATTCCTCCTGTTCAGCACCCCAACACCATTCATTTTTGTCCTCCAGGAACTGTCTCAATAGCCACTGCTTTGGCAGAAAGATTGGGTATGGATTTTCCAAGATAATTAACCATGCCCGGGAACCATGGACATCTTTCTTTGACTTAGAATGTGATATCCATTCAACGGCTGAAATCTTCCTTTAAATTTTACACTTTCATGGGAAATAATGTTAGTTCTCTAACTTCTAAGACACATTTGTCCCTATTTATTTTGTGGGTTGCAGCTCTAGTTGCATCCAGCAACTACGCATAGGTGGCCAGTGCTTTTTTCCATGATAACTATGAAACTCTCCCATTCACTCACCCCTTCTGTTGGCTCCTCTTTTTGTATTATGTGCATTGCTTCCCTTCTTGAAAGCTCAGCCTTGAGTATTCCATGAATGCAAATGGTACCTTTCTACATGGATGAATACCTTGCAGGCACCCGCTTGTTTGTTCACCCTGAAAAGTGACCCACTCCCTGGAACAGGTCCTGATTTTCCTGAAAGAGTGCCTCATATCCAGGTGCAGTATAATCTTGTAGTGAGAACACTGGAACTGAGTTTCTCACATGCAGTCAGGCCCAAAATTGGTGGTACTTCCCATTGCACTGCAGTGAAAAGGAGCCTGTATATCGTATTTTTTTTTTTTTTTGGTTAATGCTAGCGAAGCATCGCCGCTGCAATGGTTTGTTTGTTCCAGAATACCCAGTTATTTTTATTTGTTGGTCCCAGCTTCGGTCTTATTTCAGTCTCATAATTTCATGAAAATAGAATATTAACCTGAACTCCTGTGTCCAGTTTCAGTGGAATGACTGTTCCTTTCACTGTCAGACCCAGTATCCAGACCATCTCATCAGGCTTGCTTGAACCCAGTACATCTACGAAACACTTCTCAGTCACATTGTCAGTACCTAAATGCAATTGACTTTTCTGCCTTTGGGACCTGCAGCAATTTGCAAAACGATTGTTTCCCACAGTTATGACAGAGTTTGCCATAGGCAAGACACTGTTAGAGGCCATGCTGTGATGATCCACACTTGCAAATGCCTGTCTAGATCAGTCTTTCCCCTTTAGCAGGGGTGGTTGTTATAGAATCATAGGGTTGAAAGGCAACTCAGGAGGTCATCTAGTTCAAATACCTATTCAAAGCAGGACCAACCCTAATTAAATCATCCAAGCCAAGTCTTTGTCAAACATCTAAAAAAGCTAACATTGTGACTTGAGTCGCTTTGTCTCTCTGCTGCTTTCCTTATTGCATGAGTGACCCCTCCTGGTGAATTCAGCTATTTTATTTGTGTTTTTCTGTTTTGGCAGCTCTGCAAACTTGGAGAGCTTTCTTCAAATATAACTTGCCTTCTCTGAACAGTCTCTCAACACATTGTCTAATGCCACAGATGAGTCTGTCTGTCTAATCAGATACTCTGTCAAGCCACCAAAATTACAGGTTTTACTGAGTTTCCTTAATACTGTGACAATGTATATTGCTCTGTGGTGTCATCCAGATTTTGCATGCATATAAAAATATCTGTGCCTCTCAAAAGTCACATTTTTGTGGCATGCAATATTCCTCAACTTTAATCAGTATTATATATAAATTCCTGTTTTCACCTTCCTCAAACTCAAATTTATTATAAACATTCAATGCCTACTCCCCACCAACATGTTCAAATATAGATGATTTTTGTTTTCACCTTTGTTCTGTGTCCCAATGGCAGACAAATACAACAGAAATTGCTGCTTAAACTTTATCCAGTTTTCTGTAACATTGCCTGACATTTGCAGAGTGGAAGGAAGTTGTAAAACATCAATTCTTAGCAATGTCACTTGCTTGCTGAAGACATCAAGGCATAGTCCTTCATTTCCAAGGCACTTGTCCCTCTTTTGTTTTTGTTTTCAGATATTCCCTGTGTTTCTCTGTGTTTTCACTGGGAAACTGTAGGAGTTTTCCTCCAAATTCTTGTAGTTTAAGAACTCATTCACCACTTCAGACTGCATGAAACCACCTTGAGTGTTCATTAAAGACCAAACTATTGGATGAGTAAGAAACAGAACTTTAGTAATACAGACAGGAATAATTCCCTGGTGTTGGGCAGGGAGCAGCCATGTTAGATCTGATGTAGAGCACGTCTCCCAATTCACGCAACACAATCCCACGCTAGGGAGCGCCTGTAAGTCACAATCTTCTACAGGCATATCTCTAAATCAGAGGTGCACAACCTGCGGCCCGTGGCATATTCTGTGCGGCCCTCTGGGAGCGAAGCGAGTGGGGGGATCACATGACGTAACACCCCCCCATCACGCATGTTGCATTTGTCACCGTTGAGTGGCCTTAGAAAATGCAATTTGGCCCTTGGCCAAAAAAGGTTGTGCACCTTTCTCTACATCAAGGAAAGAGTACAACTGTGGGAGCCTGGCCCTTAGGAGGACCATGTCTGAAGATGGAAGGGTAGAGAAGAGAGTCTGTGGGAGATGAAATTAGATAACATAGGTGTTCTTAGCTATGGGGCAGCCTGGTCATTTGCTCAGGGACCCATGCTGGGAGCCAACTCCTCCCATGGGGTAGGGTGGATACGGGGAGCTGGGGCAACCTGTAAATCTCCCAGCTGCCCACCTGGTACACACTCACATGGGTCAGCATGGGAGCTGCTGAGCCAGGGAGCAGCTCTGGACCACCAGCCAGCTGACATGTGGGGCTGGGGAGGCCTGCGTGGCAGGGGGCTGGTGATGAGTCGGGGAGGGGGCAGCAGTGAGACCTGGGGAGACATCATCAGTGGTGAGTGAATTCTCTGGGACTGGGGTTATCTTGCAGGCAAGGTGAAGACACTGGGTTTTTGGACTGTAACTGTAGGGACAAACTCTGCATCTTTGCACGGAGGATGCAAGAGGCCGGCATGACTTGCTTCACAAATGGAAGATCATCAGCCAACCCTGGTTGTAATATGACTCTAATCTTGTGGAGTCTGAAAGGAACTATCACATATACATGTTTACTACATAATATCTAGCTCCAGAGTAACCCAAGTCTCCCAGAATATCATTGTTAGATTGGGGGAAGGGTGGTAGGGAATCTTTATGGTAAAGGCAGATATTTCACAGATTTTTTTTTTTTAAAAGTGTGCATTTACTATGTATGTCAATGACAGCTCAATGACAACTTCAAAACAAAATGACAACAGTGTATCTAGGAAAAAGAGAATACTGCTGAACAGAAAACAGCCTTTCCTATTTACTATGCCCATTATCTTTCTCGGAGTTAAACATTTATTTATGGCTGTTAGGTCAACAGTGGTTTGAATGTGTTATGCAGGATTCTTCTCTGTGGAAGAAATAATTGTGAGGGAAACATATAAGGTGTACCTCTTTCATCTACTCTTTCCTGTCTCCAAGGATTTATTGGGTTTTTCCCCCGCATTACTTCTAATAATGAAGAACGAATTAGAATCAATGCTTAAGCCTAAGGATAGTACAAAATTAGATTTATGGAAACAGAATGAAAATCTTGTAAAGCTGTTTCATACTTTTAACCAAGGCACACTAGCTACCTAGTCTCCAATCAAAGCATATTTTTGTGCATTTAAATGTCTTTTAAATTTATGGGATTACAATAAATTTATTGCAAGATGACACCACAATCTTTATGTTTAAAGCAATCAATGATTTAAGATATATTCTCTCTATTGCAAATGCCCTATCATTTTGTTCCTCACACATGTAAGTTTTTTCTGCACTTGATTAAATAACAAGTGTAAGCACTCAAAAATAGACAATGTGGCTTAGTGGTTGAAGTGCAGAACTGGGACATGAGAAGTTTCATTCTACTCATGAAATAGTATATAAGAGCTGGGTATTTTAATTTTATTTTATTTTATTACTTAGAACCTTCTGGTGAACTTAAAAAAAAGATTTATTACTTGTTAGAAGCGGTGGGCCCCCGAGAGTCAGTATGGAGTCCAATAACAACTGTGAAAAAGATTTTAACAATGGACTTCCCAATTCATCCTTTATGTGAGCTATGACTGAATTTTATTTATGCCCTGTCTAGGGAGACATAAAATTAATTTTCTTGTGGATAGCAAAATATTATGGAAGGTCCAATTCTAGCATCCTCACTTTAGTACCTAACTCTATGACTAATCCCACTGAATTTAATTGCAAAACTCAAAAAATAAGGATGCCAGAATATGGTCTTCAGTAATTTGTTAGCTTGTCAGTAGTGGTAGCCATTTTTCTTCATTGGTATCTGTTTCCTTCTAATTCTTTAGCATTCATACAATATCTGTTTTCCTATGGTATATGCAGTTTTTAGTAATGAAAGCAGCTACTGAAATCATCTTTTATGGAATTAACCTAAGTAGTTGTTCATAACACCAAATAGAATCCAAAAATATATTTTTTTAATACTGCTGCCTTGGATTAGAGTTCTCTCATGGTGGAGCTGTTTACTTGTGAAGCCCCCCCACAGCCACAGTCTCACTACCGGTGGCATCAAGTATTTATCATACTGACACTAAGGGGTTTAAGAAAGGAGATTCAGCATCCATATCAACAGTAAAAAGTCATATGAACAGAAAATGTGTCTACAGAACTTTATGCAGAACAGTTAATTAATGTATGGTTAAAATAATGAGCACGGTGTCAAGAGAGTTGCCAAACTCCCACAAGAATGCATTGCATTTTCTCAGTCTTTGGAATGAAACAGCAATAAGTAATTAAAGGTTCTGTCTCAGTGTGAGGTGACGTGAAGTCTATCAAACCTTACAAGCTTTGTTTATGCCTGCCAAGTTTTTTTTTTAATGCAATCTCTATCAGTTTAGAATCCTATAGTCACAGTTATTCAGTAGCTGTTAGCAGATCACATTTGTTCTTGCTGGTCTTACCTTATTTACAGACTTCTGGAAGGCTCCAAGGTGCTAATAAGCCCATGACTGCTGCACAACATGACTTAATTTTTCCCTTCTTAGGGGTGGGGCTAATCATTTCACATTCACCAATACTTTTTGGATGCATTTTAAGATCAAGATTCAACATATAAGGGTAAACAACACCTGTCTCCTCCCCACAGTCAAATTTGTTCACTCTTTCTTTATATATTCATTAAAACTAGCATGTGTAAGGGAGGTCTGAATAAAATTTCCCTGATGTTAGGGTTTTGTGCTAAGATTATGACTTGGTGTTGTCAGGGCAGAATGTCACCCATCAATTCCAAATTGATCCAAGAAAACTTATTAGTTACAAATGTCAGCATCATGAGTTGGTCCTTGTTCCTACAATGAGTGGTGTAGGCGTCATGAAGCAGATAGATACCTGTTTATACAAATTAAATATATCAGGAAAAGTCACTCACCTGCTGCTCTTAAAGGTGTGTGATATTTGGGTTATATGAACATGAATCTCTCTGTCAGCTGGATACCGGTATATCCTAGGCACCGACAATGGCACCCAGTCCTCCTGATTCCAGGATCTTGGTCTGGACGTTCAGCAGCTCTGGTAACCCTTGGCCTCAGTGAAGAGGCTTCTCCCCTCCCTCCCTGCACTCTAAAGTTTTCACTGCAAGCCATATGGGTTTCTTGACTATTGTGGAATTACACACAAACCTTTGGTGAATATGGCCCTGGTTTCTGAGCATCTCAGGATTCACAAGATGTGGGAACAGCTTGACAGTTCTATTTCATATAATGAAATCATGCGTGATAAGCAAGAATCACAGAAGTTCTGAATCTGAAAGTTTCTACTGATTAAATTATTCCATGTTTATCTCTTTATAAAAGTCAATCTGCTCTTTACTAGTGAGATCCATGTGAACATCAAATAATTCAGATCTTGCTGGAAACATTTTGGTGCCACAAATACAGCATAGCTTCAGGTTAAATATGTAAGGGGTAGGCATTCAGTGCCTGCCCCTCCTCCCCAACCCTCAGCTGGTGTTGATGGTCTCCCTCCACTGAAAAAAAAGCAGCGGCCACCTACAAATTTAGCAGCAGCCATAGCTATGGGGCTTGGGGGGAGTGGGGGGCACTTCTCAGGCATGCTGCTGAAGGAAGCCGCTCGTGGAAAGAAGTCACCTGGAGTGGTTCCTCTCAGCAGTATGCCTGGGACAGGGGTCCCCAGGCACGCCACGAAAAGAAGCTACCAGGAGCAGCTCCTCTCGGGGGGTCCCCAGGAACGTTGCCAAAAGAAACTGCCTGAGGTGGTTCCTTTTGGTGGCGAAACACCGCAGGCTATGTCTACACTTACAAAGTAGAGGCGACTTTGTAAAGTAGACTTAAAGTCAACCTTGTTAAGTCTACTTAACAAATTGACTACACTTTACCTCGACTTAACAGCAGAGCTAGCTGTTATATTGGCTTTAAGTCGACTTAATAAAGTCGATTTAGAGTTAATACCCGTCTACACTGGCCTTAAGTCGACTAAAGGGTTAAGTCGACCGAAAAAGAGGTGTTATTAAAGTCGACTTAAGAAAAGCCCAGTGTGGACGCAGCTTTGTCGAGGTCAATTTAAGCATCTTTAAGTCAACCTAACTTGCCAGTGTAGCTGCACCGACAGAGAGGAGCCGCTCTGGGCGGCTTCTTTACATGGCATGCCTGGGGCATGGGCATGGCAGGGAATCTCCACACTGCAGCTGCCCCTGAAAGAAGCCACGTGGAGTGTCTTTTGGTGGCAGGAGTGGCAATTTCTGTGGTGCCACAGAGGATGCCAAGCGCCTCTCTGAATGGGCTCGGCACACGGTTCCCTTCCCCTGAAATTCGGTAAACAACAAATGTAGTCACTGGTCAGCAATGCACTACGGGCCTGATTTTCCACCGCTTCACACAATGAAATGTTTGGAGTGGAAATTCATCAACTTGTATCTGTTTTTGTCATATAAATATGTGAGATCAACCACAGAATAGCATCTTTAGAAAGATGAATGTTCTTGTCCTATGTTATGCCTCTTATTAGATAAGAATTTTAATCCATCCTTGGAACAAAATTTCTAAACCTCATTTCCCTCAAAACCACATATGAAGTAGGACATTTGTTGCAGGAAGGGGCATGAGAAACAATTCTGCTGGGCTGAGCAACTGTAACAGTTTGTATACAACACCTATTTTTTTGACCACGTTAAGTGACAATCTTAGATTTAATGGCTCTGATCAATTCTCTTTCTCTTAAGCCATGATTTGCTATCCTGTTGTCAAGATTCTAGTTAACAGCCATCTTCAGCCCTGACTTGCAAAGACCTCTCCAGACCACACTGGCTTTGGTTCTTCTCCTATTTATCCCAGAGTAAATTGGGAGTAAATGCACTGAAGTGATCAGTGTCAGATGGGTCTGAGACAAGAGTCAGACTTATTGATTTTGCTTATTGTTGTTGTCAATTTCCTGTCCTGATTTGCACATGTTACCATAGAAGGAAAACAAGAGAGAGGTTTTTTTTTTGTAATTAATCTCTATAATTTACAAATGAAAGCAGAGTGATGAAAGCTGGCATAATAATTCCAGTTACGATACAGATTTGTGCAGGCACAGATTATTTTTATCTGCCTGGTCACTACCTCCAACAGGTAAAATGATCAGTTGAAGGAAAGGGGGTCTGATAAACTGAAATGCTAAGGTTGCAAAACATGTTTAGGCTGAGCTTTTAGGAGCTCTCAACAAAACAATATGCCTTGAGACAATGGTCCTCGCTAGACACCAATATCCTGATGTCAGCTGCTATGTTCTGCCTACCACAGGGAAAAAACCATGCAAGGCTGATGGCAGGTTTTAGTCTCACATTGCTGGGTGCCTTAGTTATAGAAGGGCCTATCCCCTACTGTAAACCAAAAATTTGCTATCCCCAATGAATGAATGGCAAAATATGCAATGGGAGGTAATCTTTATAAAAGACCCCCTCCCACAGGTTCTAACCCTCTGATCTCCAGTGGTGATCTCTCATAAAGGATAAGGCAACAAATATGATTTAACTGAAGTAAAAGTTTTATTAATAATAAATCAGTGATTAATTGACCAATGGCATGAGGCCAGGACACCAAACAAGGTCAACGTGGGTAATAAAACTAATTAGCAAGTTTGTATTTTGCCATCCTTCTCACAGGGACAACACCTGATCGAGATCGTAACCAGGACAATGACACCAATGAAGGACACCAGAAAGAGCAGGTCAGGAAGCGTGGGAAGAGGAACATAAGGAATAGGAACCAGGATCTCAGCAGGTAAGACTTCTCTGTTCTCTGTCACAGCTGTTACACACACGCACACGACAGTCACTGGGATGCACAGCAGCAGGTGCTGCCGGCACAGTCCTTATGTAGTCTGCTGTTTCTGGACAGACTTTCTAGGTGATCTGACCTGTCTCTCCTCCTGGTTCCCATCTTTGCTCAAAACGAGTGTCAAAGCCCAAGAAGAAAGGGGAACCTTGATGGAGGACAAACAACTTCAAAAACAAAATGGCCAACCAAAAAATTTAGAGATAGATGAATATATTTTAAGGTCAGACGGGACCAATGTGATCATGTAGTCTGACCTCCTACACAATGCAGGCCACAGAATCTCACTCCACCCGCTCCTGCAATAGACAACTAACCTATGATTGAGTCACTGAAGTTCCCAAATCATGTTTTCAAGACTTGAAGGTACAGAGAAACCACCAGCAAGTGAGCCATGCCCCATGATACAGGGGAAGGTGAAAAATGGCAGGGACCCTGCCTATCTGCCTTGGAGGAAAATCCCCTCTTGACCCCAAATAGAGAGAACAGCTAAATCCTGAATTTGTGGACAAGATTCACCAGCCAGACACCCAAGAAAGAATTCTCAGCAGTAACTCCGACCCCACCTCATCTAACATCTCATCACTGGCCAGTGGCATATTTACACTATTAGTCAAAGATCAGTCAATTTCCAAATTAGGTTGTCCCATCATACCATCTCTTTCATAAATTTATCCATATCAGTTTTGAAGCCAGCTATGTATTTTTCCCCCAGTGCTCCTCTTGTACTACTAGAACATAGACAAAAACATGTTTGGTCCACTAGAACATAGACAAAAACATGTTTGGTCCATGCCCTCAGAAGTACTGTGCCATCAGCCACTTACAAAACACAATGCCTGCTGATGTCCTATAACCCCATGCCTGGCTAGTCCATTTTGATAGGAGCTATGACCAGTTTATCCTGATGCTGAATTTGATCATGATGTCTGCAGCTGCTTTTAGAGCCTCTATGCACTCTTCTGTAAGAGAAAATGCAGAGAGGTTGGAGGAGGGTCATTAACTTGTTCATTTACATACTTACAAATGTTAAGCCAGGCTTACTAATTTTTTGTTCATCTGTTTCCACGTGATAACTGAAATAGTCAGATGACCCATTTCATTCAGCTGGCCCTTTACTTGTCCTGTCATGGTCATGATGTTCTAGCACGATAAATGTGGAGTTAATTAATTCCTTTGTTATATATAGGCTGATACAAGGAAATGTTCTGTTCTAATGCTTTGGTTTTATTCAGATCATCTAGGATGCCAAGTAACTTGGATCATGTAATATGTGTTGAAAGCATTTTCACTTGTCATAGGCAGGTGCGTGGCAAGGTGTGTAAACCATGCTCTCTAGTTCTCTGCTCATTTTTCCTGTACACATTTCAGCCCACACAGAAAGGTGCCCTCTGCCGGTCATTATATAGTATTGATTTACAGAGCAAATCCCACCCAAAGAATGGTTTTCCAGCGGATTTCTGTTTAAACCTTATTCATTCTCTCCTTATCTGGTGCGAGTTTATGGCATTCACAAGAAACATTCTCTCGTGCATGTTTGAAGCTTGTTATCTCCCAAAGAGACAATTGCTGAGGCTTTGGCTCATGAGTCTTATAATACATTCACAGTAATAGAAGTTACTTTTTATTATTGTTCTGCAATTTTTCTGCACCCCTCTTTAAAAAAACAAAAAACCAAACCCTCAGTTCTTTATAAATCCTGAGCAAACACCCCACTGTGCCATTACTTGTGATCCAGTGGGCTGGAAGCAGCCATTAATTGCAATTCTCTGCTTATTAAGATGACTGTCGAGATCCTATAGAAACCACTATTGTGTTATGGGGTGGGTGTTTTGGGATGTTTTGCTTTTTGAAAAGCGGTAGTAAATCCTGACCTTATAAAATATAGTCATGAGTTTTTGTTTGAGTCCATTAAATATGATGTATTACCCCTGTCAGTTTTATTCTGTTCGTGAATCTTGCATAGTTTCTGAATTCTCAGTGGCTGACGTTTAAAATCAAAACAGCACCAATTAACTTTAAAGTACAATTTAGTTGTTGTTTTTGCAGTATTCCCAGCTAATTGATCAAGGCAGGAGCACAGCGTATTGAATTATTTACATGCTGTGTGCGTGTGCACACACTCATGTACATATCTGGGAGAAAATCTGCAAACAACTCATCTCTATTGCTGCCATTTTAACTTTTGTTGATGTGCATCAGGATATTTCAGCTGACTGGATCTTAATATCTGCTGGAAATAGCTGGCTAAAATCAGCAGCAACCTGACCAGCTTATTGGTGTAGTAATGATGAAAATTTTGCTTAGGCTGCAGCTCAGCAACCTAGATAGACATTTTCCCTGTCTTCCATTGAGAGTTGGGAAAGCTGCATGCAGCCTAACTAAATAGCTTTTCTAGGGAACAAAAATGTTTATCAAATCAACTAATTTTATCCAACCAGGTCTGCTGACAGCAATTCCAGGCTCCAGGGCAGCAATGGCATACCCCCCAGAAAGGAAGGGCTGAGGTTTATGACCAAGGATGGCAGGTGAAGCTTCCCCACAGAAAAGCTAACTCTTTGTCCAGCCTCTTCTGCTCATGGCCCTGCCCACACGCCATCCTGGCAATGCCTCCTCCTCTTCCTGCACTCAGCACCACATCCCTCCTACCTACCCCCCTCTTCTCCTGTCTTCTACACAGCCCTTTCTTGCAGGTGGTGAATGACAGCAGGGGAGGGAGAGGGTGGACCCAGCAAGTAGCGATGGGATGCGGGGGGCATGAGCAGAGAGAAGGGATGTGGGGAAGTGGAGACCAAGTGGGGAACGGAGGGTAGGGAAGAGAAGTGGAGGAGCCAAGTTGGGAGGAGGGTGGTATGCAGCAGGTTGAGTGGAAGGGGGACAGAGTTGGGGCCTAGGATGGAGCAGGGGTGGACTGTGGGTGGGGCCAATGGCAGAAGAGGCTAGACAGGAAGCTTCATGGCCCAAACTCTTATAAAATCCTGGTTCCCTGGGCAATTGACCCCTAAACCTCCCCCTCTTCCCCCAACCACTGTCAGTGAAGCTGTGTTCAACTTGCTGCAACATATCAGCAGTACATGGCATAAAATCAACAGGATTTTCTAATGTCTCTCTCCTTTCTAGTTATTTACATGTACACACAAATGCTAGCATTTTACACTTATTTGGCTCACCGGTAAGTGAATATGCAAAGTACAGGGCAGTCAAAAATCAGGGCCCCTGGGTTATGTTTACTGTGTGTGCGCTGTACAGAAGAGTGCCTGCAAAACATACTTCAGAATACTGAAGGAGTCAGAAGGAGAATGATGATGATTGTATTGCTCTTGTTTTTGGGAGTCGTTTCAATAAGGAATTGACTTTAAATTATAGTTCTGCTTTGAAAAGTAACTATGTAATAATAAACAAGGAGTCTTGTGGCACTTTTAAAGACTGACAAATTTATTTATCGCATGAGCTTTCGTGGGAGAAAATTCCACTTCGTCAGACGCTTTGAAGATGTAATAATGCGTGTTTGTTTCCCCAACAGATCAGTTCTCTCTGGCTCCATCTACACTACACACCACTAGTGGTGTCATGTGGGCTAAGAGTAGCTAGACACTATAGTCACAGGGAAGCTGCATCCATGCTGCAGTGGGGTCCAGAATCAGCGGTGGGGAATCTGAGACTTTGCCGACTGCCCCCATATTGCCAGTCTATACTGGCTATGGGGAAAGGATCCAGCAGCAGGGAGCTGGTAGAGTCTTTCCCTGCAGCAAAGAAAAAGTTACAGTAGAGGGGAGCTGTCAGTCTTCCCTACTGCCAGAGACTTCCTGGCAGTGCATAAAGGTTCCAGCAATGGGGAGCTGCCCCAATCTTTCCCTGCAGCCAGAATCTTTTCCTGTGGGAAAAGAAAAAGAACAACAGGACATTCTACTGCTGAAAATAGCAGTGTAGAGAGGGAGCCATGGCTTGGGCAAGTAGACAGCCATGTAGTGTAGGTATGGGGAGACACCTTTTAGGTGTGTCCTTACTCACCTATGCCATGCCTCCCCATCTGTACTGCTAGTCAGTGCCCTGCTAGGGGAGCTACCCTAGTATGTACATTACATGCTGATAAAAGAAGCATGCAATGTTGATTTTCCCTATGTGTTTTGAGGCAGACTCCTAGCTGCTTATGTCCGTGGCAAGTGTGTTTGTCTGCGTAAAATTAAAGCCATCAGATAATCTACCAAGTTACTGCTGAACACTAAACAATCTCTATTTTTCCTTTTAGATCTGGAAGAGATCAATGCCATTAGAGAACTACAACTGCCCCACCTGTTGTCTTTTGTGTTAGCTAGATTTTAAGCTCCTTGGGTGGGGACCATCTCTCTTTTGTTCTGGCTTTGTACAGCAAGATCCTGGTCCATCACTAGGGCTCCTGGGAGCAACTGTTATATAGCTAATAATGCTATCAAATAAGGTAATGGAAAAGTGATTTACATATGATCACATAACAACTAACTGTAACTCGAGTAATCTAGGCTGGAGATTTGACTTGCCTCTTAGTTCAGTTTCAGGTGGAGTTATGGCCTCAGTGAAGAGGAAATTTGTTGCCATTGGTTGCTCTCACACGTGCCTCAGAATCCTTTGATGTTGGATGTAGTGATGCTATGAGCTGGTGCAAAGGATTTAGGACCAAACCTGTCTTTTATCTCTTTCTCCTGTATTTAAAGTCTCTTGCTCTAGTTTTCTTTCTCCAGTTCCTTTTCTGTGCTTCTTCATTTTTCTCTCCAGTCTTTGATTTTCCGTGAGCTCCATTTTTGCCCTTCATATACCTTCCAGTTTTATCTATGCCTCTACATTTCCTTCTTAGGGTCACTCCAAAGTGAGCTGCAGTTACATGAAAGGAGTGGTTTCGGCTTTCTCTGCAGAGGGAAACCGAGGCAGCGTAATCAATTTTCCTCTATATTGAACACTTTGGGGAGTTGAGACAGAAAACTGACTAGGATGGTTGGAGTCTTTTCTCCTTTGCAACCAGTTCCCTGTAGAGCGTGATACTGGAAGAAACTGATCAACTCGTCATTTCCCTCCGCAACTAGCTTTGCAGAGAGACAGCCACCTGCACAGGCAATTGACTGGTATTCTTTGTAAGTTTCCCCTTGTGGATAGCTCTATCAAGTGCCCCCTTTGATATTGTGCGTTAAGAAATTTATGCGTAAAATTGGCTCTGCTTACCTTAAAATTTAGTCTAATCTGGTGAGTGGTCTTCCCTGGTTTCTACATGAAAATTCTTTTTCCAAATGGCTCTACCCTTGCCAATAAATTCATAAGCAAAGCAGTAGCTATTATTTATTCACTTGCACACTACACTCGATGGAATTTTTATGATTTCTATCTTCAATATTAAAATATCACAAATCTAATCTGCTTACATTATTGATGATGCTGGTAAACAAACAGGAAAACAAACGAAAGAGGGCCAATTTGGCTTCTGCTTTAATCAGAACATACACACTGAGGAAAAGCATCTGCCAAATGGAAGAGGTACACAACAAAACAAGCAATAAAGAAGAACATTGGCAGGACAACTTCTAACCTCAGGTCCAAAGAATGCCAAAATTTCACAGTCTCTGTTGATGAACAAGAGTGGTTTCTAAACTGAATGCAATTCCAGATCATTCCTCTTCCGTCCCTGTAATTGTAACACCATACTGAACATAGAGTAACTTGCAGGTGATTCAAACACTGCACTGTTCCTTGAAAGGGAAATCCCTTTGCTGATCCATTTTCCATAAAAATGCATTTGTGTGCCTTCTGGTCCTGATGTTTTAATACGACATAGCCATTTTTATACTAGCTCTTCCAGAATAATAGATTGCTCTACTTTTGTCTTTTTAATGAGATCCTCGGATGTTTGCTGGAGATTAGGACTATTTAGATGATTAGGCATAGAATTGAAAAGCATCTGTTGATTGGAAGTTAGGAATATTGAGAACTCTTGCCTATAGCAAAAAAAATGTTTTGGTCTGTTCATATGGTTACATAAAATAGCATAAGCTATTCTTAAAGGATTTAGTTAGTTGATTTCAAACAGCTGGGTAGTTCTGGCTTTAACTGCAATTGTCAGTGTTTACTGTTCCTGGAAGATATTGTAATGTTGTGGACTCTGGTTATAAAAAGGATTAGAAATGTCATATTAAACTACATGTGTAAGATGTGGGAGCAGGGTAGTGGAATAGAGTAGGTTTTTTCATCTGTAGGTCACCCAGTACCAATATAGTGTTAAGTCAGTAGTACTTGAGACATTATCCTCTGCTTCTTTGGTGTCATATGTGAAGTGAGTTTGATAGTCTAAGTCCTGTTCCTGGAAGATCAAATCACAAAAATTACATATACGACTCATTAAATGGTACCCTTTTTGACACACTCACAGAGATAAAACATAGTGAATGGACATGTAGACTGAAGTATTCTCTTCCTTCTATAGGTGATCCTCAACATTGCCAGGAGAATATGGGAAGTGATTATTGTCCTGTCTTTGCTGTTCTGCAGATAAACAGAGGCTTCCATCATATGGTGGTCTACCAGACATCTTTCATGGGTACTACATTGATTTAATATTTCTTTTATAAATATATGATACAAATCTGTAGTACATTAAGCCTAGGTATGTCTTGGAATGTAACAGAAATAAACATCTCCATGATTTAGGGTGGCTATCACTGGGAACTGTAACAGAATGAAACTGAGTCAATGTCTAGATTGCTCTAATGACCCCTCAGAAGTCAATGTATTTTGGGAGTGTTACTTTTTATAACTAATCATTCTTCTTACAGAAATCCTCTTTGCTCTGAAACCTTGATAGCTGTTTTGGGTTTAGCCTACGTTTCTATCCTTTCAGAGAACAAAATGATTAGTCAACCACATATCTCATTTAGAACTGGAATTATGTAATTGGACTTTAAAAAAGGTAAATACGGTACAGTGCTGGATTTAAACAGAAACTTTAAAAAATAAATAAAGGGAAAGTTTAAAAAAGATTTGACAAGGTAACAAAAGGTGGTGGGGGTTTTTTTTCATTTAAATTAAGATGGTTAAAAGTAGCATTTTTCCTCGGCAGAGTAAAGTTTTAAAGATGTATTAAGTCAATGTTCATTTGCAAACTTTTGAAAGAACCATGATGTTTTATTCAGAGTTACAAACATCTTTAAGTTAAGAACAATCCACATTCCTGAGGCGTTTGTGTTGCTGAGGTTGCACTGAACAGTAGTGAATCAGAATGGAGGGATTTGAATAAGTATTTTGTGGTGGTCATAGCTCTGTACCTGATGCAATACAGCCAAAGCGAAGTCACAGAAGCCTGTCTGCCTACAAGGAGAGCGACCATTTTGTGTGGAAGACTTAATGAAGTATACTGGAGCAAGTCACATACCATATTCCTTCAGTGTCTTCCTTGCTTTTTAACCCTATCCATAATGAAGGTGTTCCAGATTGAAATGACATAGTTGCTCTTTGTATAAGAAAAACAAATTGAGTGGTTATTGAGAGAGAAGTTCTGTCTCCATGCAAATCCCTCAGACCTATCATTGTGGGCAGACTGAGAGGAATTGTCCTCCCTTCCATCTCAGCATTTGTATCTTCAGACAGCGCTTGGCAGCAGTGCTTCTGTGTAATTGAGAAAAAAAAAGTTTGACAAAAATGGCTTATTTTTTCAACCAAAATGTTGGGTTTTGTCCATTTTATTCTTCATCAAAAACCATTTTTTTTCATTTTCAAAATGTAAAATGGCTGGGGTTCTGTTTTCCCTGTAAAGGAGTAGAGGTGGAGGGCGGGAGGAATGAAAACAGAAAACTGTTTCACAATTTTTCAATTATATTTATTTTTCCTACAAAAAATTTCCCAGAAAATACTTAACATTTCTCAGCCTGGTCTGCTACCCAGCCTCTAAGCTGGTTTGCTCATCTTCATGAAGCAGTAGTTACACCACATCAGGGCAGGACAGGTGGCTCCTGAATTTTCATGGTTCACAGGCTATGTATGCACGAGAGCTAGAAGGTAAGGGTGACCAGGTTGCTTTGTTTTATAGAGACAGTCATGATATTTGAGGCTTTTTCTTATATATTATTCCCCACCCCGGTCCTCATTTTTTACATTTGCTATCTGGTCACCCTACCGGAAGGTCTAATTTACAGCTCAGGTAGACATACATGTTCTAGCTGTGGTTGAGCTTAGCATATTAAAAATACCAGTGTAGCCATGGCCGTGTATGTATGATTCATTTTGAAACCCTCTGTATATACTATAGGTGTCTAGCCTATCCCACCACTTGTGCTGCTACAGCTACACTGCTGGTTTCGGCACACTAGCTCTGTCACAGGTAGCATAAGTCTGTCTACCTGAGCTAGAAATTACACATTCCAGCTCCAGTGTAGACCTACCCTTAGACTGGTAGAGATTTAGTCTGGAGGCTCCTACTTCAGGTAGGAGAACCAGAAGAGTCACGTCACCATCCAGTGAAAAACCAGGAAACAAGTGAACTCTGGAGAGAGCTGCACTCCCCCAACTCTAGGAAAGGCAGAGGAGGGAAACTTCTGCTCTCATTGACCATAATCCTTGCAGGTTAGTGCCTACTCACAGGGCTTTGTGAAGCCAACATCTCAGACTATCCATGGTGCTGGCTGATGCTGAAACACAAACACGCCTTGTGATATCACTGGCTAAATTCAATATTGACAACTCATGATTTTTCAGTGAATGACAGCATACTGGCTGTGACTAGAGCCGGTCTGAAAATGACATGAGAAGTTCCAGCTCATGAGCGACCTTAAGGTTGGGATTGGTTCTGCTCTAGGGGGTTGGACTAAATGACCTTGTGAGCTCCCTTCCAAACCTAACCTTCTATGAATCAGCTCTGCTCTGGGAGGGGGAATCCCTTCTGAGTAACTGCTTACCTCACTTTCCCACCAACAGTGAGTAGAGCTGCCAGTCAGAGTGTTGAGGAAGGAGGCAGAGTGCTTTCTCCTCTGTCTCAGGAGATGACACCATTGAGTTGAAGGGGCAGGAGCAGAAAGAGATCAGCAGCTCAAGGCAACTCTGCTACCTACATCCCTCTGGTGAACAAAGGGATGACTCCTCTGTCCCTGCCCTCCCAGGAATGGAGAAACCCTGGAGCTGTCCCCAGTCTGGAAGGGGTGAAGGCATCCTGTTTGTAGACACCCCAGCCTGGGAGAGTGGGGTAAAGAACCTCAGCAGCCACAGGAGGAGCAGAGGCGAGGTGGGGGGATGAAGGGGCAGAACGGATGGAAGACTGGATGGGAACTAGGCATGTGAGGGATGGGGGATTAGAACTGATGGGGGTTCTTGGGGTCATAGGAGAGCATGTTTCTTGTGTACTGATTAGTCCTTTTACCAAAACTGTTCCATCAATATTTTTGATGGCCTTAAATGTCATACTCCTTCTGTGTGTATTCTCCTTTTTCTATTGGGCACTCAAGAACCCTCCCCTTGTCATTCCTTAATTATTGGCCAGAAAGGCTTTCTCCCATGCTGTTCCTTCCCTCCTCCTTTCACTGACCACCTAAATTTACCCCATGCTGTTCCTTCCCTCTTCTTGCTGTCTTCTGAGAACCCCATCCACTGCTCTTTCTTTGTCTTTTCCCTTGCCCTCCTTTCTGAGCCCATATAGCTCATACCATACACATGCTCTCTGTGTAAAGCAGTAGAGGATATTGTATACATTTATATTGCATTTAATCCTTTTTATGTTTATTATTATTTTAATTATTAATAAACACATCAAAGGTTACTGAGATGAATGTGCGTTCTCTGGTTTGGAGCTTGTGGAGCAAAATCTAATTCAATATATTGTTTGAGAAATATTTATGGAATCAGATTGTATTGTAATTCAGCATAGAATCAGGGGAACAGAATTAAAGTTGCACATGCAACATTGTGTGCAGTGCCTGACATCTGAGTTCTTACATTTACAAGCTTAACATTCTTTTTAATGTGATGAGCAATTTTTTTTTTAAATAGAGTTAGTATTAAGTATGATGTGTTGAGGTCCTTAGATAGTGCAAAATGTGTGCATGTGTTTACCTAAAGAAGAATTTATATAAGAAATATTTAAGAAAAAATGATTGATTAATCACTTGAATAAGACTTAAAACTGCAGCGAATTAATATAGAAAAATTACTGTATCAAAGCAAACCACAGATGACAATATAAAAGTGTGAAGTTTGTTCTAGCTATTTAGCACTCTCTTTGTTCTAAAGAAACAAGGAGTCCTGTGGCACTTTTAAAGACTAACTAATTTATTTATTGCATGAGCTTTCATAGGAGAAAATCCCATTTCATCAGATGCTTTGAAGATGGGGAATTTACAGAATGGGAGAAAATTAAATGCAGTAAAATGTATGACACAGGATCAGTTCAGGCTGTAACAGCAAATCAGAATAGGGGTTGGAATTCAAACACTGGGGAACAGCATATAGAGGAAGGTGAGGTCAAATCACTTGTAATGGGAATAAAATCCATAGTCCCTGTTTAACCCTGAGGCAACGGAGTAGAATTTGTATATAAGTTCCGATTCTGCAATTTCTCTTTGAAGCTGTGATTTGTTATTAATTTGTTTGAGCACTGCTATTAACAAGTTGTCAATGGAGTGAGCAGGGAGATTGAAGTGTTCTCCTATTGGTTTTTGAATGTTGTGATTTCTGATGTCAGACTTGTGTCCAGTTATTCTTTTGTGCAGAGACTGTCCTGTTTGTCCAATATATAAGGCAGAGGGGCATTTCCAGCACATGATGGCATAAAACACATTGGTGGATGAGCAGGTGAATGAGACCTTGATGGAATAAATGGCTTGATTAGATCTTGTGATGGTGTCTTTTGTGTAGATATGGGGGCAAAGTGAAATAAATTTGTTAGTCTTTAAAAGTGCCACAGGACTCCTTATTTGTTTGGCTGACCTAGACTAACACTGCTACACCTTTGGAATTTGTTCTAAAGGAGGATACTCGAGTTTTAAATTCTCACTTGGGATATAGTTTTGGTTCCTAGCCTGGTATTTCTGTAGTTTATTACAACTCTGATAAAAGTGGCAAAAGCAGAACTGTTTATGAACTTGATTTCTTTTAACCAAGATCCAATACATAGGAAAGAACAGCGCTGAATTTACTTATATTCTGTACCAAGGCTTGTAAGATCAAAGCAAATGGAATCTAAGCATAGATGCGGTATACCTCAGTAAACTTCAAAAGATTTAGGGTTTGTACAGGAATAAGGTTTGAGATGCACAATGTGCCACAGATCTAAGCTCAGGATACATTTCATGACATTTTCAGAGCTGCTGAATTAAATGTTTTCATCTTGGTAAGAAAGTCTGCAGACTCTGAGAACTAGTTTCAGAATGGAAAGTCATTATTATTTGTATTGCCTAGATAAGAAACACCTAAGGCATGATACCTGACAATAATATATGTTGTTTCAAAAACAGGCAAATAAAAAAGAAAAGTATTGCTTAACAATGCTACAATATTCTATTAAGATTCTGTGCACATTCATAGGTAGCTGTGAAAGGACCTGATGAGAAACACATGAGTTAATCTTTCTGCATAATAATGCCACCTGCAGGATTTTCCCAGCCATCAATGCTTGTCCCTGAAGACCATTTGTAGTTCACACATTAATATTCATTAGGTGTAACGCCATATGTTGCACAGCAGGATGTGCTGTCAGCAGACCGCTTGTCATAAAGCCAGATTTAATAAAGCATTGTAAAACAAACATGATGATGATAAACACAAAATGACAGGCTAATTAAGAAAATCTTAATTGCCATTTTTTCATAATAACATTTGTTTAATATGTATCTGTCTTGTGCTAGTACCTTGTTTGTTCAGCTTTCAGTCTATATATATATATATTTTTTTTTCCCCAGTAAGGGAATCATCTGAACCTTGTACAACTTAAAACACTTAATGCCATGCTTTAACACCTTGATTAAAGACTAATAAATTGTTAAAACAGACAGAGTCCTGTGGCACTTTTAAACACTAACAAATTTATTTATCGTATGAGCTTTCATGGGAGAAGATGAAGATGGAAGATGGAGAACTTGCAGAATGGGAGGAAAATAAATGCAGAGAAGTGTAAGTCATAGGTTCAGATCAGACTGTTACAGCAATAAATAAATAAATACAAATTGTTATACTACAGAGGTTCATAAGCATTTAACTCTAATCTTAATTAAAATAAAAGCTGAAATCTGGCAATAAAGAAAGGAAATTTAAAAACAATTAGTGTGAGTCTTTTAAAATGCATACATGGAAACACAGCTTAAAATTTATAGACACCATGCAGATCCATTACAGTAATGACAGTTCTCACTGAGCAGCTTCAATGTAAATAAAGATTCACTATATATGAAACTGAATTTTTTCATAGCAATCCATAGAAAAAAATGGGCTTTAATTCTATTTCAGTGGAATGAAATATATATATATATATATATATATATATATATATATATATATATATATAAATAAATCAGTTTGTTTCTTAAACAGCAATTATTAATGTTAACAATAATCAGCATTCATATAA
This sequence comes from Pelusios castaneus, assembly GCA_007922175.1. NCBI lineage: Eukaryota > Metazoa > Chordata > Testudines > Pelomedusidae > Pelusios > Pelusios castaneus. Next base: position 16,006,036 of record ML685767.1, read on the forward strand.
CTGTTTATTTGACATTAATCGTTAATGCTTGTAATTCTGTGAGACAGACAAGAAAAAAATGGTTACTAACCTTTCATAATTGTTGTGCCTCTAAATGTACTGTAATTCTTGATTTGTGCTTGTCCTGTGCATAATAATTGGAAATTTTTCTCTCAGTGGTACCCATTGGGGTGGCTTGAGTGCCCTCTGCTGCCACGTGTCGCCATTGCTGGTACCCTGCACCCCCTCAGTTCCTTCTTCAAGGAAACTGATGTCAGGAGGGTTGGGCAGATCATGGAATGGACATATGAAACATGTTTTGAAGAACACCAGTCACGAAAGGTTTGCAACCTTTTTTCTTCTTTGAGTGCTTGCACATATGCATTCCACTCTTGGTGACTCCCAAGCAGTAATAAAGGTGGAGGGAGTAGAGTAGATGAAATTCTCTATGATGAGATTGGGAGACCTTTCATCCTGCCTACTATAGCCATGAGTAGTTCAATGGACTGCCAAAATAACATAG
>ML685767.1:16006637-16104881 GCA_007922175.1 Pelusios castaneus
TCCCATATACTCATTAGTCCATTAGAGAAGAGAAAAAGTACTTCAAGACTGAAACTATTATGAATTCATGTGAAGAAGTGATACCTATCTTTCCTCTTGCCCACTTACCCTTTCTTGTGTATGTTGCCAGATTGACAATAAATTCTAATAATCTTCCTCAAGAGAAAAAGTTTACAAATTTTCAGAAATTTACCTCACTGTTTCTGAATCTGCAAATTCATTTCTACATTGCACATCATTTTTATTGTATCACTTAGTCACTGAACTTTTCCTATTCAAATGTCAGAGGAAGATCAGTAGTTACAGGCACTTAGGGTAACATCCTGGTCCATTGATATCAAAGCCAAAATTTCCACTGTCTACAAAATAAAACAGGATTTTACCTTACTCTCTACATTTTGGGGCCTGCTTTTAATCCTGGCTTTCACCAGGAAATGTAAGGCACTAAATTGTTCTCACAATTTAGATACCTTAGAAAATTAATCCCAGACTTTGCACTGATTGTTAAGACATCTGAATGATCTAAATTGCATCTCAGTTAATTGCAGGTGGAAAACTGCCCACAAAATTAGAAGCAGTGGCGTAACAAGGGTCTCCAGCACCCAGGAGCCAAGCCTCCATTTGTGGCCCTGCCCCCCACCTGTGTAGGGCAGGAGGTGTCCTGGCATTGTCCCCAGCTGCCTTGAGAAGCGTGGGTCTGTATATGCAGAGCAGAGGTACCTAGAAGATTCGGAGATGCAAATACAAGCTGGGCTCCAGTTGCCACCCTGGTCTGACTCCTGGTCTTACACAGTGGTCACGCTGACACTGCTCAAGCAGGTGAGCTTTACCTGCCAGCTTTGTTTTGTATTTTTGCAGGGGAGGAGGTGTTAATATAGATAGCTGGCTCTCAGTTTTACCCTTTCTTGCTTATCACATTGCAATGTTGAGAGAATTCCCCATCCCAGCCAGGTAGGTCAGGGAGCTTGGAACTCCTGACTACAGCTGAGCTGGGGTAGGATGGGGTCCCCTATGTGCTGCTCTAGGAGGTTGGGGGATTGTAGATCGCAGCTTTACCTTCCTCAACTCCTTCAGGACTGGAGGCAGCTTTTAAGCATCTGTCCATTCAGTGGGCAGCCTGAGGGGCTCTGAGTGGCACTTTGCCCACTCTGAGGTAGCCAGTTCCAGGGAATCCAACTCAGCCTGTAGTCCCTGCCCAGGAGGATACTTAATCATAGTCAGTTCAGCTGTGAGTAACAGCCCAGCACATTAGTGTTTGGTGAGGGCCCACCTAGTACCCCTTCCCAGGCTAGCATCCAGGGGCATGGACCCCTTCCCCCAGCACTCCTCTCCACTGGTATGCCACTGATTAGAAGCCAATCGATGGAAATATTAATATATTCTGGCATGGTCTGAATCCTTTTACCTGTCCCCACTTTGTTTTAAATGTTTCTTAAAGACCAAGAAAATTGTCAGAAAACTCCATGAGTGTAACCCCTTTCAAGGCAATATATCATAGAAAAAATTATATTGTGATTCAATTTGCTAAAACTACTTAAGATACAGCAGGATTTTTAAGTTCATGGCTCAGCTAAACTCACTCTATGCAACTCTTATATTGTAGGTCTTTACAGGTCAGCATTTCAGAAACTCACATGGTTTGTTAAGTCGTAGTCCCATTTTTACATACTATCTTCTCCACATTTTGGGGGCAGGGGTTGGGAATCATCACTGCAAGTATAGTGAGGGGGCATGGCCTCCCTCAGAGACAGAGAGGGAGGGATGGCTCACCCCCAGGTAGGCATAAACAGAGCCATCATTTTCACCTCACTGGAGGCAGGGTGGTGGGGGAGAGAGTAGAAAAGGAGAATCCAAGAGCTCAGTATGGGCTGAGCTGTCAGAAGATGCCTCTCCTCTCCCTCTGGAGCCCTCGCCTGGCCAGTATGCTACCAATGAGCTTCCTGCAGGCTGGGGTCCCAAGGAACCACTGGAGCTGCCCACTGCTGGAGACCTGGAGGCGCTGAACACTGCTGCTGACCTAGAGGAGCTGCCAGCTGCCTACGATGGGGTGTCACCTGGAGGAATTTCCAGACCTGCCACCTGAAGACAACGTAGAAGGGCTCTGTAACCTGCCCCTGGTGAACTATCCCAAGGAGGCTGAAGGCAACCTGGCAGATCAGGTACTCCAGCGAAAGGGGAGAAGGAAGTGGCCCAGAGGGGCAGGACAACAGACCAGCAGTCTGGTGGCTTGCAGCTAGGTAAGTGAGTTGTGGCTGGAGCTCTGCTGAGCCAATGGCAGATGGCCCTACCACTAATAGGGGCCTGGGCTGGGACACACTGAAATCAGGAGGGCTTGTCTCTCCCCCACCCCTCCATCTCAGAGGTGGTTGCCTGACCCCAGCCTGTAAAGCTTTTCTTGGGCCAAGAGACTGCTCATGTGCTCTGCTCGGGCCAAGGGACTGAATACTGCATGAGGGTTGGGGCCCATAAACCATTGAATCACCCTGTATAGGGCTAGAGACTGCCTATATGCCTGCCCAGCCTGAGGGCCAAGGTCTATAGACTGCTGTCTCGCCTTGTTGAGGGCTAGAAGCCACTTGCCCGCTGTGTCCTACTAGACAGCTTGATGCTACAGCCAGTATACACACCCATGCCTTGCATGGAGGGACCAACATCCCTGCCCAGATGCTAATTTCCCTCTGTTGGGCCTGCGCTCACAAGCCCACAATTGTGAGTGGGTGTGACCTCCTACAGGGATAACCTGACCTTCTATAGCAAGTTATGAAGAACATAACCACTTTACTGACAACCCCAACAATGCAAAAATTATCAGTCAAGCTCCATCCAAATCATGATTGGCTTAAGTGATAAGATTTTAAAATGGTAACGGTGAGGGTTTTCTATTTCTTTAGGTGTTGAAGCCGTAAGGGGTCATATTTTAAAACTTTTTTTTCCACATCCATAAAGACTAGCACCTTTTTTCAATAAAAAGTGAGGTTCTGACAAATTCACATGACATCAAGAACAGGTGGTTTACAAATGATTGTATTACTAGACTTATGATCAAAATTCTGGGGGTTGGCAGCATGGACCCTAGCGCACATGAGATAGAACCATTAAAAGCTAGTACCGTGTAAAGTAAAGCATTGTAAACATATATATATGGACAGGGAAAAAGTTGTTATATGTCCTCTGTCAGAAGATCATCCACTTTTATATTATTCAGTCGATAACCACTTTCCCATCTCTTGCTTGAATATATGTCCCCGAGATACTATGAAGAGCTCTTGGGCCTTGGTTTTCTCACTCTATGGTCTCAGATCTGTCTCTGTTTATTTTTGAAATCTGAGAAAAATGTGGTTTGAAATTAAAGTTCCCTCTCTAATCCACTTCAGAGATTATTCGCTGTGTAGGTTGTGGTCCCCTCTATCCCAGGCTTCTTCCTCTCACTTACCTGTGTCCATTATTCCAGATCATAACCATACTACAAGCATAACCATTTATTTCACTGCACCACTTCCACACATTTTTCATGCATTTGAGACTTTGGACTTCCTATAACATCACATGGAAGCAGGGATGAATAAAATGTCAGTCTCCCTCTCTTGCCCAGTTTGAGAGGGGTAGCACTGAAATGAAAATGATCCTCCTGCCAAAGTTAATTTTGACCAGGAAATATTGACTCTGCAATGTAGCTCAAATGTCCTTCTGGACAATGTTCTATGAGGAGTAGTTAAATCAGTTAAAGAAAAACAAATTGCATGAACCTCAGCCCAAATCTTAAACTAAACTCCTATTTTACATAGTTCACAAAATATTCATGCTAGCATTTTCCCTTGTCTCCACACACACCCTTCCCTTGAAGAAATCCATCTTGGGTATCCATGAGTTTGAAGAACTAATAGACCAACTGTTTATACACTTCTTGACTTCTGAAGGATTCCTGATATTAGAGTCAGGGCAATGTAGTCTATATGCTGTTTCTGACTTGGAGAAGCCTCGGATTTGCTTGGATTTAAAAATCCAACTAAAGCCCTGCAGACAAAGAACCAGAACTCCATGTGGCAATCTAGATAAAGGTGGTGGGGTTGAGAGACATTGCAGTAGTTGAGGAGAGGTGATAGGTTGATACAAGTATAGAAACAATATGTAATGTTTTCCCCAGGGAAGGTGAGGGGCCAGGATGGTGGCATTCTCTTTTCAGGTAAGACAGTCATCCAAGGGTGAGGTGTCAAGCAGAAATTGCTGGCATGAAATTGATAAAGAACAAGTTACCAGGGCTGGATGGGAAACATTCAGTTGTTAAAGGAATTTAAGAACAAAGCAGCTGCCCTGCACTGATCACTAATATAAAATGTAGATGATTTTGAAAGACTGTTCGGAAGACCATATCTGTCTGCCAAAAACAAAACAACGAAATAAAACAAAGAAACTAGCGATAACATTGAGAACTCCAATGAATCTTACTTCAGTTAATTTTTTTCCAAGGAAACAAATAAAGAAAACATAGTTTTAAAATAGCTAGTTGGAGATAATCAGTATGATCCAGTCATAGCAGCATGTAGTAGATGATCAAGGGCCATAGTAAATTGCAATATAATTTTTAAATGTCCAAGTGTTTTCTTGCATTGTGCAGTCTAGAGATGGTTGAAATTTTTCAATTGACTTTTATCTTTCCCTGGGGAAAAAGGCAGTTTTATCAAACCATTTTGTCAAAATTGTTTTGTTTCAATAATTTCTCAGAAATAAAACATTAACCATTCAATCTAGTGGAATGACAAATTTGCTCTGGTTTTTCCTTATTGGATGATAATTGTTCTACAGATGCAGTTGTTTAATGAACCAAGGTGAAAATTGCCACAGCCCTGGTCCAGGTTTTCTTCCTACTAAAGTGACTGGAAATTTTAATTAAATGGGAGTGGATTTGGCTTGAAATAAAAGTAATTTTTAAACTGTATGTATTTGTTGATAATTCAGTAAGTAATCTCTTTTTGACACTTGCACAATAGGTATACAAGCCTGGTTTAGTTATTTCTTCAATAATTATAAATATATGCTGAGTGAAAACCAACCCATCAGATGAAACCATTCACAATCTGCTCAGGTCCAGCCAGAGGATACTGTATAAAGTGAAGCTCATAGTTCGGAAAGTCACACTTTATCCTAAAAGTCAATAGTGTACAAATGCTCTGGAATGTTGTCATGGTACCCTGTGTTGCTCAAGTTGACTCTTCTTAAGATGACATGTAAAATGGTGGCCTAGAGGTGCTAGGACAGGAGCAGGGGCATTGGTGCCAGGAAACAGGTGAAAACAGGGTAGTTGGAGTGGGAAAGGAGGAGGAAAACCCTTGGTTGGACCAGAAGGAGGTAAACCCCTGTCCCTTAGGGACAGCAAGGTGAGGTTTTCTGCTTGCGTGTGTATGTGCTTGTGATGTTTTTGTGGGTTTTCTCTCTTTGCACAGTTCTATCTGTTCTTTAACTAATGTGATTTTATGGAAATGTCTGAAGGGGCGGGTGTGTCAAACCATTGTGTCCTTAATGTTTAGGAATTTTCCAGTTACAGTGGGCCCAGGGAGTAAACTGATGAGCCATTAAGGACACAATGGGCCCATATCACCTGGCACATTCCTTAACATTAAGGAGACAATGGTTTGACACACCCGCCCCTCTCAGACATTTCCATAAAATCACACAAGTTAAAGTACAGGTAGACCACCAAATTCCTATCTAAACTAACTTCTAATCCAAATAGAATTCCTAGACATAAACTATATAATCATTATATATAATAATTCCTAGCAAATTACTACCTTTCTATTGATACCAAACATGACATAGCTCCTATGGATTATAGAGCATTTAGGATATATGAATAGAAAATATAATAAATGCTTCCCTAAATCCAGACAGCATCACACAGGCTCTGCCCTGCCCTTTGGGGGGCACGCCAGGCTCCGCCTTGTGCCCCCCCCCCCCGGCAGGGAGGACATTGGTGTAGTCCTGGGGTAGCCCTAAATCAACTTAGGGCTACCCCACATCTACACTGGCTTAATTCAACTTTAAAAAGTCGAATTAAGCCTTAGGTCGAGTAAAAAGCAGGTTTAATAAAGTCGACTTAATTTTCATTAAGTCAACTTTATTTTCCTTAAGTCGACGTAAGCAAGCTGCTTAAATCAACTTAAGCAAAGTGTAGTGTAGACGCAGGGTAAATTAAGTCGACTTAAGCAAGCTTAAGTCGACTTAATTTACCAGTGTAGACGCAGCCTACTTGCCGTCACTGCCTGTACCTCCTAGGTGCTGTCAGTAACAGCTACTGGTCAGCTCTCCTCCACTCTTCTTCATTCTGTTCTCCTCCACACACCAAACACTGCTCCTACCACCAACTCCAAACCGCACACCCAAACTCCCTCATCATCTGGTTGCAGCAGGGGCCTTTTAAACTGCTACACTTAATTGATGTCAGCTGCTCCAACAGATTCCGGTGCCTTAATCAGCTCAAAGCAGCCCTGCCACAGCTACCCTGGGAACAGGGCTTCGTTAAGTCTGGGGCTAACATATCTACCCTCCAGCACCTTTCTGTAGCCCTCACATAGCACATTATTATTTTACTACCTTATAGTCCTTGGATGTATCTGCAGTATATACGATCTCTCCCAGTACTATAATAAAGATATTTTAATGTCATATATCCATCTATAAATCAGACAGAAAGGATGGTCGTAAGAATGGCCATATTGAGTAAGACCAATGATCCTTCTAGTTCAGTATCCTTTTTTTGTCATTCGCTCCTGCAGTCCGGACTGGTATGTAGCCACATCACCCCATCCCTCACTCCTGGAGACCATCTTACTCTACTTTGCTGTGTGAATCACCCACTCCTGGGTTGCCCCATGCCCAGCCTTCTGTGAGTAATTGATCCCTGACCTAGTGAAGGAATGCTTCTGGCTAGTAGCTCATGGGATTGACCCCCAGCAAACATCCCCCAGTCCCAGATGAAACCCTGTGAACTGCCATTTTTCAGCAGTTGAGTACCCTGCATCCTGCAATCTCATTAGATTAGTCCATCAATTTATCAAGTAAATTTATATGCACTAGCTCTGTCACTCCAGGTGAAGTCTTTATACACACTCACCCCACATGTACTGCTCTAGATAAACATATAAGTTTATTGATTACAGCAAGATTTTAAGTGATTATAAGCCAGAAAAAATAGGAATCAAGGTTTGATTACTATTAATTTAAAAAAAAAAAAAACACTTTAGTAACCTTATGGTCCCAGATAATGATCACCGCAGGCTGATTGATTCATTTTCAAAAAACCTCCCCCACCATTGGCAGTCTGTTAGTTGCTTACTGTTACTGGTAGATGTATTCCAAGACAGAGCCCCAGAGACAAAGAAGCCTTTGCCTTTAACCTGTTTCCTTATTACCCCCTGGGGCCAGGTGATCAGTCATGTCCAGCAATGGGCATAATTTCCTCCACTTGAGTCAAATGAGCATCACCTTATTAGGTGCTCAGGCTAGTCCATTGTTCCTAAATGCATGCTTCTGCAAGGTGTGAACCTTCACTCTGCTTGGTGTTTGCCTGGAACTATTCGAGCCATTTGAGACACACATTTGGGAATATTACATAATAGAGTTCCATAACTAGAAATGTATGACATTGTAGGAAATATGCTCCATAACAATAGTGTTCAATATGCCATACGCACTTCAAAAACGACATACTTTGCATTAGATAAAACAGTTACACTATAAATGTAAACATGAATGATACACAAATCATACCATAAGAGTGTTCATGTTGTATCACGTGTTACACTTGTGTTCTGACAGTGGCCAGTGTCAGATGCATCAAATGCCATGAACAGAGCAGGGCAATTATGAAGTGATCAATCTCCTGTCATCCAGTTCCAGTTTCTGGTAGTCGGAGGCATAGGGATGCCCAGAACATGTGATTTCATCCTTGATCAGCTTGGCTAATAGCCATTGATTGACCTATTCTTTATGAACATATCTATTTATTTTTTGATCCAAGTAATACTTTTGACCATCAGAACATCCCCTGGCAAAGCATTCCAAAGATTGACTGTGTGCTGTGTAAAAACAACAAGAGTCCTGTGGTACTTTAAAGACTAACAAATTTCTTTGAGTTCATGGGGTTCCAACCCACTTTGTCAGATGCATGAAGTTGAAACTATAGTTGAGAGGTATATATCCACATGCCAGGATGAAAGAGGGAAAGTGATAGCAATGTCAGTTCAGTTAGGGTAGATGAGGCTCATTCACATCAGCAGATTAGAAGGTGAGAATGTGTGAACAGGGACAATTACTTTTTGTAATGAGATAACCATTCCAAGTCTCTGTTCAGATCCAGTCTGATGGTGTCAAGTTTACAAATCAGTTCCAGCTCTACAGTTTCACGCTGACGTCCATTAAAAATAGAGTTCATGCAGAATAGGCACCTTGCTCTTTTGAAGGCTTTTTAGACCAAATCTATTTAGACTTGTATGTCTCAGGAGGACACTGTTCCCTCCTATACCATAGTGATCTATAAAATTAAAGCAATGAATGATGGGATGTTTAATGTGGTGGTTTCTGTTTTACTACAGGGCAGGGCATTTTTTGTGATGGTACTCAGAGGTACTGAGTACCGGCATCTTTTTTTCACAATGATGTGGCCCTGTCAAAATTTGCCACCAGTGGCCCCAGGTCCGTGGCTCAGTACCAGCACCTTTTCTTTTCACAAAATAAGCACTGCAGTTCTTCCTTGGGTGTCTGCCTGGTGAGTCTTTCCCACATGTTGAGAGTTTAAAGGATTGCCATATTTGGATCAGGAGGGATTTTTCCCCCAGGGCAGATTGGCAGAGGTCGTGGGGGTTGTTTGCCTTCCTCTGTAGCATAGGGCATGAGTCACTTGCTGGTGGATTCTTTTTACCTTGACCTCTTTAAACCATGATTTGGGGACTTCAATAACTCAGTCATAGGTTAGGAGTCTATTACAGTAGTGGGCGGGTGAAGTTCTGTGGCCTGTGTTATGCAGGAGGTCAGACGAGATGGCCGTCTGACCTTAAAGTCTGTGGGTCCCGCCTCTTTTTCTTCCAAATTATTAGACCACTATGTTGTTTTATTACAGAGCTTGTATTTAATCAGGTCAAATAAGAGCTCAGTGAACATCTGAATTTTACACTGGGCAGAAAAATTCCAGTATTTCAACTCTTTCTGTTGTTGTTGTTATTGTTATCTTTAATATGGGGAAAAAAATAGCATTTGTTTTTTCCAGAGAACAAAAAACTCTTAACAAAATTTGATCTGGAAATAGTGAAATGTTTCAATCTGGCACTTCTGATCGAAACAGACAGGTTGGATATTCCTGAACCTAAATCCACAGATTTGTCATGCTGTAGCTATCAGTCCCACTTCAAGGGATAATCCACTTGAGTCAGAAAGCTCCTCGGAAAAAGAAGACCCTGAATCAAGATAATCTGGTACCATCCTCTGGATCCCTTCAGTGAAGAATGGGCCCTATACAGAAATGGAGGGAACATCAGTAATCAAAAAAACTTTTCATGGATGGAGTGGCGCTCAATGCAGTACTAACAAGTACAGCACTGCGGATCTGCAGATATCCATTTTATAGCCACATACCATGTTTGCCAGTCAGTTGCTGATCCAAATTTTATATTGCCAATAAGACTGGAAAAGCTGGAGGTGCCCTTAGAAGTGAGAATGCTTGAAACTGGGTCATCTTATCTGTGGCAGTCTTTTAAAGTGGTTAGGATACACTAAGGATTCACAAAAAGCTTTTAAAAAATTCTTGCCAGAAGAAAAACTAGAGAGTGTCAGAATAAGTAGCTTCTGTTCCAAAAAGTGACTCCTGCCAAATTTAAGGCTAAATGAAAAAGTTTTCCATTTTTATTTTGTAACATCCTTGCATTTTCCAAGATTAAGTGCAAAGTTTATGTGCATTAGAGTAATAGTAATACTTGCCTATTGGCCAAGCCTGGGACTTCATGCTAGTCACTGTACAAATTTGCAGTAGGATACAGCAGAGGATGCACTTACCGGGGCTATGTTGGGATATTAGAATCAAAGGAATACAAAATTTGGAAAGTTTCTTCTTTCTCACTCCTTTGAAGATGTTTTAATCATCAGAAGGACAAAGTTCTAAAATAGAGTTCTGTGTAGCAACTTGGTAACTCACCCGAGGTCTCTTAAACATCTCCCCTTGTGACTAAAGTCTCAGCTGGGATTTCAGCTCATAGTGTCAAAAAGCATTCGAGCATGACGCCTAATGGAATGAGTCACCCTGCCGATCATTTTTCAGTAAACACTAGAGTGCCTAATTGCTTTTATTTGATGCCATGTGGATGATTCCTCTATCCGCTTCCTCCAAGGCCAGCTGTTTCTTTTTATGAAGTCATGAGAGCACCTTCTCCATTTAAGGAATGTTGAGATGGCTGATAGCTTTTTTTTTAAAAAAGCTATAATCATTCTGTAATAAATCAATCTAAAAATACCTATAGTAATTAGAAACATAAGCCGTTTTCTTTTCCTAGTCCAGATGAACCAAAATACAATATGAGAGTAACACAGCATGCCAATAACTTGTCAATGCAGACCATGTTTAAAAAGGTGCTCATTTGGTGTTCACTCCTTCCCTCAGATTCACAAACAGTGTGATGCAGAATGATAAAATGTCTTCACCACTTTACAGATGTTCATATGCAGAGGTGAGACCCATGTGCTAAATTTAGTTATCTTGCACTATTGATCACCTCACCTGGCTTGCCACCCATTAATCTGTCTCCCTTGTAATTTATCCAAATCCCTGAACATCTTCAAACAGATGCCATTTTTTATCAACCTGGCTCAGTATCAGCACAACTTGATCCTCCACTCATGTCCAAATGTAAGGTCAAATAATACATTGCAGCTAGCAGTATTTGAAATGAGAGATTTAATAAGGAGAGATCCCCATGGCACTCAAGATCTGCATTTCGTGCTAGACAGACTCAAGTAATGGATTCTAAAACAGTGACACACTCAGTATAAAAAGAGTATATTGTATAATTTTAGAGGTTTGTTTCTGACTCACTCTCAACTGTAGTCATGGTAGCTAGAGTTCACTGGAAAGCTTAAATTTTAACAAAAAATTAAAACTAAAGAACCAGTTAAAATATATTTGCAGATACTTCTGCCATAGTTGGGCTAGCTCTAATGTCAACAAAGACATCTAGCTTTATCAGAGGAGGGATTTTTTTTTAAAGTCCAATTTTTTTGGTACATGAACACTTTCTTAAAATAGATGTTACAGAAGTCTTTATCTGTGATGTCCAGAACACACATGTGGTTTTAATAGTGTTCATTTAATATTTGCCACTCAGGAATGGCATGGCCATTCCAAATTCCTGTTAAAAAAACTAGAGATGGTTGGGAGTGGAAAGAGGAGAGGTGTATCTACCCTGCCCCAGCCCAGCACGTGTTAATTGCACCCTGTAGGCTGTAAAGGCCACACTCCTTTACCCTGCTGGGCATGCTTCAGCTGGAGACCAGATATAAAAGGGAGCAGCTCAGTTCAGCCTGGGCTGATGGAAGAGGAGAGCAGATGTGTGTTGAAGACTCCTGTCTGGGAGCTCCAGGAGACCCCAACTGCAGTGGCCAGTCACGCTGAGGCCTCTGCGGATACCTGGTTGACCACCCAGAAAGACAGTGAAGAGACCCGCTAATGCCAGGAGACCACCAGCACTGGAAGTAATGGTAAGAATTGACTCAGGGACCATAACTGTTGCAGCGAACAACCAAGCCTCAATGCAGAAGTGTCGGTTCCTCAGAGCTGTGGGGCAAGAGCTGGTAGAATACTGTGGCCCCCCTCTGCCCACACTACACCTACCACTGGGTGCTTCCACCGCCCCATGAAGTCGGTTTTACTGCTGAAGGGCCTCTCCAAAGATTCATGCCATTGAGACACACAGCCCTGAATACAAGGGCAATTTGCACAGACTCTGGCTGCTAGGCCACCCAGCTATGATGATGAATGTGGTTGTATTGACTCTGGAGACTCAGCCCCATTTCCTTGAGGAGAAGGGACAATCTGGCCATCTCTTCTCACTTATGCCATAATCCCTTTTTTCATCTTTCTTGACCTGATGGTTTATGTGATGTGTCCACCCCATGAGAGAGGGGAAGAAAATCTTGTGCAAACGTTTGAAATTATTTCCTTTCAGCACGGTTCAAAAAACACCCTCTTGGGTTTTGTTGTTTCATTTCTTCCCCCCCCCCCCCCAACCCAAAAAAACCCCCACTATAGAAGTCACTATCATCTTTTGTTGTATTTAACATCTTTTGAAAAACAATCAATAACCATTTCAATTATGTTGCGTTTTTTTGACAAACTGTTCAGAAATTCCTTATCATGCATTTCTAAAGAGCAGTTTTTCCAAATATTTTCCTCAAATACTTTGAAGTTTTTGGACAAACTTCCTCTTTTTGAAATTCTGATAAGTCTAGATAAAACATTACCAGCATGTCACTCTATCGTGTATTCTATATATAGAGATTTTTTCCCCTCCAGCCTTCCTCCTTTATGCTACCTCTGCATTTTCTTTTATTAATAGCAGGTTCGCAGATGGTAAGCTCTCTTGGACAGGATCTGAGTGTTCAGATTCTGTGCCCATATAAAGCCCCACTAAATTCAGTGTTGTTCTGTGTGAGAATTATGGCTGGCCAGAAAATGGAAAACCTAGGTGCTATTTTGTGCAGAGAAGGAGCTTCTAAGGAATATGATAGTTCTAATTATAAATCCCATATATGTTTGAATTTGCCTTCTTCCAGTACCCTATCCACTAGGCATAACAGATTCTTGTTGTTTGTTCTGTTTATGATCATTTGTATTATGTAGCTGATGTGAGACTCATTTGTGTTTTTATTTATACTGCAGAACACTAGAGGCTCCAACTGAGATTGGGGTCTGGTTGTGCACTGTGCAAACACACAATAAGAAACAGTCCCTGACCTGATATACATAGAGCAGACAACTGATGGAAAGGAAATGGTGATGTGACTTGTCCAGCGTCACACTGTAGGTGAGATGCTGAGCCAGGAATAGAATTAAGGTGTCCTGAGCCTCAGCTGACTTGCTTTGTTCACTGGACCATGGTGCCGCTCCAGATTCTACTTTGACCTATTAATATTAAATTGCTATATGCATGGCGAGGTTGAGAGTGTTCGTAACAGTGAAACTAAAGCTAATTCTGATATCCACACTACAGCCTGAGTAACATCCTTGTAATATATCAATTTTGTGTGAATAGCAAATGTGTTTGGTACCCTTTTGAAAGCCCATGTCAGAGATGCTTTGGCAAATTAGAATGTATCACCTTCTTTTATAGCTATAGCATATGCTTATTTTAAGCCATGTTGGAAAAAAAGGTCATGTCTTCATTAATGCAAATCCTAAGATGACTTGAATTTTTCTGTAACAAATAATTACCGTTGGCTCCTATTATGATTAAGTGAGAAATTCTTCTTTCTCCTCTTTTCACTTGAACTGTCCTGTGGTGGTAGCTCTTTCTGCACCAATAACTTTATTTTACTCAGTGACCCCAATCCTGCTCTCTCATAGATATAAATCAAACCATTAGACAAGGGTTTGTTTGGGGAAGGGAGGTTGTTTGTTTGTTTGTTCAGTTTTTTGGCCAGCTCTAATCAGAAATGACTCAGCTGAAGCTATTTCTCTTATGCTAATTTAAGCAAAAGTAGCTGTGTTTATTCAGCCCCCAAATTGTGCTAGGTCACATCAAAAAAGTTCCAGAAAGTATGCAATAAAAATAGAACTGACATACTAAGGAGAGGATGAAAGAACATAACACTTTATTTTTAAAATATTCTTATCCCTTTTCAACTTCTCTCACACAGTCTGTCAGCAGAATCTGGGCTAGCATTTTTAACCTTTCCAACTTGGGTTGACCAAACAACTGCCCATTATCAATGTGATGTGCATGCACTTTTCAAAATTCAAGACTGAGTAATTGCAAGTACCTCCAGTTTATTTTAGGTTTCAAAGTACAATGAATGACTTTTTTAATGAGACATTCACTTAGTATTCATCCAGACAATGGCTAGAACAATCAAATGTTTGTTTGTTTGTTTGTTTTTCTGTTTTTAAATTTAAATACAAGAAGGGATTCTTCTGGATCATACAGACACGTTAGGCAATCTGTATAAAATCTGCTCTTCGATTTAGATATGACAGGGTATTTGTTATGGTATTGCTATGCTAATATAAACACAGGAAATCGATTTGCTGCAGCAGTGGCCTACAGGAGATACCTAACTCAATTTCAGAACACTTTTTATTTTTAAAGGGAGTAGGTCCCACCACATCTTTCACAACTTTGGGGACTAAGGATAATCTGTGGTTAGTTGTTTATTTTTTAATTTTTTGAGGGAGGGGGAAGGGTGTTGCTTTGGGGGAGGGGTAATTCCTTTAACCCCCTCTGAACTTATTTACCCATTAAGGAGAAATAGGCTGGCAATTTAAATATGGAATGGCAGTGCAGAAGCAGTACAAGCCATCAAGTTTGCAAGAAATTTATTGCATGTGAATTAACATCATAGATAATGCTTACTAATTAGAGAATTATATGTTCCCCCTTTAGCCAGATGTTCTCTTTTACTAAATGGAACTGATCATTGCTTTGGGAAAGAATAGTAAACTTCCCGGGAAACCCATTATTGAATTATTAATGGTATTTACAGACCTCCTATGACTAAGATGGACCAAGATTATTATTGCTTTACCTTCCTGAGTTCACTCAAACTCCATAGACCAATAAATAAATATGCCACCAGTGAAATGGGATCCATCTCCATGGAAAAGTTTCAGTGATACCAGCAGCTTCACATTGTTTCCTGAGATACCTTGTGAGAAATACTTCAAGGAATATCATTTTGAATGTTGATTATATGTATATATTATGACAGTAATCATTTATAAATCCAGCTGTGGCAGATGTACAAGAAATTCGGTTTTGACTCAAAACAAGTCTAAAATATTTTGATTTAGCAAGTGAAATATAATTATCATATACAATTTAAAACATACAAGCTTGAGTGATGCGAGAACAGTAAATATTAGAAGTCCAGTTCAGGAAAGACCCCACAATTTTTTGGACTATTCTTGTGCTGTTCACATACCTTTTTATCCCTTCATTCTCCCTCAATTCCCATTTCCTTTCTCTTTCCCAACCAGATCTTTGATGCAGACGGGATAGGGCATAAGCAGAAACATCGTTTTTGTGCTATTGTAGTTTTTAAATACAAGAATCTTCATTATGATATGTACAGTGATTATCAGATAGCACAGAAGAGTCCAACAGTTTACTATCTATTCTGGTTACACTAAGACATGGGTAGAACTGAAATGTTTCCTTTCTCATTTGAGTTCCACTCCAGTGCAGGAAAGCATGCACTTACATGTGTGCCTAAATTCTCTCCTGAATCTGGGCCAGTGTTGGAATTTTGTCATTGATCCCAGTGTACCCAGATCCCAAGCAACAAAGTGATGTTGCTGATCAAAGACATGTATACTGAATGTGAGAATAAAGACATTATTAAATAATAAAAGGTGAAACCATTATGGAGAAGGAACAAAGGTGAACAACAGCTGGCAGGTTTTTTCCCCTTTAAAAAAAAAATCAGGAAGATGATGGTGGTTTTTGTGGCCTTGGAATCATTAAATGATCTGGTCCCCTTGTGGAGGAAATAGTTCAAACAAAAGCTAATCTCTGCGATACTGTAAGTTATTAACTCATACTTGTCAATAAACAAGAAGCTCCATCTGTGTCTGTGTGGATTCATTTTCCACACAGACCCGCAAAAACACGTGTTCCATATGTCAGTGTTCATAGAGTACAAAAGGAGACTCCAGGGCCACCCAAATTCTTTGGAAATGTAAGATTTGTTTAAAGAGAGTAAAAGCATGTCCAAGACAACAGCCTCCTGCACAGCAGCACTTTTCAATTTCTATTATCTTATTACCTCACTAGCAAAACTTTTCCTCTGTCTCCCCATCCCTCCCCCTACTGTACTTTTTGGCATCCTTTTAAAAATTCCATTTCAGCTCAGTTCAGTTATACACTGATTTTTACCCCTTGTTATTTTCCATTGTTTGTTTTCTTTTCACATTCTATATTTTCTGCTGGCATTACTAACGAAATTATTGTATGTGATTGGAATAGTGCCATTTCAAATGTCCAAACAGCATCTGCTATCTAAGCAGTATAAGGTTCTCCTCTCCTCCCCCCTTCAGTCTTCTCTTTTTGATATGGAAACATTTTGTCTTCAATAAACGGGCAAGCTTTCTAATTCTGTACATTGTTGAGGCTTGTTTTTTTTTTAATTTTCTTTTTATTGGTTTTGATCTTCAACATATTCAACAGATGTTGCAAAGCAAATAAAACATACTCAGTGGTTGTCAGACATTACTCACAGTATAATCCCTTTTATCCAAATGTAAAAGTTAAACATATGAAACCATAGCCTCAAATAACAGGAGAAGTTCAGTACATACTTAGATACTGAGTCTAATCCACTTTATTATTTCGTATAGTTGTTAAGAGAAAGGGAAGATGGGAAACATGGATTCATATTCATGCTTTTAAACAAATATAAACTAACCACATTGGATAAAATTCACGCTGATGTAATGCCATTCGCTCAGTTGATTTACATTAGGGACGAATTTAGCGCTTTTTCTAATAAATATTTTCAGGAGAGAGGAGGTTATACTTAAAAATAAATATATAACTAAATTCAGAGCAACATCTGCTGGCTCATAAATAAATTACTCCCTTCTCAAACATCTGTTAACATGAATGTCCAAGTCTTCTATATCTGTTACAGGTTGTTATAATATAGCTGCATTTCATTAACCATAAAACAATATCTGTTCAGTTTCCACTTTAAACAAGAGTTTATAAAGAATGACTTTCAGGTGGAAGGACTGGCCATTTCATGACTTTTCTTGGCAAGGCTGCAGACTATACATCAGGGAAAGTTGGTGGTGGAGTAGATAAATTGCTTAACAATTAATTTAAAATAATATTTTTACATAGGATTGTTCATCCCAAGATACATCACTGAATATATATACACATGAATTAATTCACCCAGCATTAAAATGCAGCCACCTCTGAGGTAGAATAAAGCAGCTGTTTAGTTTTAATACGTGTACTGTTAAACAAAAGTTCAGAATGAAAGAACTGCATATTCATTTGAAATACTGGATGATATTTAGTTAGGGAAAATGTAGACATGAAAGTTAAAACTTTGACTTGCACACCTGGACTGAACAAACCCATCGCTGTAAAATATTCCACGAGACCATTAATGGATACGCGTAGTATGAGCTTCTGTTTTGCACTTTATCCTACAGACTGAGGGTCAAATTCTGTACAGAGTTAAATTAGTTCAAATCCTGAGTGAAGCATAACTGTGGCTTGGTGTGAGGTCAGAAATGAGTTTATCTATCAAACAGCATCTATCAGGTGCCCATCACCTTCAATTCTTTAAGGGGATGAAATGAGGCCAGTTATCCATATTTCTCCAGTGAACAAACATTTCTTAGATTGATTCCACAGGTCAAGAAATGTTGTCCTGAACCAGTCATTTTGCATTTGTAGCTTCTCATTCATAAGCATCACTTTTTCCAAATTCATCTACACTTCTTCCCTAGAATGGAATCTCCTCCACCCATCTTCCCTAATCTTTCAGTTCCCTATATTTACATTACTTCCTCTCCCTTGAAAGTTTGATAGTGCACAGCCACTCCTGATCTACAGGTACTTACATCTATGGTCCGGCCATAACACAGGGATCTCAAACCCATGTCTGCAGGGGTACTGAGAGTGGCTGCTCTCCACCTGGCAGTGTGCTATCAGTTGCTTACCTAGGAGCCAGGAAGCCCAGCTCAATTCTGAGTCTCTGCCCCTGAGATCCCTATTGCCAGACTCCCAGACTGCCTGATTGGCTGGCTGGTGCTACTTAAATCAGCTGCAGCATAGGAAACTGGACAAGTTCCAAAGGGGTAGCCATGTTAGTCTATTGCAGAAAAACAACAGAGTCCTGTGGCACTTTTAAAGACTAACAGATTTATTTATCGCATGAGCTTTCGTGGGAGAAAATCCCACTTCGTCAGATGCTTTTTAAGCTCCACTCTGTTGTCTACTGTGTACCTAATTTCCTGTGCCGTGGTTTGATTTCCCAGCTTCTCTTTTGTGGTTCTTGACCGCCAGCTTGTCTCCTGCCTCTGTTGCTCTGGTATCCTGCTTAGCTCTGACTCCTGACTTGTGGTTCTGATCTCAAGTTTGACTTCTGCATCTGATCTCCTGGTATCCTATCTTGTGACTGTGGACACCAGGTCTGGCTGCCCATGACATAACTGTAACAGGTCTTGCGTTTCAGTTGCTCCATTTATCTTTACATAAAGGTGGTGCTGTGGTTTTTGCATGGTCTGTCTTTGTCGCTTGCATTGTCCTCCAGCTAATATAATTGTATCTAAGTGTTAGTCAGTGTGATACAGTGTTTAAACATCAGTTACAAGAACACACTGGTCAGCACCATCCAATTAAGTACACGAGTAACTTTTAAAAACATCTAATATTCAGGCACTCAGCTCCTATTTGCAAAAATAACTCAGGTGCTTAGGAGGTTAAGTCACATGGACTTTCAATGAGCTATACGCTCTTGAGTCTATTTTAAAAATGGGAGTTAGGCTTCTAAGGTACTTAGCTGCAGCTGAAAATGTTACCAGTAGCTTCTGCTGCAGATCTAATGGGGCTTTATTTGGTCTCTTCTGTCTTTCGAATGTTGAGGGGGATACCTTTGTGAAGGATAAGGCAGGTTGTGCCAGCCAAAATGTCATTGACTTCATTGAAGAAAGGTTTGCAAAAAGATATGCCTTGCATTTAAAAGAGGCAAGACATGGTTTTATTCTACAGTAGACCGATCCACAGCAAATAGCCTTCCCTCAGATTGTCTTCTCACCAGCTGCAGCGATCTTAATCATTGCTATTCTCAGTAGCATTGTACCAGTACAGCACTATTTCTGAAGTGTGACTGACTACTTTATTTATTTCTACCAAGAGTGTCTTTAGTTTCTCATTAAGCTCTGTAACTTCTCTCTCCTGAATGCCGTTCTTTTAGTTCTGACAGTACTGATTACTTGTACTGGGGAATTAGAGGTTTCCTGGAATTGTTATGAGAGGCAAAAACAGCATTGCTGTGTTGTCAGCTTCACTCGGAAGGAAACCAGGTTTTTTAATATAGTTTTACTTTCTAACATAATCTACACCATTTCCATAGCCTGGACACTTTAATATCAATGATGATTATTAAAAGTAAGATTCCTCCAAATAGTTCATTCTCCCAGAGGAGCTAACAGAATGTGTAAGACTCACAGCCTTCTTAAACTATATCCACTATTCTGATTCCTTGTCTCATTCGCCATATTTTTAATGGCACATTGGCCACTTCTGAATTTGGCACTCAAGTCTACATTTAGGCCTCTAGGTTATGGCCAGATTTTGGCATTCCATGTATCATACCATACTCTGTGTATTGATTCCATATATGACATCTTGAAATTCATGATTTAAGATGGTATCTAGAAATGTTGTAAGCAGGCTTCTGGGACCTACAACCTAATCTGATGTACTTATTCACGCTGTCAGCAGTCATCCTCTTCAGTCAAGAGAATTACAACAAATTCCTCAGTGCTAAAGAAGTATAAATATTCTTTGGCCTGCCTTTCTCATGCCCATATATCCTTGCGTTTTAATGACTTGCAGCCAGTTCCATGGGATATTGACTTTCATCCTTCTGACCAGGTCATGTGCTAACTTGAATCTTTTATCCTGGCCAGTAGGAGAAGGCAGACTGACTTAAAATTTCATATTATTAAATAATCCATATAGAATTCTTAAATTAAGAGGACTGATGTTTTCTAAAGGTTTATTAGGGGACATGAAATGAAAGTCAAGTCCGTTCTGTCATTACATTAAAAAAAATATATAGCAGAACAGAAATGCAGTTGCTTTGCATTACTCCAAAGACGCCTAATATAAAGAATTCATATAACTTTCTATGATACAAATCAAAAATTTGTATTCAGCATGCCTGAGAGGTGGGGAGTATAGGCAGAATATGGCCTCACAATCTAAATGGAAAATCAAAGCATTCAAATAACAAAACATGGCAAATTTATTTTTAAAAAACCCAAAAAACATAACTGAGATTAACTCCAGATGGGTAGCCATGTTAGTCTATTTCAACAAAACAAACAGGAAGTCCTGTGGCACTTTTAAAGACTAACCAATTTATTTATAAGATTTTGTAGGCATAATCACACTTCATCAGATGCATGAAATGGAAACTGTAGTATGTTAAGAGTGTGTGCGCGTGTGCGTGCGTGCGCACATACATATGGAGGGAAGGGTGAGTCACAAGGTCAATTCAGTTTCAGAGGGGTAGTCCGTTAATCTATTTCAGCAAGCCAAACAAGTTATTTTAATTCAAACAGTGTGGATGTGGGCCTTTAAAAAACCATTAGATGAGAATGTTAAAAGAGAGGAAATTATCTTTTGTACTGAGTTAGATACAGTATGATGGTGTTAAGTTTGCATATGAATTCCAGTTCTACAGTTTCACACTAAAGTCTGCTTTGAAGCTTTTTCCTGAAATTACGGTATTCTAGACAAAATCAGAAGTGCTATAAAAAGTGCTGTTATATTAACTTAAAAATGCTTGCGCCTATTTATACACTCTATCCATGTATGAGAGAATCAAGTAGGTATTACATACAAACTGGAGAGCTAGGGGATTTAAGTTATATCCACTGGTGATTTGCCTACACAGACACCAGAGTGTAAGTAAATCTACAGTGCACTTGTTACACATGAATTGTCCATGTGAACCTTACTACCATGTACTAAAAGTCTTGTAGCACTTCACACTCTGGCTTGCCACACACTAGTGTCCTTGCAGACAATCCCTACTCTCTTATATATCAACTGAATGGATGTAAATAAATCTGAGGGTTTATTGACACCCACATGCATACGTTTAACTGAAGGAGTGATTTTTAAATCGGTTGAGTTAAGTTAGGAAATGCTCATTTCTGCAAGATTTGTTGTTGGTTTTTTTTTCATTTAAATTCATTAGGAAGAAGTTTTAAAAACAGAAATATATCAGTTTTCAACTGCAATAAGAATACCTGGTGCAATCCCCCATGAAAACAAACTAAATCTCTGTGTTAGCAGAGAAATCTAAGTCACATCAGTTTGTACATCACATCTGAATTGACCCTAAAGCCCTTTCCATGCAGGAAAGTGGACCTGATTATCTAACAGGTCTTTGGAATTTAAGGTTCTCTTAATTTACTTGTCCATCTCTTCTTTCAGAGCCCTTTACTGAACTGTACCTTCTTGAACTAGTATCAGAAATGGAGCAATGCACTGCTGCATTCTACCAGATGGTGGCACCAAAACATGTTTAAAATAAAACCATGGAGGTGGATTTAAACAGAAGTTAATAAGTAATGTTGCTGCACATTAATATGTATTCTATCTATCTGTTAGGTTTACTGTTCATTTTCATGAATAATCACTAAACAAGGTAATGCAAGTAAAATTCATAAATGTCATGAACTTCATGCCATAAACTCAGACATTTAGCCCCAGAAGTTCTTACCTATGATTATCCTGAATCCTCTGTGCAGTCACGTCTAGCACTAATTAAAGTGACATTCCTCAAATTCTTAGTTAAAACACTTGAATTTTATGCCATCAAACTAGGTATCTACAAATCACCCATAGCAGTTGAGATACTTCTTTAATCACATCAACCCTTTTTTATACAGCTTAAGATCCATTTTGTAAGAATTTTCAGTGATGCATCTGCACATTTATATTAATTATGTGTAGTGTTTACCAAAGTACCTAGGTAAACAAAGCTTTACTCTCAGTCTAATAATCTGCTATATCAAATGCACTGTGGTGTCAGTTCAGAATCTCCAAACTTCATACCACATTCTGCAGAATAGGTTAATGCACTGGAAATGGAAATTATGATCACTTGCAGACTTATTCTAAATTGCTATGTTCCCTCAGGTGCACTAATTTTGTGTGTTAACACACGCAATGTATTTTCAAACTTAAAAAGTTTCCAAGGTGCAAAAGAAACCTCATGAAGCATGGTGAAAACTACAGTTCATGTCATATGAAGACCTAATATTGGCCTCCGTATAAAGGAAGATGAGATTACCAGAGGTTTACATAAAACCAAACAAAAAGAAGTTACACCATCCAAAACCATCTACTCCATCTACTTAATCATTTGAATAAAGAACTAACATACTTTGTATATACGTAACATTTTACATGTTCAAACCACTATATGGACCATAATTATTCATATCTTCCAACATCTTTTTGTTGTAGGTCAGGTAATAAAATTCTCAGTTTACAAATGGGGAAGGTTAACGTGCAAAGATGAAGTGAAAGGCCAAACAATCATACTACTTTTCAATATCAGAGCTGAGATTATAGCTAAGAAGATCCAAGATTTCAGTGCTATGCTTATTTCTTTATACATGTTGCCTTTCTTGTGTAATGAAGAAGAAAGTTAAGGAAAGGTAGATGAGTGCCTTTTAAACTGGGCAACCTATTTTCTCACAGAAATGCATCTGTTCCTATTTCTGCCTGTTTCTGAGCTTCTGTTTTTGATCCGTCATTTAATAAGATGGAAATAATCCAATCACTGTGTTTTTTAATTTCGGGTGGTTGAGATTAGAGGTGTGACTTCAACTCTTGTATCTTTTGAAAGTATGTGAAGGAAGCGAACCTTCCGTAACCAATAGGAGTGTTAGCTCAACCTAAAACCTCACTGGTTGCTGGAGTTACTGACTGGATATATATAGGAGCTGTTTTTCAGCCTCGGTGAGGTGACTTCTTGATATTATATCTTGTAAGAATAATTAACAGTTTGGGATATCATGAGGTACATAATGAAGTCCCACATTCTAGGTGGGCAGATTTTATTCAATTAGTCAGTGACTTGGAAAAGGGAAAGGGCTATGTAGGGCTGAACTTTGCTAGATGAAGGGACATATACTCAGTTCAAACAAAGTGTAACGTGATTTGAGATGACTTGAATAGATGAGCAAGATCAGCAAAATAGGTTTTTTCAATACAGTGATGAGGAATGAAACCTAATAAGATCATAATGATTACTCTTTCCACACAAAAATACCCTTCAGGATCAAACAGGAGGAACTGAGAATACAAATATAAGGAAAAATTCTGAAATGCTACATGTCTAGCCAGGTTCAAACCATATGATTTTTTTTCCCTCTTTCCAACAATGTATCCTGCATAGAAACTTCTGTAATACAAATATAATTACTAAAAGCGAATAGCAGTAACTTAATTATCGTGTGTGCTGTTGTGAGCCTTTTCAAAAAATACGTATTTATTTTATTAAATCGTTATCAAATAAGGGGGCTAGTGGGGAGGGAGACTAGTATCTGTCCAACTCCAGTTGTATTAGCTGGTCTAACAATATGTTTAGTAACTTTTATCAACCTGAAAATTTGCCAGGTGCTTTCATGAAACTGACAGTGAATTTATGAATCCAACAAGAGACTGTTAGTTTCAGGGGTCCACACAAGAAGGAAAAAAATCATGCAATCATCAATATTTTTTATGGATTTCATGAAACCACTAACTTCTTCCAGCTACTATACATCTTTGGTAGTATACTGAGAGCTGTGTTAATAATGGCTGTCTGCCCTGACCAAAGGGTGGAAGGGGAATGTGGTAAGAATCGTATTTGAACCAATACAATAAGTCTTAGGCTATGGCTTCATTGACGGCAGCAAATTCGCTGCTATCAGATCCATTTATCCAGTTCAATTTAACAGCTGTAAAGATAGGCTCAATTTATCCAAAAATCAATCTAGTAAAACCACCTCCTCAGGTGGCATAGTGCTGCATCACAGGAACACATTTCCTGTCCACATGGCATAGTGCAGACAGTACATAGAATGGGAGTTACAATGTCGACGGGAGTTATGCAAGCTGCTCTGTCTAGCTTGCATGACTTCTGTCGAACACCACTGAATTTTGTCGGCAGTGTAGGCTGGGCCTTAGTCACTAGACAACATTTTTTCACTTCACTTTTATTTTCTTGTAACCATTTCTGGCTTTATCTCTTATGTCTAAACTCACTTAAAAACCTTTCTTCTCTATTATTTTATATATTATATTATATATTATATTTTATATATTTATATAATATATTCTATATTATTATACACTTATTTTATTTTTATTTTCAATCAGGCCAGGACTGTTTGACTTTTAGTGTTCATTGATTCCAGTTAAAGCAACAAGTTGTGGAGCTCTTTGTTGCTTTCAGAGGAGTATTGAAGTCTACTGCTACTTCAGTGTTCTAGGAGAGGGCTGGACACTTCAGAGAGATGATTTGAGGGAAATTTGGGATGTAGGGTGTGTCAGGGACACGTGGCTAGTAGGAACTCAAACTAATAGGGCGCATCAATACTGGCGCCTTAGGTCAACCTAAGGATGCTTAAGTCAACCTACAGAGCACTGCGTCCACACTGGGCACTTGCTAAGTTGACTTAAACGCTTCCTTAAGTCGACTTAATAACACCACCTCTGAAGGTCGACTTAAGGCGTAAGTCCACCTTATTAAGTTGACTTAAAGCCAGTGTAGATGGGTATGTCTACACTACAGGCTCTTAAAGTCGACCTTGATAAGTCGACTTAACAAAGTCGACTTAACTTAAGAAGTGTAGACATAGCCATAGAGACTAGAGTGTGGCTGTGGTGTACCATGCAAGCTGCTGGAGTCAAGTTGCTGAGCCAGGGCTGCTCAGCACAGATGTTCAGTGCATACTTGTATGCCGGTTAGGAGCATCCAGATGGTGAGCTGCAGCAGTCAAGGGCATGCACAGGAATTTAAATTCCACTGCTTTTGGGCGGACATAATCTGTTCCCCTTCCACAGCCCCTCGGCCAAAGGACCTTGCTCTTCCCACTAGGGCCTGGGACCAGAGGAGTTGCCAGCTCCCACTGGGAAAGTCACATGGCAGATTGTCCTGTGAACGTCCTCACCAGAGTGCCACCATTGGTAGTGAGGTAGACTCCGACCCCACGTTGACTGAGGGAAGAGGAAGTGGTGATATTTTATATAATAATCTCATCTACTCTTGCAGTATTGCTAACTCCAAATGTCAAAAAATCATGGGTCCAGCTCACAAAAATCCAGGGTCCTGGGGCAGGAGGAGTTCTCATTCTCATTCCCTCCTGGGGCTGGAGGAACTTACTTTCAGCTCTGGAGGAACTGAATGCCACCAAAAATTATTGAGGGGAAGGGCTATGCCCCAGCTTGTCCTACTTCATGCACACCCCTGCTCAGGAGTACAGGGTAAGTGGCAACAGAACCTCTCATGTCTAAATTGCATTGCAGAACATGACATTGGCATTCAGGCTCACAATTCCACTCAGGTTTGGCTTGGCCATCCCTGAAGGGCCTTCCTTCTGTACCAGGCTGGGACAAGCATAGGCTGGTTAATCCCAGTTCTGGTGACCATCTAGAACCTTTCCCTGACCTGCTGGCATGCTGAACTCAACCAATTGGGAAACATTGACCTAGAGTAAGGTATGGTGAGTTGTGCCTTTCGGTCCTAGGGACCTGTCTACTTTAAATCTCTGTTTATGGGTTCTTTTCTTCTATTGGTCTAAATTCTAAGAAATAAAGTAGTGTGACATTACAGCCATCTAGCAGGAGTATCTGTCTTTATTTACCTTCTTTGTGTATTCCATGAGCATAACAGCATACAGTGAATTATGAGACACAGCGATGACCAGGAGACAAATCAGGCTCTCTCCTGTGCTGGAACCACTACTCTGGAAGTAAGTAATTTTGAGGCATTCAACAGTGCACATGCCTTGTATTGCCCTTTTACAAAGGGGTAAAATTCAATCAGAGCAGAATAGGAGAGGCAGAGCAACAGGGGAGGAAGTGGTCTGTTCAAAACATAAACCAGGAGGTGTAGGGCATCTTGAGCTACCAAAAAAAGAAAGGAACTCAGCATCTTTTCAGTTGGATAGGATGGAAGATGATTCCTGTCTATAGCAATACTTCCATACTGTGAGGAATCTAAATTACAGCTATACCTCCTTTATAGAGTAGTATATTCCCTGCACCGACACTATGGGTGAGAGATTTTGTCAGGGATGTGAACCATATTTACACTTACACTGCCTGGGGTTCAAACTTCACTTTAGTCTTCAAACTCTCCATAACCTTGCCCCTAGGTGCATCACTGTACTCATCATATCCTATCAATCACCATATAGAACACTGTCTGATTTTTTTATTTTAATCTGTCTCTCACTTCCAGTTTAATGCCTTTATAAGGGAAAAAGATATTTGCAGCAGATACCCAATTATACTTTACTTTACTTGTATATACTTCAATTATATTTCACTTCCCTCCTATATCTAAAATACTGCTGAAAATCCTCATTTTCCATGCTGTACTGACTACATGTACTGCTGTGCACTCTCTTCTATGCATTCATTACAGAAGATTTTGAGGGGAAGGACTTTTTCTTTGTGTTGTCCATCCTTCTAAATATTTAGGAAAGATTTGGATTGCAGGAATATGGTATTTTTCTTGGAGAGAAAGAAATACATGGCCTCAAACTGAGTGTATTTAAATCTAGTCTCTTGTTTACAGCACACATACCTGCTCTTACTGCTTTGACTAAAAAAGAAATGCAATGAGACCTTCTTCCATCTGAATTTCTCATTAGCCAGTAAGGAATTTGGCTTCACAACACTCCTGTGAAGTTGGCAATTATAATATCCCAGTTCCACGGGTAAGGAAACCAAGGTATAGAGAGAAGAAAATTTGGGGGGGGGGGTTACCCCTGCATTAGGCACCTGGATAGAAGTGGGTTCATGTTATAGAGGTGCTGAGGAATCCTAACTCTGAATGCAGTCATGCTGCAAATTAATTGTTACTCAGTAGTTTGAAATCCAAAAGGCACTTCTGACGACCCAAAAATAGCTGGTATGCTGCAGCTCTCTGACCATGTTTTGTCACTCCAGCATATCCTCAGATCCACATCAGTGGCTGTAAGAGGGTGCAGTAGGGGTGTTAACCCCACAGTAGCTTAGGAAGGCTAAAAGAAGTGCAGAAGGAGCCAGTTATATGGATAGGCCACACCTGAGGAGAATTTGGTGTCCTAACCCACCCTGATTGGTGATGGAGCCAAGCTCATAATGATCAAGCCAGGGTTAGTATAAAGCAAGGAAGTTAGGGTTAGAAAAGGGTGGTAGTGAGAGAGTGAATAGCTGCTTTCTGGATGTCAGGCAGGGAAGAAAACCCAGGGGAACGAGGTCCTAAAGGAAGGGTTTATCCAAAAGGTGGTGGAGCAAAAGCCAGAGAGAAGTAGAATAGGAAAAGGTCCAGGGAAATAGTAAATATTGCAGATAGTGGCTGATCATTAGAGAGTAACTGAGCTAGCACCCATGAAGAGGGTGGGCCTGGGGCTCCCCTGCTAGTCACTGGGAAAGTGGTATCCATAGTCAGGCAGGGAGCAATAAGACTGCCATTTTGGATGGAGTGGTTTTGATAACCCTTGTAAAGGGAAAACATACAATGAACTGGCTGGAGGGCCAAGCCAGGAAGAGCCAGACCTTGAGTTGTAGATAGAGAGGTAGCAGGGTGCACAAATGAGTGATGGTAGTGGGCGTTGGACTTGGAAGGAGCTAATCCTCAGAGCAGCCAGGCAGAGGTGTCCAAGTGGTGAGTGATCCCATATTACAGAGGAATGGCATTAGAATCTTTATAGTGGTGCTCTGGCTCCTGGGAATTTCCCTACACCTAGTGTAAATCTAGCCACCGATAAATGACCATGTTTATGGTTACTGAGCAATAATAGACCTTAGGAGATAGAATATAGATTCCTAACAGCCAAATGCCAATTGTCGCCATATGTTCTCATTAATTTATCTGTAAGCACTGAGCTATTAATCTGTCAGTGAGTTAGGTATGATTTGGCATTACCCAGTGAGCCTTTCTGTTCATTTCTTTCTTCAGGGTGTGTTTCTGTAACATGCATTTAATCACTTTTGCAATTTTTAATTGCCATGCATAATTGAAACACTATATAAACAATAATATTACTCAATCCATGTTCCTTTTCTCTTTGTAGCAAGATAAATATTTTCTGTGAAAGATAAAATGTTAATCCCTCGCTCCCTTATGTCACTGCCAGGAAGCAAAAAAGGTTCATTTGTTTCTTAATCTATGAAACGAAACACCTTTTGCATTAAGGTGAAAATAAAGTGAAAGTATTAGAGTAAGTTTTAGTTACCCATATCCTTTCCCCAACGGTATTTGTAAAAGAGACTCACTAGGGCAATCGCTGGTATCTGTTTGCTCTTTGAACTCTTAAATTCTCGGAAGAATTTTTCTTGGTGATGTATTAGTTCTTCCTACTGGGAGTATGTATTAATTCTGCTGAGCTGGGAGGATGAGGGGGAATCTTATAACAGGTGCCTTTGTAAGGGTGACTGTTGGGAAGAAAGAATTTCTTCTGAAAATAGAGATGGAAATAAAAGCACTATTTGAAAAGGAACTACAAATTTCTTCTGATCCGTTTTTTGTGCAAGAGCTAAAATCAGTAATAGGATGCTTGTGTGTGATTATGAATGTCTAAAACAATCAAAACTTCACATAAACTGAGGCTGTGTACACACGATCACTTTATTGCGTGGTAAGGCTCCTTACTATGCAATACAGCAAATAGCGTACACACGATCAATTTCTCTGTTGCGCGGCAACACCCTCTTGCCGCACAACTGTTGAACCACTCAAAACGAGAGTGGTAGCATTATCGCGGAACAGCTGTTCCGCAGTAATGCTCGTGTGTACTCATTTTGCACAATAGACAGCCTCCGGAAATGTCCCAGAGTGCCAATCGAGGCCACTCTGGGACATTGGAGCTGTCAAATATGTCAATTTCACTGCTCTAGCTGAGCTGTGATATTGACATATATGTCAATTTCACTGCTTTAGCAGAGCAGTGAAATTGAGTATTTTTGGGAGCTGCCCGGTTTGGCAGCTCCACTGGACTGAGCTAGGGGGCTGGCCCGAACCAGCTGCCCATGCTGGTTCGAGCCAGGCCCCCAGCTCAGCTCCTGGGCTTTGGGTCCCGGCAGGCACTCCGGCGCTTAAGTGCCGCAGCGCCTGCTGACACCCAAACCAGCTCGGGGTTCGGGTGGCGGCAGAAGCTCCCGCGGAGCTTCTGCCGCCACCTGAACCCCTGGACTGAGCTGGGGGGGCCAGCTCTGGTCCAAACCGGCCCCCCAGCTTAGCTGCCAGGCTTCAGGAGTCAGGAGCCCTTAAGCGCCGCGGCGCCTGCTGACTCCCAAAGCCCAGGAACTGAGCTGGGGGGTTGGCTCGGACCGGAGCCAGCCCCCCAGCTCAGTCCAGGGGTTCAGGTGGTGGCAGAAGCTTCTCCGGAGCTTCTGCTGCCACCCGAACCTCTGGACTGGTTCGGGTGTCAGCAGGCACTGTGGCACTTAAGCGCCGCGGCACCTGCTGACTCCCAAAGCCCGGGAACTGATCTGGGGGGCCATCAGCTCAGCCTCGGGGCTTCGGATGACAGCAGGGGCTGGCAACAGGTGCCCACCATGCACTGCTCTTCTTTCGCAAAGGAGCATTCACACGGTGAATTTGCAAAAGAAACAGTACGTGTGTACACAAGAAAGCGCTATATTTATAGCGCTTTCCTTGTCCCACAATAACTTATTGCGGGACAAGTGTTCTCGTGTGTACATAGCCTCACTTACCTGCCGAGACCTGAACCCTGCAGCAATACTGTGGAGTACATTATAGATGTCAAACACCCACTGGTGGTCCATCAGCTAGCTTAACATGTGGGCCTGACTCTTATTCCCAGTTGTTAAATTGCACTAAAAGGCAATGAAAAACATATCACTTGCCTAATATTTTTCCATGGCACCATTTGCTGCTGTAGCTGCCACAGGAATGTGGGACTGCAAGTGAGAATATTTTTGCATTGTCATTCAAATAAAAACTGTAAATTACCTTTGTCAAGTAACAAATTAAGGGTATTTGTAAACCTTTCTGATAATATTCTCATAAGAGACATGGGCACTTATTTCCATGAGTGTTAGCAGGAAAAAGGTTTCTGAAATTATGAAAATATATGCTATGGTCCGAAGTGGTGGAAGTGTGTATATGGATGACTTCCTGTCTGTTTATAAATGTGTCATCCAATCAGAAAACAGAAACTATACCAAGTGGCTTCGGTGAGCTTGCATACACCAAAATAACTAGTAATTAATAGCAAAAAGTCAAATACAACATGGAACAAATAGTTCGAGAGCAGCCTATACACGGAAATATATTGTGCAAAAGGCCAGATTCAAAACGGTGTGAAAAATGCCTGAAGATGAAAATAGGAGCTAGGGAGAAAAGCAACTCTGTTATATTTGGACCTGATAGGGAGGAGCAGCTAACTTAAACTCATGTCTGATATGATGCCGTTATTCTGACAGCAAAGCACAAACTAAAACATAAAGGGAGTCTTTGCATCTAAATGATGAGTGACCGAACCATTTAAACATACAGAATACCACACTGCATGAGTTAGATGCCTAACTTCTATGGACTTTTAATGGGAGATAAATGCTTTTATAAATCTTTGTAGGTATCTGCCTGCATTTTTAGGACCTAAGTAGTTTTGTAAATTTGGCCTATAATGTCCAAACATCCTGGAAGAACAAAGTTTGTAAAAATCAGAAATCATAATCCAAAGACAACATAAAGGCTAAATTAACAGAATTTATTTAAAAAACAAAAAACAAAACAAACAAAAATCCACCAGGGATCCTGTGGCACTTTTAAAAACTAACAAATGTATTTATCGCATGAACTTTCATGGGTGTAATCCCACTTCATCCAATGTGTGAAATGGAAGCAATAGCATGTCAGATGAATAAATATAGAGAAGAGTAAGTCACAAGATTCCATTTCATTGAACTGTCCTTGTTACTTAACCTTCTCTGTATTTATACACCTGGCGTTTTACAGCTTCTATTTCATGCATCTTGCAAAGTGGGATTACACCCAGGAAAGCTCATGCAATAAATAAATTTGTTAGTCTTTAAAGGTCCCACAGAACTCATTATTTATTTTGCTGAACTAGACTAACGTGACTACCCCTCTAGAATTTATTCTGTCAGTTTAGTCTACTTTGCCCCAAAATACCACCTGACTTAACTTATTTACATTCCTGTCATTCACGAGTAGTGCTCCTAATGTCAATGGGAGGGTATACCTTTGTAAAACTGATGTGACAGGAAACAAAAGAGGCTCTTAGTCTGTCTGTATCACTGGCTGTATCTCTTCTCACCAGCCAACTTTTTTAATAGAGGTTAAAAAGCCTAATTAAGTTTTTGCAAGGTAACTTTGGAAGAAAATTTTCAATAAAAACCAAAAGCGAAGTTTACAGATGTCTGTCAAAAAACTGAAAACCCCAAATCTGAAAAACTTTCATTTGCGAAACACCCTCTCTCCCCTCGTATGTCAATAGGAAACATTTCCTTGTGTCCATTTTGACAAAAATGAAAAAAAGCCATTTTTGTTGGGGAGGGAGGAACTTTTGAACAGGAAAACTTCAACCACAACCAATTATACTAATGAGCTGTCAAGTGTGTTTGATTTAAAATCGTGGATTAAATTAAGAGTATCTAAACCTGGCTGCCTGCACTGAACCAGCGGACAAGAAAGTCATCAACTCGTAGGTGAAACAAAGCTCTCACAATGCCACTTCAGGACTTGTCATAATCAGTGTCACTTCTGGTCCTGTACATGGGAAAGTATTCCATATATTCATATTAGCTGGCTTGTAAAGCATACGGTTACTGAGCATCCACAATTGTCATTAACGTCAGTGGGAGTTGAGAGGGACAGAAACTTTGATTTCTAAAATCATGTCTAAAATCCCGATCGTAAATTTTCAGGCCCCCTGTAAATTATACTAATAATAACTCTTACATTTTCTCTTTATAGTCCACCACAAAAGTACATGCTAAACTTTTTTTGGAAAAGGATTTTCTGAAAAAAAAAAAAACCAAAAAAAAAACCCTCTCTGGTCCCTTAAAAGTTTTACTG
Organism: Pelusios castaneus; assembly: GCA_007922175.1. NCBI lineage: Eukaryota > Metazoa > Chordata > Testudines > Pelomedusidae > Pelusios > Pelusios castaneus. Next base: position 16,038,918 of record ML685767.1, read on the forward strand.
CTGATAGTGTTAATGATCAACTCTTTCATAAAATATTTTGTTACTTTTCGCAAAGTATATTCCACTTTCTTTATAATGTTTGTCCCTGACCGTTCCTATCTGCAATGCTGGGAATTTTTTTAAAGAAATTAGGTGCTATTGAATAATTACTTCCTTTTCCTTATCTCTTGTAATGGTTTGCTATTTCCTTTCTTTATCGTTATTACTGCCAGACTGTACATTAACACAAATTTATAGCTTCTGATGCCACAGTGTATATGAAACTCACAAAATGGTTCCTCAGCTTTCTCAAGTTGCCAGCAAATGGCATCAGGATTATTGAAAAATCAGTAACAGTTTACTTTCATGACTCTGTATCCTTCCTTGTTATGTGAGTGAAGGCTGTCAAGAACTGATCTTAAACTTTTTTCTAGGTCAATTAGGGAATTTCCCATGTGCCCTCCTGATAGTTTGCATTTATTTTTCTAAACAGGCCATACTCTTGGGTCCAACTAAAGAGCCCACACTTTTGGGGGCACCCAGGTGCATTACCGCATTCAGAATTGTGTCATCTCTGCAGTGGGCCAGTCCCCATTCGTAAGATAGAGCAAGCTGATGGCTTGGGTCAATTTACATTAGCTACTGACAGCCAGGTCTCTCCAGAACATAAGCAGCATCCTGGCCATGATCTTGCCCTCAGCCATGCTTCCTACATTGGCAACAAGAGGGGTGGTGATTTAAGAGCCACTATAATAGCTGTCCATCACCAGAAGTCCCTGGTACAGTAGGCAATCTCTCTTGTGGCCAACCAAGCTGACTTCAGGGATGGCTTGTGCTGGCAGAAAGAACATTTCAGGTGACAAGGACTTGGTCTTAATATTTCTTTTTCATCACCAAATTAAGTTTTGCTCCTAACACAGCAGACATGGCTCTAGCCTATTCCGACTGACATTGAGATTTTTGCTCTTGAGTTCATTGAGAATAAATTCAATTCACAATTCAGGAAATGAGCCTGTTCTAGCGTAAGGAGAGACAACTGGGATTATGGAACCCTGGACTCTGTAATTAGCTCTGTCTCTGCCCCATGATGTGACCTGGGGAAATTGTTTAACCTCCCCATATCTATTTGCCCATCTATAATTTTAGGGATGATGATATCTGAATGTCTACTTAGAGAGTTGTTGTGCCACAAATAATCTGGAGAGCCTCAACTGAATGGTGCAGAACGGGTACGAAATATGTTTGTTTGATTTCATTTCTAGATGTACTATTTCATGAAATATATTAAGACTAATATAAACAGACATAGACCTCTATGGCCTCTATTGTGAATGCTCTGAATGGAAATGTATTTTGCTTTTATTACATACAATTTTTAAAAAATCAAAAGATTTGTTTGTGAGTTTTAATTCACTTCAAAAACAAAAAAATGGCCTACTCTTCTGCTTCTAGAAATTGTTCATGGAAGATCTTCACAGGGCTGTATGAATGCTAGGTCAAAGTGCAAGACTTGATCTCTGAAGGCTAAAATGTCGTGCCTTACTAATGACTAGTGTTATTCAGACAAAGAACTGCATTTAATGGAAGATGTTGGTATTTCTAAAATTTGGTTTCATTCAGATTTTCAAGAAAACCAAAAATTTCAAAATTATCTGCAAAAGAGAATATAATCCTGGTTTGGAGATGTTGAGCTGATAGGCTGACCCTGTACAGGGATCCTGGAATCCTCAGCTCTCAGGCAGTGGTCTGCTAAGGAGCTGGGTGGGCAAGTTGGCAGGAAACCAGGCAGGCAGAATTCCATTAGAAAACTGAACCATATCCATGGAATGTTTCAATTTCAATGATTTGGTAAACTCCAACAAAAATATTTTGTTGAAATCTTTCTAGCTAGCTCTGTTAATGAAATGAAGTACATTTTAAAGAATTATTCTATAATGTATTTGGTAGTTCTGAAAGGTTCTACACATACAGTACTAGAAAGAAAGTTCTCTTTATTAGGGTAGGTACAGGATGGGCAGGGATATCTCAGATTTTCCCATGTTGCCAAGGCCAATGTACTTCAGCCATATCCTTAAGAGACTGTCCTTAGATATGGGGGAGGAGGCAAGTGTAGTTTATGTTCTTCCCTTTAAGTCCTGGGTGCCTCAGCTAAAACAAGGACAGTAGCTGCTTCTAGCAGCCGTACTTGGTTGCTGAGATAGCTGTCCACTATGAATAGGACCAAGGCCACAATATCCTTCCATATACATCACGGCGCATCCATCAGCGTTGCAAAGATGACTTCTGCAAAATATTAGGCTGGGATAATGGATGAACAAATTATTTAACTTCTGTAGCTGTCCATGAGGCTCCGAGCCATCTAGTGTGCTTCTAGTATAGGAAAGTGTTTAAAAGGGGCTGGAAGGTGTCATGACAAAGGTGGGAGAGGTATGTATGTAGTGAGATGAAATGCTAATCCTTCCGACTAGGTCATGAAGAATTGTTCATCATTCCTTTTTCACATCGAAGTGTTTGTCAAACTTGGGAATGACCAAAAACATCTACTGCAGTGCTGTTCCCAGGCCAGTGTTCAAATCCCATATGAAGTTGCAAGGGATATGAATTAGATGGCTTCATATCATTCCTGTGAGGATTTATTTCATACACCACAGATGAAACTGGCAGACTTTGGTAAAAAGATTTGGGCTGGAGGAGATTCAATTATCTCTTTTTCCCAAGAGAGTGTGATGTTTTGTTCAAGATCACACCCACTTCAAGCTCCACAAAGAGCAACTTGCATCAGGCTGTGCCCCAACCCAATGATTAGACTCTAGCAGTTTTCACTGCCATCATTTGCTTAATCTTAACCAGCACTAAGATTAACAAAGCAAAATAAAAGGAAAAAGGAGCAATTCAGATGCAAATAGAAGTGACCAGATGTTTCAGTTAGGCTGGACCAATCCCTGGATATTAATACACTGTTCTGTTGTCATAAAGTAAAACACAATTCTTGTGTTGTTGAAATATACCAATTTTCAACACCAAAGCCCACAGTTCTCCACCTCAGACAGATGTCTGATTTTGAAACTGCACCTGCCTCTCTTTGCATCACAACTGTAAAGGAGCAGAAGGCGCTCCCCTGATTGGAAAAAAATACATTTCAAGAGACACAATTCCAGACAGAGCAGCAATACAAGTTCTCAAAGCAATCGCTTTTCTAGTTTTTAAGGGCTCATGCATTATCAAATGCATTCCTCAATTACTGAAGCTGCAGACCTTTCTAACTTCTGAAAGAAAGTGTACATTCTTACAGCTGTGTGAATACTTCAGAAAGTATTTTTCTGGATGCATTCAAATACAAACTGCGAATTAGTTTTGGTATTTGTAAACCTTTTAAATGATCTTCTGTTGGTATTCATGTGAGGGTTTGTTTGGTTTTTTTTTACTAGGAAGAATGTAAGGAGAAAGTGAGTCTCTCAGATTACCCAAATGTATGGCATAGAACCACAAAGGCTTCTAGAAGAGTTGTTTACATTGACATCTTAAAACCTTTGCCTTCCTTCTTCTTTATTAATGTTTCTTCCAGCCAGAAAGCAGAAAAAATGCCATGTGACTTGAGTGACCTTTCATATGCCAAGAATAACTAATTAAAGGAAGTAAATAGTTCAAGAACAGCCTATAGACTGAAATATATTTATATACAGTGTCCAAGCTATTTTGAAGAATAAATTCGTAGCAACAGGCCATTCAAGAAATTTATGGGTAACAAATAGGCTAAATTAACAGACTTAACTCCATTACAAAAGTTCTTCTTACATTGGTGTAAATCAGGAGTAAGACTCAGTCAGAGGAGTTTCACCCGTGTACAACTGGTGTAAATAAAATGAAGCTCTTTATTATCATTGCTTGTCACTCAGTCGCCTCTCTCATCCTCACACATCAGGCTACCTATTTCAATAGATGAGAAGAGCCTGGCTGTGTTTTTGCAAGGCATCTCTGCTTTGAGTTTTTGGGAGATCTTGCCTGCATGGATATCTGGGACAGATCAGGACTTGAAGAGTGCCAAACTGCAAGAGAATTTAAGTTGTAAATGTCAGGGTCTAGCAGAGTCTCAGCTGGAACTGGCAATGTTTCCTTCAAACCATGAAGTACATAGAGATGCTTGGAGGAGAGGAAGACCATTGTGGTAAACCAAAGGTGAGGAAAATTGCAGAAAGCAGAACTGAGGAGTTGTAAAGTTGAGATCCTTATCTGAACTTTAATTGAATTATAGAAGTTTCAGATGGAAGAACCCCTGTTAGGCTATTTTTTAGTCCATCCAAGTAAGAGTAGGGTTATTCCCTTTATGAAGTTGTATCTTGATCTTTCACCCTTTTGTTGTTTGCATTTCCTGCTCCACCACTTGGTTTTCCTCTCTTTTTATGCCCTCAAGGTGTAAGGCCTGGTTTATGTTCTGTTGTTGTTTGAACAAAATTAGTTATACTGGGTAAAAACCATGGTGTGGTCTCAATTATACCAATAAAAAGAATTAATTATTCCTCTTCCTATCTGGGAATATCTATACAGGTATAAAGCACCTTTATGCCAGTATAATTGCATCCACACTAGGCGGAGTGCACCTCTTTAACTATACCAGTAGAACCTTTATATCTAGACAACTCTTTAGTTACACTAGGCAAAAGAGGCCAAATTCTAAGCCACTGTGTAAAGTGAGTATGGGATAAGTTGCCCATCTGTAAATGGGGGTGAAGCAAAAAGGTTTTATATTGGTGTAAGTTACACTATCAGTTCCCAAACTGGATACATTACACCTGTTAGGTCTCACTTTTCTTTATTGCTTTTATAGACTCACCTCTGGTCTGAACTTGGCCCTGTATGCACCAGAGGACTGAGTTACAGCTACAATGAGAACCATAAATTTGAACTCCTGAATTTGGTTCATTTAAAAGCACAATCGATGCAATTTCAATAGCGTAGATTTTAAACTTAATTTTAACATAAACCTGTGCTTACTTGTCTACATAACCTTAGAGTCAAATGAAGTTTTGAATATTTCCATATGGAATAATGCATCCTAATAAACACTGTAGTCAGAGCTGTGCAAACTCTGCCAAGGTTGTATCACCAGGGGTTCACAAAATTTTTGAATGCAGTCCAGTTCTCAGAGGTTTACAAGCTTAGGAGTTTGAAAAGGTTCATAGTCATAGGCAACCACTGTTCTCATGGTTAAATCTCACTGTGAACCTCCAGGCAAAGCTTGTATTTAATACTTTCATGTTTTGCACAGTTTCACTCTGGTTCACTGACTTAATAAAACTTACAGTTTGACTGCACTTCACCTCTGTACAGAGTTACCAACTTACAAAATATTCAGTCAAGCTTCTGATGAACTTCTTCAGCCATCTCTCAATCTTATGTTCTTATGCTAAATGGCAGCTTCCATTAGTTTTAATGGAACTGAAGCCTGGCTGCTCTCTGTTAAGAGAGCTGCCATTTCACTACAACCTCTTCACACAGAAGTGAAGCTAACCTTAGTTAAGAAGGCTACTATCTTGTGTTGTTTCCATTTAGACAGAAGCCAAGAAGCTCTTAATGAAGATGGTATCTGCAATGCTCCATGGTTAACAAAAACTAGAGAAGAAACTATCAGACAGGAAAATGTAAGGTTACAAATAATGTGGGATACAACAAGGAATATCAGGAAGTGTTAGGGAATGTAAGTAACAGAAAGAGTCACTGGAACAAATAATTGGGACAATGGGAGAATTTGATGAGCTAGAGACTTTGAGAAGAAATTATCTGGAGTAGTGGAAGGAGTAGGGAGCGGAAATATAGGTGGATGCAGGAGTCTGGGGAGGGAAGAGTGGCCAGTAAAAGTGTAGTGGAGAAATGGAATCAATGAAGAAGTGGAAAAGCAAGGGGGTAGAAATAGAAAATGTGAGAGTTCTTTTATATCACCTGTTAGAAGCGGATAAGTGGGGTCTCCTTGTGCACCAACGTTATACGCCCTGTGGACATGTAGCCTGATAACATTTTCTTTATCTGTATGTGATAACGTTGTTTCTATAGCCAGTATGCGAAAACTTTGTGGTTTTCTGTCCAGATGCTTACTGACAGTGATTTCAAAGTCAGTAGTTTGGATGCTCACAGAGCATATTATTGGAAATCTTAACTAGTGAAATAAATCCAGCTGTTTGGTGTGATGATCTCTAGATGCAGCACCCCACCATGATTCACTGTTAAAAGTAGCAACCAGAAAATATTGCATTTGATACATATATAAACTATAACTTACATATTTGCTAATAATTTCCATATTTGTAAATCTAAATGATTCCAACTTCTAAAAGACACCAGTCTTCTTGGAATATGACTGCAAAATCCATAGCAAAACCCAAGGTTTATGAATTAATCAAGCTGTAAAAAAATACAGTTGACAAATGTAACTGGTTAACAGATTTTTTGTTTTCCTGATTGGATAACTCAAAAATAAAAAAGCTGGGGGTGGGGGATGTTGCAAAAATGTAATTTCACTTTATTTTCCAAAACAAAGTGAAGTTTGGTTGAGAAAATGTTTCATATATTTCACCCAAATAATCTAATTTTTAAAAAATGCCTGAAAAATAAAAGCTTAAATGGAAATGTGCAAAACATATCTAGAATACTAGTAGTCCAGTGTGATAAGATAAAAATAAAGAAACAGATGTAATTTTTAAAAACAACAAATCATTCTTTCTTATTAGACCTTTGGATTTATTCTAAAAGTCAGCAGCTCATTCTTCTTTAGAGTAGTTTTGGGTAATTATATAATTTCAGAAATTATGGAACTGGCTTGTCTTTGATATAATAATTTTTTTCCTTTCATTTTTGTAGGTACAGCTGTCATTGAAGTCAACAGGAATGATTTCAGTGTGAGTAGAACAGAATTTGGTTATATAGATTGTTTTTGCTTCAGCATTTCCCTTCTGGTTTAGAAATATGTACAAAGTTATATATTTCCCATTTCTTGATTGTTCTGGCATTTCTCCCTAAAAGGGAGGAAAAACCTTATAAAGTTTCTTTTGGCCCAAAAAAGCAGAAACATCTGTTGCAGTCATGACTGGCTTGTTGGCTGAGTACAGCAGCCAAACCCATCAGCTGCAGCTCTGCTGCCTTCACTAGGGTTTGTGCAGTCATTGAGAAATATGCTCAGTACTTCATGGGAAAAAAGGCAATTATAGCTAGTTACAAATAAGTGGTAGGGATGAAAACAAGATGAAGAAAAGGGGAGAATGAGGAGGCAGAAATGTATTGGACTAATGAGTGAATCAACCCTTCACAGTCCAGAAATATTTGGCCTGAAAAGTTCAGGGATTTAAAAAAAAAATTAATAAAATAAATAAAAATCAAATTGATGGCTCTTTGTAAATACAGCTGCAAAGGCAATTACTAAAAGAGAAATGCTATGTTTTCCCCCACCAGGAAGGAACTTTAGTTGTTTTAAGTGACACTGGGGAGAAAGAATTGGTTGCTGATCTGTCTTTTACTTGCCAAATGTCATGTTCCCTCACAGCAGAATTGGCAAAAGGCAGCATGTTTTGGCCTGAATGTTGAGACATTTCTGTTCTTTGAAATAGTTCAACAGGTGCAAGTCAGAGCATGTTGTGAGCCTTACATATAGCTGCTTACTCATCTTGGTAATAAAGTGATTCACTGCACCTACTGTGCCGAGAGCCAGTTGCCACATTTTGTATGTCTCCTGTAGGAGAGATCAATTTTTATAAAGAAAACTCCTCTCCAATGCTTCACACTCTACCCCAAAAAAAAAAAAAATCATCAGAGAATCTCACCACCACTTCTCCAATAAAACCTGAAAACAATACAGCAAGCAAGACTAAATGAAACACATTTTACTGCAACAGCCTTTACAGGAGACAAACATGAGGATTTCAGTTAAAAAAGCCTTGGTCTATACCACCACATGATTTCAGCAGCAATCAAAGGGAGATACACAAAGTACTTAAAAACCTTGCTTACCTCCCTCTGATTGCCTACCGCCTACTTTCTGCAGTGTTTTCAGTAGCCTGAGTCGAAGGGAAACCCCTCCAACTCAGCGCTACTCCTTCTGCAAGAATGGTTTTGGAGATCAGCTTCCCTGATCAGGTCTTCACAGACCCACTCAGCTGATCTGTACCTTTGGGTTTGTCTTTACTAACAAGATCTCCCTGATTTGTAGAATGTCAGAGCTGGTACTGAAAGCACCATAAGCAGTCTGACGAAGTGGGATTTTCTCCCATGAAAGCTCATGCGATAAATAAATCTGTTAGTCTTTAAAAGTGCCACAGGACTCTGTTGTCTGATCAGGGATGTTAGCAGATGGTGGCTGAAATGGTGGAAGGAATTACTCAAGTGGTCTTACCTTTCATCGGCAGGGTTCAAGTTTGGGATGTATGAAAATAATGGTCTATCCTAGCAGGCTAGAAGGGTGGTTGAGCAAGATATGAGACTTTCTGTGTAGTGGAATGCTTACAACATGAGATTTAGTGTTATGACTCCTCAGTCTACAGTGATGTAATGGTTTGAGGACTCTTACGAAATCATCACTGACTTAATCCACTCTTATGCTCTTAAAAATCATGTATTATTTTTCATTGAAATTCACAGGTTTTGGTTTTGTGTGCATTTCTGTTCCAAAAAGCATCCTGTTACAAGACAAAAGTTAAACATTCTTTCTTGAGGCATGAGGAAATAAACAACAAAATTTCTTTCCCAAAATAGCGAAATCTGCATTAGCATATTCAAGTTCTGTTGAAAGCCCCAGTAGTGTAGTGTTTTGTACTATAGTGCGTTATCTATGTCAGTTGCAAATAAAATGTACTATATTCACTGCTCCAAACTATTTAGTTACAATCCACTGAGGAAGGATGGTTCAGTGTTTAGTACTGTAGCCTGGGATGTAGGAGACGTGCTCTCCACAGTCTTCCTGGGTAAGTCACTTATTGTCTGTGTCTCAGTTCCTTATCTGTAAAATGGATGGGAAAAGTAGCACTTCTCTACTTCATAGGTGTGGTGTGAGGATAAATGCATTAAATATAGTGAGGTGTTCAGCTCCAATGGTAATGAGGGCCAGAAAAGTACTATTGATAGATAATGCAAATATCTTTTGGAGCCAGACAGCTTTTCTGTGTGAACATTATAAAATGTAACCCGCAGGCTAAATCTGACCCTCCCTTATGCCTATGCAACCCCATTTCAGTCAGTGCAGTTGTGTGATATTTATTTATTTATTTATTTATTTATTTATTTGGGAAGAAAAGGAAAAAATAAATCTTAAATTTCTTCCAGAGCAGCATTGAAAGGGACCATGGAAGTTGTTTGCTATGACACTATAGATCAGTGGTTTTCAAACTTCTTTTCTTAGGACCCAGTTGAAAAAAAAATATTGATGCCCATGACCCAACAATTGTATCTTTCAGCCATGCATTCAAGTCTTTTGGCAGTGGCCGTGCCTGAGGGTCTGCAACCTAGTGTTGGGTCCTGACCCTAAGTTTGAAAGCCACTGTTATAGATGGATGATGGTCAAACTCTGGCCCACCTGAGCATTTTATGTGGCCTGCAGCCTGCTTCAACACAATATACTAATGATGGATTCATTAGTGTTTTGTTATCATGTTTAGTTTGCGTAACTGGATAAATAGACACTACTGTACACAGCAACAACCTATTTAAATACATCTGAAAGAAAGTGAACTTAAAATATAGATTGCCATAAGGTGACTTTAAATCATATTAAAATGTGTAGAATCTGTTTGGCCCATACAAAGTTGTACTTAGGTTTACGTGGCCCTTCTGGGTTATAAGGTTGAGCGCCACTGCTGTGGGTCATGCTGCATGCATGCGCCTCAGAGATAAAAACCACATTAAGAAAGAAAACACCAGAATTGTATATTTAGCACATATGTATTGCCCACATGTATTACATTAAGCTTCATCAAAATGCTTTTGTAATCCACAAGACTCTGCCCTACATGGAAGCCACATTAGAAGCGATTATTAAATGACTGAAGAGATAAATGTAGTTATTAATACTACCCACCTGCAGTTCTTCCCTGTGCATTCTGATCTAACAGATGATAATGTGTAATGGCATAACCTCAACCCCCGCCCTGCAGTTTGTTGGGATGATAGCCAAGGAACAATACAGCTGAGTTACCAGCAACTGGGAGGCAACTTTGCAAAAAGCCAATTCTTGTCATTTCATCAGTGACACCTTCATCCATTAAGTATTTCTAATGCAATATCTGTGCTGCCCACATCTGCCCTGCACACATCTTCAGTGGTGTGCACATTAGGCAACCCCTCAATGTATTCAGCCTTTTGTATGCCAATATTTTGAAGCACTTCAAAATTAGCAGAAGTAAGAATGGCTTTTCTTGGCAGGGGGCTGGGTGCCTGCTGTTCCAGAGTGGTATGCCACAGCAATGCCGCTGACAGAGAGGGCTGCTTAGCTTGCAGAGGAACAGGTAAAAGGGCTCCTTTCAAATTATGTTTTCTGACAACTTGGCAGGAGACATAATCACATTTGTTTGAGACAAGAATTCTAATTGAGATTGAGGCCACCCAAACTCATTAGCTGGTCTTAATTCATAGACTGCAGATCCCTAATTTCCATTAAAATATCCACAGTTTGAATGGCCACAGCTGTGTGATAGGGCTTTCTATCGAAGGATTGCCTGGGGGGGCTGAACTCCCTCTCCTAGGCAAACAGCCTTATGGGGGATGGTGGGCGGAGGACTCAATGAGTTTCCCTTTGCAGAGTAGCCCAGAGAGCAGTCATAGGTGGGATTTGCTTCCCTCCTATTTCACTGTGGAACAGGCCAGGGTTTGATCCCTTAGAACCCCATGAGTTCTCTCAAGTAGATGGACGTCTCAGGAGATCCATCAGAGAGCTGCCATATCCATATGGCTCCTGACAGCTCTCTTCCATTCTTCTGTCAACAGAGCTCTATATCTGCTTCAGTCCTTGCAGAACTCCATTTAAAAGGGTGTCTCTCCAGGTCATCCCTGCCACTATGAGTGTAGAGAAGGCTTTCCCATGACCTATCTATATTTGGCTGACATCGGGGCCATTGGCACATAGCATAAATTAGAGTAGTCTTTGCAGGGAGCACAAAAAGTAAGCATCATGCTACCATGTGCCTCATGTTATGCGCTCCTCAGTGCAGCTAAGTATTTGATACTGTTTATTTAATGGTTCTTGTTTCCTTAACATCATCATTCCCATTTACTTATTAATAGTCTATACTCATAATGACTTCTAGTTGTTTGGAGTTTTAAGTTCACTTTTTTTCAAGGAATGACACCACTGCTCCTTCATTTCTTCTCCATTTAAACAGACAAAAATGATTAAGTATTATAGTTATATTAAAATAGAGAACACACAAATCATAGAATTGCAGGATGGGAAGGGACCTTGCTAGGTCATTTAGTCTAGTCCCTTGCATTTATGGCAGGATAAAGCATTATCTGGACTAGGGATGGGCAAAATTTTTGGCCTGAGGGCCACATCTGCCTATTGGCAAGCCAGTTGGGGGAAGGACCGGGGCTGGGACTGGGGGAGCAGCCACTGCACTCTGGTCAGGACACCATCACAAGGCAACGTGGTGGAGGGTGAGGAGGATCAGGGTTTGGAGCGTAGACTGACCATGATGGTCCTGCTAGGCTACCTCTGGCTGGCCATGTGGTGGGAGGCGACAGGAGTGGGAGATGAGAGTGAATGACGTATTTAGCCAGGCGCAGCTAGATGGCTTGATGAAAGGTTCCCATAGGCCACATGTGGCCCCATATGGTGTAGTTTGCTCATCCCTGATCTGCTCTTAAAAGTCTCCCAACGATGGAGATTCCACAACCTCCTTAAGAAGTTTGTTTCAATGCTTAACTTCTGTGAGAGTTAGAAAGCTTATCCTAATGTCCAAACTAACTAGCCTTTGCTGCAAGTTAAACCTGTTGCTTCTTGTCATATCCTCAGAGGTAAATGAGAACAATCTTTCTCCATCCTTCTCATATTAACCTTTCATGTACTTGAAAATTATCATGTCCGCCCCTTAGTCTTCTCTTCTCGAGACTAATCAAACCTCATTTTTTCAATCTTCTCTCATACATCATCCTTTCCAGATCATTAATCATTTTTGTTGCTCTTCTCTGCACTTTCTCCAATTTGTCCACATCTTTGCTAAAATGTGATGCCCAGAATTGGACACAATACTCCAACTGAGGCCTAATCAGCATGGAGTACAGCGTAAGAAGTACTTCTCAGGTCTTGTTTACAAACACTCCCAGAATGTTTTTCTTTTTCTTTTCTTTTTTTTTTTTGTAACAGTGTTACACTGTGGACTCATAATTATCTTGTGATCCACTGTGACCTTAAGATTCCTTCCTAGGCAGTCACTTCTTATTTTGTATGTGTGCAACTGACTACTTCTTCTTAAATGGAGTACTTGCATTTGTCCTTATTAAATTTCATCTTATTTATTTCAGATCATTTCTTCAGTTTGTCCAGATCATTTTGAATTTTAATTCTATCCTCCAAAGCACTTGCAGCCCCTCCCAGCTTGGTATCTTCAACAAACTTAATAAGTGCACTCTCCATGTCATTATCTAACATAATACCATTCAAAATAACTATATATACAGTATGTATAGACAAAGTATAAATAATAACTATTGTTATAGAAGGCTGTTACTACATACAATGTATGCAGTTTATATGTTATGAAGAATTGCTGCATATGGTTATATGATATATTTCTTAACTCTAGTTCAGATATTTTGGGATCCATCTTTACTTCCTTTTTATCTATCCTCTCTGGGCAGGTGAGTGTGTCTATATATTATTACTTGATATATATCTTTCTATAAGTAGGGTAGGTACTCATGCTAAACCTGTGACATTAAAGTCATAGATCTTTCTGAGAATTCTAGGGGAAATGAGCTGCCCAGACTTCTGCCGCAACTTCATTGTTCTAATAGTGTAGGGAAAGGCTGACCATTCAAATGTTCATAATTACTGAAGCACAAAAAGCAGCTCTACAGTCTAGGATGTACCAGGATTTTCCTTTTAATGTAATTTTTGCAGTCGTTCAGTTCTCTTCTGACCTGAATATTCTCTAATATGTTGCATAAGGCTTAGTAGAAAAATCAAGAGTGTTAACATCTCTCTCTCTCCCCCCCCCCCCTTCCGCTTTCCCCTGTGTCTTCACTTTGAGAGGAGCTGCTACATATCTTACACTGATGGATAGAAACTTGGGCTTAAATGGTAGCTATTTTAGCCCAGACTACCTTCTTTCTTTTTATCTTCTCCTCATATTCAATGTACTTCATAGTATTTAATTAAATGAGCTCTTTCCCTTCTAAATACCCCCACCAGTTTTCAACTGATTTTTCTGTATACGATTGATCTAATGTATAATTCTGACTCCTAAAATTTTCTGGCAATCTGACCAAGAAAATTAAAATCTGAAAATTAAAACCAAAGCCTTAGCCTTGAGAGAGCTCTTACCTTAAAGAGAGAAGTGTCAGGGTTCCTTGAAGATTCGCTAGAGTCACAAATGAACAAGTATATGAGTTTGTAGTTTGGTGATGAGAGCACTTAGCTGGCTGGTGGGAGACCAAGCTTCATTCCCCCTAATCCAATAACGTTTAAAATTATTTAGCCATAATGGAATGCTTTCAATCAGTGACATACTGAGAGGCAGAGAGCTGGGCTGTGGCGAGATGCCAGGATGGCCCTTCACAAGGTGCAGAAGTCTCCGAGAGGTGCAGAACCTCTTGCGTCCCTCCCGTGTTGTGATGGGCCGCCTGGCACACCCCCCAGGATTGGGGGGAGGCTGCTTCATGTCAGAGCCGGTGCTGGGCTGGAACGGTGGTGGTAAGTGCTAGGGGGGTGCTGGCTCAGGCTGGGCTGGCCCTCCACAGGGGGCAGAGGACACACGAGGCACTGAGATGTGCCCTTCAGCAGCACCCATGCCTCATGGCATCCCCTCAGGTGGGGGAGGCTGTCCTGTCCCATCCAGGGCTGGGCTAGAGCAGTGGAGAATAAGTACTGGAGGGACTGGGCTGGCACTCTGGGAGGGGCAGGGGATGCAGGAGGTGTCGAGAGTTGCCCCTCAGCACCTGCCCTGGCTCCAACCCATGTGTGGCTGAGGGTCAACCTGCCCCCCCCCCCAGGCTCAGGGGGGAGTTGAGGCTGTCTTGTCCCAGTTGCAGCCAGATTACAGGGCTGCTATAACCTCATGCCCTCCCCCCTTACATACAGACTCCCCTCCATAGGGCAACTGTGGAGGGGAGCTGAGACCCCTCCTACCTTGTGGAGGGGGGTGGAGGGCTTGGGGGGTTTCCACAAATGTGGGCTTGGTCCCCAGGAGCTGGACATCCTCTGTACACCACTGGTTTCAACAGGAGAAATGAAACATGTTCACTTTAAATATCCTATAGGCCAGTAGTTAGGGCTCTCCTCTGGAAAAAGGTGTAGAGCCCTGTTCAAATCCCCTTTTACTCAGGCAGACAGAGGAGGGGGAGGACTTGAAAAAGGCATCTCTCACATCCCAGGTGAGTATCCTAACCACTAAACTAAAAATTATGAGAGAGGTGGTTGTGCTGTGAGCACTCCTACAGAAACCTGATCTGTTAGATCTACCGGTTTGAGATATTTGGACAGAGGAATTCCTATCTTCCCCTAGTTTTTGCATTGCTCTGGCACTCAGATTTTTGAAAATCTAGAGTGAAGCACCATGTTCAACCACAGAGACAGAAACATAGGCGCCTGGGGAAATTTTACTGCAGTAATGTAGGTACCACAAAAGTTTAGTCATGAACAGGGTTTGGTGGCACTTGATAGAGAGTATTGTGACTCTCAGGGGGGGCTGATTGTGGGATTCAGGCACGTAAGTATGGTATTAAGGAACCTAAATCCTCTTGTGTATCGAGACCTCAGACAGGATGAAGGAACCTTTTCCTGGTTAGTTTTCACAGGAAGTTGATTTGCTGTTCAGGTTCCCAGCCTGCACAGGTGGAAACATCTGAGTTAATGAACCAGGGTATTTGACTGAAGGAACTCAGGAGCTGTGAACTGACAGCTGGAACACTGATAATACATCACTAGTTTCTACGGAAGGTGGCCTTGGAGTGCTAGTGGAGCAGGGAGGGGCTGTTTGTTTTAAAGCCTTGTGAGTACAAACTCCTGAGAATAAAAAGGTGGGAGGAAAACTTTCTCTGGAGAAGATAACTGTTGCTGGCCTGCGGTGGCTGTGTTGTTTATTTAGACATTAGTGCTAAAACTTGCAGAAGCAGTAGGTACCAAACTTGGGCTGTTGTTACACGTTTATTACTCATTCTGCAAGGTCCTACTGTGAAGAATACAGGAGGCTTTGTGCTGAGCTGTATGCTATGAGGTAAGTTCTGTAAAGCTTGGGGCATATTTCAAGTTTAGTTCTTACACATGCCCCCCCCCTTTTTTTTTAAGGAAATTATCCACTGTTGCCATACTGTCTTCTACAAATTCATCTAATTTCTGAATGCTTTTCTGAGTCACCTGTTTTCTACTCTCCAAGGTGGAGTGAAGATACATTCTGGGATAGGTGTGGGAGAAAGCTTCCTGTTAAACCTTGAAGATTATGGCTAGGGTGCTTTGTGGGAGCTCTAGATTTGTATTTAAAATTGGCTCTGCTGCAATCTTGCTCACTCTTTTATATCCCCCCTCCACCCCCCAAAAAAAGTTGGGAGTGGGATGGGGGAGGGTAATGGTACCTAAAGAATCATTGTTTGTCTGGATGTGAAAATGTTAAGCCCTGAGAAAACTTAAACGGGGTATACAAAATAATGCTAACAAACTTTGTTGATCGTGTAGTGCTTTACATTTTTTTAAAAGTTGTGCAAACAAAGTAAAGACTTCTAAAAATTTCTTTCGGTGGGGTGGGGAGGTTGTTGCCTGTTTTGAACTCTTCTTGTTCATACATTTGTTCCTGTAAAAAGATCAACTTTGGCTCTACTCAGTGAATGAATTGAGCAGCTGAGGGTATTGCCTTATTCCAGATAAACAGAGAAAATATAATCATACGAGATTCCATATGCACCATTCACAGCAGTTAGCGGGATAGATCTTCTAGTATCTACAGTGTATGAGGAAAACTATCCTGGGATTCAAGCTGTGCAGTGCACATGTACCTATTTCAGAAGGTGGCTCCAAATAAATAGAGTGAATTTTCTTTTAACTAAATCTCCTGGCAGCCGCAGCCGAACAATGAGGGGTACTTAATAACTTCCCCTAAATAATAAGTACATGTAGGCAAACAGATCTTAGTGATATTCCATAGAACAGCCATTGATCCCATGCTTCATGGTTTCAGCTATGCTTATTAATCAGGCCATACTAACTAGTTACTTACTGGCTAACTAGGAGGATGGTATACAGAAAAGGAATTGGTAGTGACAGCTCTTGCTCTAATAGTGGTCATTCAATCATGTTAATTAGCATTTCAGAAAGAATGGAGATTAAATATAGGCTTAATGACCAGTCTTTATTTTTGCTGATTTTGTAGCTTCTTGCATTTGAGCCCTGGGGGAAGAGGAAGGAGAAGAAAGCGCGAATAATAGCCAAGGAAAGCATAACCTAATATTCTCCCCCTTGGTCAGTATGTGTTAAATTAAGAAGAAGTGCCCAAAAAAAAAAAAAAAAGTCTTTCAGCAAGTCGGGGCTCTGCTTTCCCTGAAGCAATAAGATGTATGACACCAGTAATGATGAATTCCTGGGGATCCAAGAGAATAAAATGACCTTGGATCTACTACTTGCCATATGTCCTCAAAAACAAGCTTTACATATGTGTCCTTGTTTTGGCAAGTTTGAGGACATCTTCGGTGTGGGTTTGTTTGTTTGCATTTTTTTTTTTTTTAAAAAAAAAAAAGTTCAGATCCAAATTTGAGAAAGTAGCACACCTTGATTTCTTTATGTAGCTGTATATCCAGAATGAGAATCTCCAGTGAGAAGCCTCTAGTATTACAACATAATGGTGCAGATGTGAAAAAGAAAAGGGCTAAGAAATTTACTATGTTACTAAGAAACTTCTTTTTGAATAAAATAAAAACTCATTTGATCAGTTTTCACAGCCACCTGATGGTGTGTATCTGTGTCTTTGCGAAAAGTAACAAAATATTTGATGAAAGAGTTGATCAGCAGTAAAACCTTTAAGGGACCAGAGAGGGTTTTTTTTTTGTTTTTTTTTTAAGGGAATCCGTTTCCAAAAAAAGTTTAGCATGTACTTTTGTGGTGGCGCCATATACCAACCTTTTCCAAAATGAGTTTAGCATATACTTTTGCAGTGGCGCCATTTACCAAGCTAGACCATAATTAAGGCTATGCTAGCATTTCCTGTCTAACTTCCTATTTTCTGGGCTATAAAAAAATAATAATAATACACATCCTGTGCTTTGCTGAAATTTGCCAGAAAAGCTTTCAGCCTCAGACTAAATTCTCCCACAGTTATGAATGCAGGGGAATAGGGTTGGCCATTTTTATGCTAGAGGTGCACAAAACATATTCTCTAAAGTCAAGGTATACAACTATGGAAGTTCACTTATTGAAGTGGAATTTTTGCATAGTAGAAGGAAAAATATGAACTATAGTGTCATGCCTTTGTGTTATGTTCGGTATAGTAACAAGTTGTACTGTAGTCATGGGCTAACCTCAAAATATCCAGAGATGCAGTTAAGGAGAATACAAAAGGTCAGCAGCTTATTCAAACTGCTTAGGTCTTGAAATCCAGTAGTGATTTTAGGATATGCTCTTACAGGAGACTTCCTGAAAGGATAGAATAAGAATTGTCTTATTGATGGTATTAACTTCCATCCACTAATAGGAAGTGCAACAAAACTCAAAATTTTATCATTTTTTTTTTTTTAATGACAAAGATTCTGTTCACCTTGATTTTGAGTTCTGAGCTACTGGTCAGAACTTGAGAATTTTAATTGGAAAAAGTCTCTAAATAGTATTCGAGGGGAAGAAATGTCAATAAACTTTTTACATGAATCTTTCTTTGAGTCAGTTTTTAATCCTTTTGGTAGGAATGTTCCAGGGTTCTTGGTATACATGCAGGATGGCAAGGATGATTCCTGTGTGAGTCCATACGTGTGCTTGTATAAAACAGATACATGATGTGTGTTTATCCTGAAGATCCTAATCTTAAATACATATTCAATAGACTGAACCACTGTGGTTTGTCAGATAAACAGTGAACATTATTAACCCATACCATAAACTTTACCACTACCCACCTGATGAAATAAAACACACATTAATCCCACCCCATCTTCATCTTAAAGAGAAACTAGGCTGTGATTGCTAAAATAGCTAAAAATGAAAATTCACCTTTGAGACCCATCCATATGTAGTGTGGTCCAATGTCTACTGATTTCTTTGGACATCGAATTAGGTCCATAGCATCCTTAAGTCCTATTATTCTACACACAAATTTTACTTCTGGTCACATTCTGATCTTGGAGTCTTCTGGAAAAAAACGCATTAAGACAGGCAATGTCCAAAGTAAAATATTTCCACAGACTACTAATGGCTTTGTGAAACAACCATGCTGTAACTAATTGGAGTTTGGTACCCAGCAAAAAGCAATATTGGAAAGCTTAGAATAGGTATAATTAAGGTATAACAACAACAAAAAACCCAAAACAATGTATCCAAAACCACAAAGTAATATATCCCTGAGAAGTCCACTGGTAAGTCAAAAGTCAATGTGCACATGTTTAGATTCTTGATACATGGTAGAGTTCATGCCCTGTAATAAGACTTCATTGTGAGACCATTCTTCATTTTTAGATCTAAATTTACTTCTGGCCCACAAAAGCTTACTGTTATTATTCTTAGTTCTGTTATATGTTTAGTCAATCTGTCAAAAAGATAGCTAATGTCAGGAACTCAGAACCTTGAAACTGAGTTTATAGGATGATTTTGTTCTTTAAAGAAAAGCCTGTCACCTATTATAAAAGCTATCTTCTATGTGCAGGGAGAGAGGAAGGAGTTTGCGTCTGTCAGTAAAACCCCCAAAAAGTCACAGACAGAGAGAAAATTAGAACACCCCCAAACAGCTACACAATGGTGTAACAAATGAAAAGATGTATTTTTCTTTGTGCTGAACAAAGGGAAACAAAGTGTACTTTATATCACCTTTGTGTTCCTCTAGACACTTGTGTTGATTCTGTCCCTTGGCTGAATATGAGATAAATAAATATAAAATAGGATCCAGAGTGTGTTTGAAAACCATCTGATAAATTATCTAAGCATAAAATGCTGAGTGGAAAATGAAGCTAAGGGAAAACTTACCCTGGCTAGCAGAAAAATTGTCCTTGCAGTGAGACCCACTAGATTATGGAACAGTCTTTCATGGGAAGAGCTGGAACTCCCATTACTGATGTTTCAAACTAAACTGGACCATCCACTGAAAAATAAATTCTTCATTGGCAGGATGTGAACTGTGATGAAACCTTCATGCTATAAGAGCCTGAGCCAGATAAGTTTGCCTTGGAAACAGTTTGTCCTAGTAAATAGTGCACTGGCCTGGAACTCAGAAGATGTGGGTTTTATTCTTGATACTCTCACTGACCTGTTGGAAGACTTTGGACAAGTAACTTGAACGTTTTGTGCCTCAGTTTTCCCACCTGCAAAATGGGGGTAATGAAGACTCCTTTGTAAAGCGTTTTGAGATCTAATGATGAAAAGTACCATATAAAAGCTAGGTGTTACTATATTGTTTAATGTGACTATTTAAATTACTAATAATAACATGGGTTGGGGTTTTATCCTAGGATCCCTTAAAGGGGCCTCATTTTTTTCAGAGGATTTTCTGTAATTTCAGAAAATCATACGACTTTCAGATTTGTCAAATTTGGCACCTAAAATCATGCTAAACTTCCAGTGATTTTTGAACATTTTTTTCCTATATCAAGCACATATATTTTAGACCTATTTGCATTCAGAAATGTTTGTAGTGTGAGCAAATGGAGTCTAAGCTTTATCCCATTGCAGAAGGGAAAAAAGAAATCATCAGACACTGGGGAACATAGTGCCTAAGAGACAGCCAAGAATAAATGAAATAAACTACCGTTACAGTGGCCAGTTCTACATACAAGGGATAATAAGCAGAGAACACCTGAAGAACAAAGACAAAAGGACATACAACAGCTTGAGCAGGAAGGTTTGAGATTCCTCTCATTCATGTGGAAATGCTGATAGCTGCTAAAAAGCGGTATCTGGTAATGGCAGGTACAAAAAGAAGTTTAATTAGTCTGTATCCTCCTTAGCAGAGGATTTAATCTCTATTTCGCTTTCAGTAACTTTATTGGCATGACAAGGTACAGAAGAGTTGCCAATGCTAACACAGCATCTGTGCCTGCTGGGGGAGGGGGTTGCACCATGTGTCCATTCTATATTATTGTTCATTTGATATGGTGACAGGCTTTCATATGTCCTGAGGCTCTTTCTGCTGCCTATTTTCTCCCAAAATTGAGAAGTTATTTTTTTCCTGGCCTCGTTGGCTTTGTGTGTATGTGTATGTAACATTTTAGTTTCTCAAGATCTAAAAAAACAGCATTGTTCTTGTACTACTTCAGTATTTTTGTTCAGGAAAACAGGCAGTCAGTTTTTGTAGAACAGAGTTTTCAAATTTTCTTCTGGCACATTGATTATAAAGATATCCTTGGTTTTATATTGTGCTTTATCCCTTCATGTTGGTTTCCACTTCGTGATGATCAATACCATCTGTGATAAGAACTTGGCTGTATACTAATGAACCCTTGTGGTGCTGAATGGGAGAAAAAGAACAGGACAAGGATGGAGGAAAAGAATAGCATCATTAGAGGGACAGCTACCAGTATTAAGCTAGTGCTGGTAACTGATTCTATTCCAACTCTTAGGAAGGCAAATGCAGAAACCAGTTCAGTTGCTAAGCCTCTGTACTGAAGAATGTTGGATGTAGAAATTGATTATTCTGCTCAGCAGAACTATGCGGATGTTAATTTGTAGGGTGATAAATCTGGCAGTGCAGAGCAGTTTCTATCCATGAAGATTTATATTCTCCTGCTTCCTTAGAACAGTTAACACAGCACTTGGAATCCATAGTTAGATTGACAACTCTTCAACAAAGATGCCTCTGCAATAGAAAATGCAAATATCCTTTAAAGGCTCTTCTCTCCCTTGTATAATAGCTGTAGAAACACTACAAAAGTTTCCAAGAACAAAGGTCTCTAAAGACTAGATCAGCTACTAATTTGAGTCTAGGTTAATCTATGAATGGGGTTTCTCCATTGTAATTGTTACATTTTAGAAAATGTCAAGTGTTCCACTCAAACTCATTTTATGGCAAATGGAGGAACATTTTTTCATTGCCAACTTCTATTCCATTTTGAAGACTAAATAGGGATTAAGGAAGAGTCAGCCTATTCAACTCTTGTGGTGACAGATCAAGGATGACTTGAGGTTTTTCATTTAACCTTCATGGTTTGTATAATCAAAACTAAATGTGCTCTTAAATCACTTAAACTACAGTGATCACTAAGACTGTCTGAAACGGAAGCCATAGATCAGGGTGAGATCTTATTGCAATTTCTAATGATGAGCTCAACTGCTAAGAGTTTAGGAGAGGGTCCAAATGTTATCTTCAAATTGGATATCATTATGTCAAAAATAATCAAACTATTCCATTCTCCAGAAAGATGGGAGGTGAATTGCTAATTATATAATATGGAAATCTAACACAAGTCCTGATGAAATAGAAATCCGTGTGTTGAACAGTATTAGCCAGGCGTTGGAGACACTATCTGTGAAGGTATCCCTGCTGGCAATCCTTAAGTAAATGCAGGGCAAGGACAATAATGGAAGAGTTTATTATGTGTATTATCATAGTGTCTAGAGACCCATTCTTCTTAGTGCTGTATATATTCATTGTCAGAAATAGTCTTTATCCCAAAGAAATAGGCAAAACAGACGAAGGATGGGAGGAAGGAATTACAGTCTCCACTTCACAGATGGGGACCTGAGGCATAGAGAAATTAAGCGTATTGCTCAAAGTCATACAGGAAGTCTAGAGAAGAGCTGAAAAGTGATGTCTTGAATTCCAGACCCATGTCTTACTAACAAGAGCCTCATGTTAACAGACCTCTCTAAGCTGATGCAGATCAGAAAGGAGATAATAGGGAGGTGGCAAAATTTTTGCCTATGTTTCAGAATCAGATTATTAGGGATGGCCAGATCTGCTGGAGCCATTTGTATAGATTCTAATGAGCACCCCTACCTGGCAATTTACTGGTGCCTGTGTCCCTGGATCACCCTGGTGTTTTAAGCCTCTTGAGCATTAATGGAGTCTTGGCACTGTCCCAACCTCAGGGTCACAGGGTGCACATTCAAGAAACAGACCTGTCTTGCACCCCTTCTGAGAGCTGAAACCCACTATCTATCTGCCTAACTACTCTGAGTACATCGGTGGCCACTCGCCTTCCCTGTTATTCAAATACGGTCTCTCAAAACTCCACTGCAAAAATCTATGAAGCGCTCAAGGGGCACACGGTTATCGTGAAGCAGTTAACTCACACTTTGCCCAGAATCAAAGTAAAGAGCATAATAAATGTGTTAATCGGGTATAGCACAGGAAAGTACAGATTAAATAAAGCAATAAACACTACATGTTTATCCCTGCCTCAATTTCCTCTTCTCTCCAGGGCATTCTTTGGACTGGGTCACTGTCCCATTAGTTGTCATTCCTGCTTCAGTGTGTAACCCATGGGCTGCCACATGCTGGGGTGTTTCTTCATCATGGAGGAAAAATGGCCCCTGAACAGAGGAGTATCTGACCTTTTAAAACTTTCAGTGCCTTGTGTCAATTAATAACCTTCCCAGCTTCTGCACATGAGCACAAACCCTAGTCAGGTGACTGTTTCCAAGGCAACTTTTCCCTGCTGGGCAGGGACCAGTCTCTTGCCTCGAGTGAATAGATTTCCAATGATTAGGTACTTAAAATGAGCTATCCTCTATGGACAATTGTACTGGGGCTACAGCCCAACATGGAGACAAAGAGGCAGTGAGTTGCACATTCAAAATGCAGTTTTGCAGCCTGATACAGATACGGAACATTCATAACCTCACGTTGCTAATAAATGGTGCAGCAAGTTTTCCAGATTGTCACCACATCCATGCCTGTTTCATGAGAATGGAGTGTATTTGTCCAGCACTGACTTGGATACCTAAGGATCTGTATATATTTACCAAACTGTGAACATTCATGTATTTTGCTGACTTTTTTGTGGTGAAAGTCCTTCATGGTAGAAGTTTGTTTTGTCTGAGTCCTTTACCTCAAAGTAGTGTTGATAACTATTCAAATCTTCCTGGATTCATCCCTCCCTCCCCTGCTGCTTCTTCTTTTTTTTTTTTTTTTTTAAGTCACTGTCCTGGGAAAGCTGTGAATCTTAAGATTTTGTTATCTTTCTCCCCAGCTTGGCCCCATCTTTCCCTCCAGGCTTCCTCTCCATACAAGGGCCCACCCTTCATTTGGTCCTCAGCTGAGTCTGAGCTGTGGGGGCAAGATGGAGCCCAATCTGCCTTAGGGTGGGGCATGGGGGTCCTGCCTGTTGGAGAGACGGAGGCATTCTATTTTGTCCTGGCTGAGTGGTGTTAAGAATGTGGGGCCAAGCCAGCGTAAGCAGAGTCCATCAATAGCTCAGTGCTTTCTCCTCAGGGAGTCACCATTTAAAACAGTAGAGCATGTGGGGGTGTGGTAGGGAAAAGTGACACTGAACCCTGCCCTCCTGTTGTCAATCCAGACTGCCAACGCTCATCTCCTCAGTTTTTGTATCTTGTATGTGACAACAAAACCCCAAAGTCTGGGTGTGGATGCGAGTTTAAGACCTGCAGAGGTTCCAGCAAGGTTGGAAATGGATCCTGGGATGGTGCTTGTGATTTGAGCTAGAGTGCCACAAACCTTGATGAGTTAGCCCAGTCCTGTGAGGAAGCTGGGACTACAGCCAAAAGTAACCCCATCCTCATTAGCTGCAGACAGGCTTCTGGCCCACTGGGCCTGCAGCCTTCATTAACGTATTTCTGCCCACAGGCACTAGGGGATGTTATGTCACCTTGACTTGGCATTGATTTAATAAGTCTATGTGTAGCCTGGACATCTTCAAAACCACACACAGTTCTGTGGATTTTTCTGATACCCCCACAAGTGCCCTGGCAATTCTCATTATTAGCTAATTAGATCATATGTGCTGTGATATTTCAATTTTTATCTAGGTCATCATGTTAGCTAATGTAGTTCTTGTATCATTCTTCTCACTTGCTGGGACATTTGGTCACTGTGGGATATATTTCTCCATCTGAGGTTTTATTATTGGGAGACATTTTTGCACAAAAAAAATGTTGTGTGGATGATTCACCTGCTATTTATTTCCCAGGTAAAAGTCACAATCTCTTCTTGCAAAATCTGTCATCTTCACACAACCAAATGTGGTGTCACAAGTGGAGAATTGACTCCAGCTGGAGATTGAGCAGAAGACCACATGAAATTTAAGCAACCAATGAGTTCACATTGTGCAAATTTTCTCAAGTAATATGTCAGAATTTCATTTTCTGTAAAAGGAAAAGCAATAGAATTGTTTGCCAAAGTTTTCCAGGAGGCATTAGCCACTTTTTTTCCAGCAGTCATCATATAGATAGAACAAGAGTTCCCTTTGTGATGTTTCAACAACCAACTTTCTGCAAGTGTTCGTAGATTTCTAGAGTTCCTGACAATAATAATTTCCATCTCCATAAACAGTAAAAAGATGACAGGAACAGCAGAAACAAGCATTCTTTTACCATCAGCTCACTTTTCAGATAAGCTATCAAATCAAATTCCTTCAACTTCTGAAATTTACTGTCTGAAATGTGATATAACCATTTTGGAGAAACAACTCTGGAGAACAAAAAGTACTTAATAGAATCATATTTGAGAAATTGTTTTTTCTTATTCTTTTAAAAATGGAGAAAAGGTGATTAGAGGATTGGGCCAAAAGCAAATAAGGACAAGTGCAGAGTCCTGTATTTAGGATGGAAGAATCCCAAGAGCTGCTACAGACTGAGGACTGACTGGCTAGGCAGCAGTTCAGCAGAAAAGAACGTGGGGGTTATAGTGGACAAGGGGCTGGATATGACTCAACAGTGAGCCCTTATTGACAAGAAAGCTAATAGCAATTTGGGTTGCATTAGTAGGAGCATTGCCAGCAGATCGAGGGAAGTGATTATTCCCAGCTGTTGGACACTACTGATGCCTCAATGGCATACTGAGTCCAGTGTTGGGGTCCCCGCTGGACGAAGAATGTGAACAAATTGGAAGAAGTCCAGTGAAAGACAACAAAAATGATTAGCGGGCTGACTTATTGGAGCAACTGAGGGAACTAGGCTTGTTCAGTCTGCAGCAGAGAAGAATGAGGGGGAATTTGATAGCAACCTTTAACTAGGTTTCAGGGAGGATGGAACTAGGCTGTCTTCAATGATAGTTTTCAGAATTAGGAGCAATGGTCTCAAGTTGCAATGGAGGACCTGTAGGTGGGATATTTGGAAAATCTTTTTGATTGGGAGGGTGGTTCAGCACTGGAATGGATTACCTAGGGAAGTGGTAGAATCTCTATCCTTATAGGATTTTAAGGTGCAGTTTGCCAAAGCCCTGGCTGGGATGATTTAGTTGGGATTCAGTTCCTACTCTGAGCAGGTGTTTGGACTGGATGACCTCCTAACGTCCCTTCCAACCCTAATCTTCTATGTTTCAATTGAAAATAAGTTACAAATGTGTATGGACAGAAGGAAGTAACACAGGTATCAGGGATGCTAGTGAAGAGGAGGTTGTATTATTCCAAACAAGAAGTGGGGGCATGGATGAGAGATTTTGTGGTCTCTGCAAAAGGAAAAGGTCAGATCTTAGATAAATTGTTTGGGATGATGTGGAAATAACCTGTCAAGAAGACGGAGGAGTCAAAAATATCACCTAAGTTATGGGGCTGAATGACAGGATTCACTGTCTGGTCATAGCACAGGGATATTGGAAGTGTTTGAGGGCCATGTTACGTTTGAGTTGTTGGACTGAAATGTGGAACTGTGTGGAGGAATGATAGATCAGGGCTGGATGAATAGATTTATGTTAGTCATATAGATAATATTGATTAAAGCCAGGTAAGAGAATGCGATCACCTGGCAAAGAAGGATGCAGTCAACAAAAGTGCATTCTGGAACACCTACTGAAATAGGGAGAGGTGGAGGAACCACCAAAATACATGCTATGGGAAGGGTGAAGGAGAAGGAAATATAATAGAACCTAAGGGAAAACAAATCTCCCTTACCCTATTTCAGGACACAAAGATTTTTGTCAAGTTGTGCAGAAAAGAAACTCAGGAGCCTGAATTTGCATTTTAATAAGCTAAATGTTTTTCTTTTCATCCATACCCATTTTTCTATAGGGATTTGCATAATAATTAGCAGGGATTTCAGCCTTTGTGGTTTTGTTTGCCCGACAGAACAAAGCAATTTTCAAAAAGCTTATTTTGCATATTTGTAATATTAAATCGAGGGTCCAGCACACTGTGATTAACAGTATGGCAAAGTGTATTTGAAAACAACATAATTTCACAACATAGACATTGGACAATATACTGCTGCTATACACTGTAGTGTAATACATTACAGAACTAAAAGGTTTTTTTATGCAAAACAATGAGAATCATTTTTGCTTCTACTAGTGAAAATTTTGCAGTATTGTAGTATCATAACAATTTGAGTGTCTAACCTGATTTATTTACCCAGATGTGTAGTGTAGTTAATGTCTAGATGCTCAGAATGCACACACTCAATCTAACTAGATTTAAGGCACTTGATATTTGTAAAACAAACCCTGCTTCAGATTTACCTCAACTAGCTACATTGAGATTAAAAATTACACTATTTATTGCCTCCTATTTAGTGAAGTTTTGAAATAATATTTAACTTATCGAGGCTTGCATAATAGTAAAGATGTAATTGATGTTCCTATTTATGGGCCTTCACCTTTTCACCCAGTCATGTTGACCTTTGGGTAATAAATGCTTAAATTACTTTTGGAAGGAAAGCACTGGGAGTCTGGAATAAATTTCATGACTTGAAGTATTTTATGTCTGTAAACTCTGCTGGGTGTTCACTTCAATTTAAAGGAATTATGAACAACTTTCAGAATGATGTTGTATACTGAGCCCAGAGCATACTCAAATAGAAGTAGAAAATTATCAGAACAGAAATAAATGAAGGAAGTTAGCTGCTTATACAGAAGAAATCTTTTCTTAATTTTAAATAATAAAAACAAAAATATATTTTTTCCTAGTAATTCCAAGAGCAGTGATGGAAACTTGTTTTGTTGATACCTCCAGGAAACAGTTGACAATATTATGAGTATTATCAGCAATCTGTATTATACCTCAGGAACATCTTGCTACTTTTTCTGACTGTTATGAGGTGTCCCAAGATGAGGAAAATTGCATTAAATGGACCA
This sequence comes from Pelusios castaneus, assembly GCA_007922175.1. NCBI lineage: Eukaryota > Metazoa > Chordata > Testudines > Pelomedusidae > Pelusios > Pelusios castaneus. The sequence continues at coordinate 16,066,454 of ML685767.1, forward strand.
TAAGAATCAGCAAGGAAGAGTTTTACAGTCAAGTTAATAAAATTATATACACACTTGGGAAAAATGTACACTGGGGGAAAATTAAGGAAAACACCTCACTGAAATATTCAGAACCTAGCATGATGGAAATTACAGGCTGTGCAGTCTTTTCCTGGAGGTGAATAAGACAAGGGCTTGTAAGTAGAATGTTTTAAAAGGGAATCAGAGGCAGATGTCAGGAAGCTCTTTCTCATACAAAGAATTCTGAATGTTCAAAGGAAAAAAATTAAGACTAAAATGACCAGCATTAATTTGAGCAACAGTCCTACTATGATAGCCTTGAAAATTTCAGTATGCAAAAACTTCTTTATAGACCTCAACTCACTTCATAAATGATTTGGAACCTCAAATTCTTGGGATGAAGGCACCATGTTTTATTATACAGTATTTCCAAATGGTAAAACAGTAGTTAAAAGAAACAAATACACATGGAAATATGAGAAATATGCACCCCACAAAAGTATAGTGATGTGCAGTACTAGGGAACAGGGTCTTTGTGAGTCAGTTAGTACTTAACACCTTGATATACTTTAGAAATCATATCCCTCTAGAGTGCATTTCTATTCATATGGATAAGTCCTTAGATACATCAATGCTGACTTCCTATTCAGTAATAGCATCCTACTGAAATAAGAGAATATTCTTAACTCCTCTTTACCAATGACTACATCCTGCTCATGCTAGTGTAAACTGGAGTAATTTTCCTGATTTCAGCAATTACTCTGGATTTACACCAGGATAAAGAGTGACTCTTCTAGTGTAGCACAAATTCATTAGCTTGGTGGTCAGTGAGCCTCCTCTGTATGCGTGGAAATAGCCTGTCAATTCTCATTTGGGGAGGTATGACATTGGGCCGCTTTCTGCTTTCACTTCAACAGGTGCAAATCTGGAATAATTCAATCATGGGCGTGATTGTGCATTTTTTTCTGCTTTGACAGTAGAATTTGACCCTTTGTTCCTTTAAGAAAACTGTTCCTGATTATTTCACGATCCCTTTTGGTTGACCTTTGACTTTTTCCCAAATGAGCTTTCAGCATCTGGAATGTTTAGAGACAGCAACTTGCCCTAAGAAAGAGAGTGAGCATCAACTGATTCTGCTTTGTATTGCTGTTCTTTCAGTGTAGTTCCTCCTCAGCTAGGGAGACATTTACAGGTTGTATTTCTCCTTAAATATATAAACTTACCCTGAAGTAGGGAGCTGTGACTTGTGCCTCTTTCATAAGATGCCACAGATCCATTCATGTTTTCTTCCTGTAAACATACCAGTAATCATTATATATTGAGCCATTCTGTCAATGCTCATTTCATTTAGCTCTTAAATTTATCACATGGCCTTCTGCTAGTTTACCCACACACAGGTTTGTGGACAGCAGCACATACATTGCCTCTTTGATGTGATCCAAGCATACCATTCTAAAACTTGATTAGAACAATTAGTTTTATCTTTCCTTTTTGAAATTCAGGAAAGGGTTTTCTACTCTGGGGCTCCAAGAGCAGGTTAATCTTTTACAGACAAGTGCTCTGGATGGAAAAGGCAGTGTTTGGATACAGCTCAACAGGCTTTACTGAATCCCAATTATATGAGACACCAGAGCAAATGATAATCATAATTTTTTTTGTATGTAAAGAACATGGTATGCTTTTGGCTCTATGAAAATTACTAATAAGTTTCTCAAAAACGGCGCGGGGGGGGGGGGGGCGCCCGCCCACAACCACACCCAAACCCTAAGAAGTCTGGTGGCACTTTTAAAGGCTAGCAAATTTTCAGTTTCAGCCCATGCAGGTCATTACAGAAGACTGTGATCATGTGACAGACACTTTCTCAGAGGCAATTAGGTTGACACCACTAAACTCCTTTCACATGTAAATGATACAGAATAATTAAGTCACAGCTCTTGCACTTTAAAAAGGACACGCTCCATTTTTTCCCCCATATAGTATTATGCAATAGCTATGGATGCAACACCTATACAGGGAGATTCAGATAAAGAAATGCTATATTTTCAGTTAACGTTCTACCTTTATTCAGTGTATGTAAATGGCACTAGGCAAATGATCATTTGGGACAAGTGTTAAACACACTAGAATCCTCAAAATAATCTTAAAATCTTCGCTCTGCTCTTTCCATTCAGTCAACAAATATCAACATTTAAGCACACCAGTATTGGGTACCTCAGAGATTTGTAGATCTTGAAGATATTGATTTTGCTGCATGCGGTATTGAAAATCATTGAATGTCATCCAGATGTCATGGCATGGTTTTCTTTGCTACTCCACTAACCAAATGGCAGGAGGCACCCCTGCTGATGTGGAACATTCAAGACATTGTTAATCCCCTCACTCACACTTCCCCCCCACTCCTCAGTGATTTTATCTGTTTAAAATTTGTTTCCTTACCAAGGTAACCCTTTGGAAGGTAACCAGAGTCAGTGACTCTGTAGATTACAGCAGTTTTTCCAAAGTAATGCAAGACTCCATTTTTTTCAATCTTGGTCAAGGCTAAAAATACTAAGAGATAATGTCTTACATTACTTCCTCTCAGCAGGTAGCAGTTGTCCCTTCAATAATCTGGCAATTCTGTACTACCGTGTATGATGTACACAAAACAGAATTGCATGCCACTAACTACAACATACAGCAGGCCTCATGAACAGAAAATCATAAATTACAGGGAAAACAGACATAAGAGTTGAAATGCCATGAACTGCCACTTCTGTACTGAGACAGTACAATGGCTTTGTATTTTAATTGATTGTTCGGACAGTCGTTTTCCTAAAATACAAGTGGAAAATCAGCTACAGGATGAAGACATTAATTTCTAAATGACTTTGTTCCATATCTTCTTCCCTCTGCACCAGACCCCCATCAGTGCCCCTGAGAAAAATCTCTTAACAGAATCTGGGCTAGACTGAGCTAAAGGTGTGGTGTGTGTGGATAGGGGTTTTTTTGTCTGAAGACCTGAAATACCCACTGTGACCCTGCATGGAAGAAGATATTGCTTAGTGGGTTTTTTTTTACATCCTTGTGCTCAATAGTTCAGCACCAGAAATAAAAAAAATTCATGTGCTGTATTGTTTTGCACTGATGATGTGTGTGTTGTCTAGAAATTAAAGATAGGGCTAAATAAGAATTGCTAGTTTCTCAACCCAGCTGTGCCAACTTTCGATCTTCAACAAGTCACTTGTAGCATTGTTCGGATTTCTGGCACCTACTTGCTACCACTGTTACTTGAAATGGAGTTTCTTTTCTTTTTACACTGTTAAATTGTTACTTGGGGTAAAGAAGTACCCAAAGAACCCAGTCAGAAATGGAGTCACTTTGTGCTAAGTGTACAAACACATGGGTAGATACAATATCTCTGTTCCAGAAGCATACAATCTGAGATTAGAATCAAGCCCTTAGCCTTGCTCTCTGTATAGTTTACCCACCTATAAAATGGTTATAATATACTCGAGTGAATTGTGAGGTTTAATTACCATAAAGTAAATTGGGATTCCTGGCTGATAAATGCTAAAGTATCTAAGGGTATGGGTATACACCAGCTAACAGCGAGCTTGCCAGCTCTATGATATTGTAGTACAACATAAAATAAATAGTGACTGGATTGTGTTCAGGATATTCCCCTTCTTGGTCTTACCAACCAAGTTATATTCAGGACAACTAGACGTATATTGTCACACGACGGAAATATTAATTGCATCCGTCTCCCTGCTGAAGAAGCAAAAATACATAACATTTAAAAAAGCCCAGGAACAATGAGCTGTCCTGGTACGTTATGATAACTGGTGTTACTATTATCAATAGTCAGTTCTTTAACACTTGTATGTAATGAGAGTTCTGTTTAGACAAAGTTTTTTTAAGTGAACCTGGAGAGGAAATTCACCTGAATGTACTTCTCTTTTTAATAGACCTCTTCATGATCTTCAAAATTGAGTCCTTGACTATTTATGTTATAGCTGAGCATTCCGACAGTCTAAATTAGAATCTCACTGGTGTAGAATATTTGTTTTCACGTCTTTCATTGGTTTATTACAAAACCTTAGAAATAAATAATAATGTTTCATATTCACCATGGGACTGTCTACACAGCAGTTGGGACCAAGCTTTCTAGCCTGGGTAGACAGACATGCTCCAGCTCTGCTCAAGCTAGCTTGCTAAAAAAAAAAAGCAGTGTGACTGCACTAGCATGGGCCGTGGCTAAGGTTATCTAAGGCTAAGTCTATACTGATGGTGGCAAAATCGTCACCATTGGCACGATCTTCTGGGTTTAATTGAGCGGTCTGTGAATTCGCCCTAGCAACTCCAGTCCTGCAACTGGAGTATCGGTAAGCCCGCCGGAAGGCATTTCTGGTCGGCTTCGTGTAGCATGTAGGGAGTACTTAGAAAGTCATCTGGAGGTATGCAAGGTATTTTACGTCCCTTGCATATCTCCCATTGACTGCTGCTGAAAAGTGCAGCAAGTATAGATTAGAGCTAAGTATGTATCTGGGTCAGGTTTATACTCAGTTGACTAGCCCAAGCCACCAGTAATTCTGATGCAGCCACACTTCGTTTTTTTCTCTTTTGTAGTGCACTAGGTCAGTGTTTCTCGACCTTTAGTGGACTGGCGAACACCTAAAGGTATTAATTACTTTATGCAGAACACCTGATAAAAACTTGCTTAAGAAAACCGGTTTATGCCAGCTGTAATGTTCATAATATCTCCTTACTCTGCACTCCTGTGAAAACAATTCAGGAAACCAAATTAAATACAATTTTATGAATATAGCATGTGTTTATTTCAAAAAGAGATATATAATGATAATGCATACAATTTAAACTGGAAAATGATATTACTCAAGTTTTAATGGGAATTTGGGGCCTGCATGTTTGAACAAAGTTCATCTATTCTTCATCTATTTCTAAGGGTTGCCAAAGAAAATCTTACCATGGAAGTTATGTCCATGTGATTTAGATGCTGATGGTAACAGCAGCAGGAAATTTAAAATGCCCCAGCCACAGCAAAGGAGCAAGGCAGCGGCAGATACCAATGCATGTGCCTGAATGCTTTGTTGCGGCTGAGGCATTTTAAACCTCCCAGGCACGTGTTGGCTCACCACGTTGCTTCTACTCCCCACCCCCAGCTTCATTAAGTCCTCCTCCACCCTCCATGAGGCAGGGTTGGTGCTGGCTGCGGAGCACCTTCACTGTGTCCGCGGAGGACTGGCATTCCATGGAACACCAATTGAGAAACACGGCGGTGGGTCAGGTGGAACTAGCATGTCTGTCAGAGATCCCAGTCAGGATCTGGCATTTACCAGATGCCATCAGTATTTCCTGTTGCGTTAGTGAATTTGTGACCTGTGTCTCACTAATCGGTTCGACATTATACATTTTTTAAAGCACTATTAAATAAAAATCCTAAGAAAAACAATTTTTAAAACCCAGGAGTCGGAGAATGGTCAGATTGTGAATTGTGCAGTCTTTGTGCTGACGTTATCTGACCTTTGAGTGCTTAGGTCATCTTTTACTGTGTGCCCCTTGTGCATATGAATTACAATACTGTCCTTAATTACATGATCACATGCTGTGATTTCTGCAGGGTGCTGCCTCATTCATTATGTATATTGGCTTGTGCACAGTGAACAAAACAGGGGTTCTACTGCAGATCTTTGTCTAATTGCAGCTCAACGTTTGCAACTTTAACAGTGGGGACCTGAACTAAATTCACTGAACTATAAAGTGAGAACAATGTTTGCACGTGATGGGGGGAGGGAGGAGAATCCTGGATCTGCAAAGTCAATGGTAAATTTCCACTGAGATCAGTGGGGCCAGATTTTCATCCCTGGTGTAGAAAAGGAAGGTTGGAGGATTGCTCAGCAAATGAGGGGAACCTCCTACCTTTCCATATATATTTTTCTCCACAATTTACTCACATCAGGGCCTTGCATTTGTCTGATCATTACTGTAATCTGAGATGACAAAATGGCAACTTCTTATAGCCCATGGGCTACTATGTCTATGTGAAATGATAGTGGTAACTTCTTGCTACCCACACAGGCTAGGTGATATTACTTGACTTGAACCACTTAAAAAAAAAAAAAAAAAAAAAAAAGCTGCAAAATTTTACTCCACCTGCTATTTCCACTGAATGCATAATTATAAATGTTAAATGGTTTTGCTTATTGATTGTGTGGTGGGGTCTTTTTGGATTCACTTCACTAAGAGCCTTTGCAAATGGTTTAAGTCAGCGACTCAGAGATCCTTGCCATAGTATAACCATCATCCTTTGTAAAGTCATCTTGCACAGTGCTAGTAACATTTCATTTAACAATAAGGTGCTCTCATTCTGAGAAGGCAGCTCTTGGGCCTTGCCTACCTTAGAAAAATTAAAATCCATGAGTTGCCAGTAGGAGTGCAACTCCTGACCTTCCAAAGCTAGACACAGCTTTTGGTCCTGTCTCTTCTGCTGTAGGTGAAAAGGTAACATCTTACGGATTTTTTGAGGAATGGAATAGCTGCCTTGGATTTCCACAATGTATATTTTTATTTGACTGTTTGATGAAAACTGAGTAATTGTGAAGACCAAAAATTACAACTTAAAGTCATAACAGTTATTCTGCTAGTGATTTTTTTGTGGAACTTCCTGAATTGGGAGTACCTATGCATAAAGGTCTTTACTAAGTACCTATGCTCAGGTCTTTGTACACCTTAATCTTCAAAACTTAATTATAACCTTGGGATCCTTGTGCTATTCATGAGAGGCATGGACCAAATTGACTCTCCTATTGAGCCTACTGCCATATGGATGCACTTTTCCGGAACCTATTCCTTGAGGATTTAGAATTTTTTAAAGGAAATGATTTTCAAAATATGATAGGGTTTGGTAGGAAGTTGAGGATAAGGTATAGAATTTACCCAAGTGCCAGTTCCTGCAGGGACTATGCTTACCAGAGACTTAAACTTCCTGATAGATGATCTCACTCTCTACAAAAAGTGAGGTAAGAAACTGAGACAGATGAAAAAGGCCTGTCTCTTCAGATAATGCTCAGGGGCTTCCGGGCACAAAGCCAACAATATTTAAGAAAGAAGACTTGAGACTTCAGTAACATGAGAGGAAGGTAGTTGATCTCTGGGCAATGTTTGAAAAAGATATTTTTGAATCTAGGATTTGTATTGATCTTTAGATCCCATAGTTTAAGACCAGAAAGGACCTTTGGATCAACAAGTCTAACTATCCTGTATATCACAGGTCATTATGCTCCATCTAGTTACTCCAGTTTTCAGTGCAATAACGTACTAGGCTAAAGCACATCTTCTGTTATTGTGAATCACTTTCTCCAGACCTTAAATAATTTTTCTGTCTCTTCAATGATGTTGAAAAATTTCAGATGGTTCAGAGACGTGTAGGATTGGAAGGGAGGTCATCTAGCCCAGTCCCCTGCACTCAAGGCATTCAAAGCAGGACTAAGTAATAATTAGATTATTCCTGTATTTGATACAGAGGTGTATGGAAGAGGTGAGTCAGGAATGGGCAACTCTTGGCTGAAAGATCTCTTGCCTTGATATATTGAGGTCAGGCACTGTAACTGCAGATGTATCCTTGGGACACGTATACCCTGCCAGCAACTGATCTACATGTCACCACATGGTGAGATAATTTGTAATCTGGATAACATAGGAAACAGGTCCTGCCAGGGCAATCATGGTAGCAGGAACCCATTTAGTTCCAGAAATATAGTTTTGAGCTAGAACAGGTTGTCCAGGACTAAAGGTTGTCTTTTGTTTTGTGTGCGTGTCTAATAACTTGGTTGTGCTGTTGATGGTACAAGACTTGTTGTGGTTTGGAGGATTTCAGTAGATCAAAGCAAAGGTGCAGCTGCTGTCCCATCATTAGAAAGGCCAGAGATGATTTAGTCATAGCATGAGGTGCGCTTCTGTAGGATACTTCGAAGGCGTCCAGGTTCTCTTGAATGGTCAGAGTTCAAAGCTCGTTTCATTATCTGCAGAAATCTTTCTGCTAATCCACTGTTGGATGGGTGGTATAGTGCTGAAGTGATGTATCTCATTTGTTTTTGTAAAATTTTCAAACTCCTGAGAGATGATCTGCGGTCTGTTGTCATTCAAATTGTTCTAGCAGGCCAAAAGTACTAAAGATTTCACACAGTCTCTGGATAGTGCTTTCAGCAGTGGTGGATGGCATTAACAAGATTTCTGGCCATTTAGAGTGGGTGTCAACAACAGCCAAGAATATGCTTCCTTCAAATGGACCAGCAAAATCAATGTATACATTGCCACAGATTTTTCAGGCCAGTCCCATGAGTGGATGAAAGGTGAGACCAAAGAGTCCTGTAGTGATGTTCCATGCATCACTATATCCATAACTTGAGATAGCACTGGGTCAATGCTGGCATTAGTGTGTGGTCTGCCCAGTGAAGCAATACCACAGTGTCTATTGACAGAGGCCCAACTCACCTTGCAAAAGGCCGTTGAAATTGTCGTTTCTGTGGAACTGGCAGCAAAGGAAGCATAATAACTAAGTGCATCAATAAGAATGCATAGGGCAGGGGTCAGCAACCTCTGGCACACATGCCAAGATGATAGGTGGGCTGATTTTGAGCAGCATGCTGCACTCTCAGTTACCGCTTCCTCTTTCTGGCTCGGTACCTCTCCCAAAGTGGGCCCAGCAATGCCTGCCCCTGGCTACCAGGCCCTTGCATACCTGGGGTACCTGGGGCAAAGGAGATGTTGTAAGGCTGAGGGGCCAAGTTGGTAAGCCACTGTCACTTGGCACCTCCCACCCAAGAGGTTGCTGACCCCTAGCATAAGGCGTCACAAGAACCTACCAACAAGACCATGGGGACCCAGTAAAGTTACTGATGTGAAAAGTCTGGTCACCATGAATTGGACTGCTGGTATAAAGATCTAGTTTGCTGACAGGGTAGCAGAAAAGGATTCATTAAGCATTTCTGCAAATGTAAGAAAGAGTCATCAAACAGAACAGGCAAGCAGGAGAAAAAGAAGCCTGCTGTTTCAGTTCATTTGAATATCTTACTTAAGTCAGGTTGTGGTCTTTCCATGCTTCCTTTCTTTCCTGCATAGTTGGATAGTTAGCTCTTCTGCACTTTCTCATTGAAAAACTACCAATTTTTGAACTGCTTTTCCCCTTATCTTGCATCCCATGGGATCTTCCCTACCAACTCCCTGAGTTTGCTCTAGTCTGCCGCCTTGAAATTCATTATCTTTATTGTTCTGTTTTCCTTCCTATCATTCCTTAAATTCATGAACCCATCATTTCAAAATCACTTTTACCCAAGCTGCCTTCCATTTTCAAATTCTCCACACGTTCCGCCCTATTTGTCAAAATCAGTTCTAGAACAGCCTCTTCCCTAGTTGCTTTCTCCATCTTCTGAAATAAAAGATTCTCTCATGCATTCCAATAACTTGCTGGATAATCTGTACCCTCCTGTCTTATTTTCCTAACAGATGTCTAGGTACTTGAATTCCTCCAACACTGCCAAGTTCTATGCTTTGAATGATTTTGTTAGTTGTTCTAAAAAAGTCTCTTCCTCTTTAGGTGATCTATAGTAGACTCCTACCATGACAGCACCCTTGGTTTTTTATCCTTATTCAGAAACTTCCAGCAAATCTGTCCCCTAATCCCATTTCAATCTCGGTGCAAGCATATGCAACTTTGTTATACAATGCAACACCACCTACTTTGTTTGTTCCCTGCCTGTAGTACCTGAACAAGCTGTACCCTTCTCTGACAATATTCCAGCCACATATATTATCCCACCAAGCCTTTGTGATGCCAGCTATGTCATAGTTCTGATTATTCATCAATTCTCGTTCTTCCTGTTTATTCTCCATATTTCTTGCATTAGTATGCAGATATCTAAGATACTCATTTGATCCTTTTTAAAATGTGGACATCAAAACTGCATTCAGTGTTCTGGTATAAATCTTAACAACAACATATATAGAGGAAAAATCACCTCCCTACTCCCCTTTTTATATATCCCAGTATTGCATTAACCTTTTTGCCACAGCATCACACTTGGAGTTCGTGCTCAGTTGCTCAACCACTCTGACCCCTGAGTCCTTTTCAGAGTTGTTGCATTCCAGGATACAGTTCCCATTCCATGCATATGGACTGCATTCCTTGCTCCTAGATATGTAATTTTTCATTTGAGTCTATTAAAACACATTTTGTTTGAATGGGTCCAGCATATCAAGCAATCCAGATTAATCTATTATTATTTAGTGCTTTGACAATCTTTGTCATCCACAAATTTTTTCTGTGATTTTACATTTACTTCTGTATCACTGACAAAAATGTTGAATAGTGTTTTTGGCCTAGTATAGATGTTTGTGGAATCCCACTAGAAACATCCCCAATTCAATAGTTATTCCATGTTGACAGCTATTTGAAAATCTGTCAGTTAGCCACTTCTTCCATTTAAGGTGTGCTTTACTGACGTTATATATTGCTCCTTTTGAATCGAAATGTCATGGGGTACTAAGGGCTTGTCTACACAGTGCTTTAGTTCACACTAGAGGAGTATAAATTCCAACATATTACCTGCTAACAGACTCATGTGGACCCTGCTGTGAATACTAAAAGTTCCCTTGTGTACATTAAATGAAATAGCTCGTTTTTAAATAAAAATCCAGGTGGTACTTAAGCAAGAGATGCCTGCCATTAAGCTAAGAAGATCTCACCACTGTCCTGTATTGGATTTGCTCATTGGCTTAACCAGAGTGTTTTAAGTGGGCATTTCCACAACTACCTTCTAAATAATTCAGCAAATTAATTGTTCCTTGTTTTTTCATTACACAGAAATATGCATTCATGTTCTTGTCAAAAACCTTGCTCCTTTGCTAAAGAATTGTTGTTATAGCTAACCATTGAGGGCTGTGTCTACACTGGTAAATTAAGTCGACTTAAGCAAAATAAACCCTAATGAAAATTAAGTCGACTTTATTAAACCACCTTTCTACTCGACCTAAGGCTTAATTCGACTTTTTAAAGTTGAAATAAGCCAGTGTAGCCCTGGGGTAGCCCTAAGTAGACTTAGGGCTACCCCAGGACTACACCAGGGAGGGCACAGGGGGAACCTGGCATGCCCCCCAAAGGGCAGGGCATGTGGGCAGGGCATGACACTGGATTTAGGGAAGCATTTATGATATTATTTTCTATGGAAATCTCATAAATGCTATAATCCATAGGAACTATGTCATGTTTGGTATCAATAGAAAGGTAGTAATTTGCTGGGAATGATTATATAGTTTGTCTAGGAATTCTATTTCGATTAGAAGTTAGGAATTTGATGTTATATCCATACTTTAACTTGTGTCATTCTGGAGGAATGCCTTAGAGGGGAGGGTGTGAACAACCATTGTCTCCTTAATGTTACGGAATCTGCCAGGTGATGTGGTCCCAGGGAGTAAACTGATGAGCCATTAAGGACACAATGGTTGTATTCTTTATGTCCTTAATGGCTCATCAGGATACTCCCTGGGACCATTCTACCTGGAAAATTCCTAAACATTAAGGAGACAATGGTTGTTCACACCCTCCCGTCTAAGGCATTCCTTCAGAATGACACAAGTTAAAGTATGGATATAACATCAAATTCCTAACTTCTAATCGAAATAGAATTCCTAGACAAACTATATAATCATTCCCAGCAAATTACTACCTTTCTATTGATACCAAACATGACATAGTTCCTATGGATTATAGCATTTATGAGATATCCATTGAAAATAACATCATAAATGCTTCCCTAAATCCAGACAGCATCACACACAGGGCTCTGCCCTGCCAGGGTCCCTGTCCCCCTTTGCCCCATTGCACACAGGGGGTGCCCCCCCACCACCGTGGACCTGCCCAAGGTCCCCTTAGCCCCACAAAGTCGACCTAGAGCATCCAGTGTGGACGCTCTAGGTTGACATTGTAAATTCCCCTTTAAGTCGACTTTAATTTTAAGTGTAGACACACTAAGTCGACTTAAAAGTGCAAGTGTAGACATAGCCATAGAGAGCAGGCAATTTTTTAGCACTTCTGTTCAGTCATTGAAATTATAGGATATCTTCCAATTCCATTCCACCAGTTCCTAATTCCATTCCTTTTTGCATAAGAATACATTACTTTTAGTGTGTCGGGGGGAGGGGGCGGGGGGTGATGCATGCAAAACAAGTTTGCCTTTCTTCTCAAAGGACTGTGCAGAGGATTTATTAGTGTGAGGGGAAGCTACAGTTGACACAAGTATCACATTGGGAATAATTCTAGCATTGCTAAGTCAAAGAGTTCGTTACCTCTTCTTTTTAGTGCAAAGCAGATAGCTAAGACTGCTCTAGAATTATTGCAGCTCTTTTGTTACTCATTGAACATGGAAAACAAGTTAGAACGCCAGAGGCTATATCCTGTGGTTTTGATTCTAAGTCTATTAGGAGTGAAATCCTTTAGGGTTCACTCGCCATTGCCACCGTCTCCAAGAGCTTCTCCTAAAGTTGGGGAAGGTTGCACCTGCATGGTGTATTTATATTCTGATAGAACTGCCAAAAAGTGACTTGTAGTTACCACATTTCTGTGAAAATTAGCTGTTCTCTTTCTGTGAAACATCTGCTTTGGGTGATACTGCAGCAGCTGTGATGATCTAATTGTAAACTAAACACTTCAGAATTCAATTGTACAAAAGGGGCTTTCAGGAGAATGATAAATGACCTAAATTAAGCTACAATTTTTAAGTACCTAATTTGAACCTTGCCCATAATGAATACACTTTCCTCGAGCCTTTTTGCACCTGTCAGTACTGGAAAGCAACTGAAATTTGTCTGTCATTTGGTTAAAGTTGCATTCTCAACAGTTCATTTGTCAAGCAGCACCCGAAATATTGGCATAAGAAATTAGTGTGTTTTGGATTTTTATTTCCTTTTGGACAGTAAGCCAATTTGTTTGGCTTGCACATACTTCTCAGTAGCTCAGAGAAAAAAAATTGTTCTGACCCTGTGATCAACAGTGGTTTTCAATTTTAGTGGTAAAGAAAGGTGGAGATAGAGGTTCTTGTTACAAAACTATTTCTCTAATGGCTCTGAAATTATTGCAGGGTTTCTCCTGCACATCTCACAGTAAAAGACAATGGAATACAATATTGCAGAAAGAATGCAAACAGTTTACTATATAGGCCTGATTCTGATCTCTCTTCCACTGCTGTAGTTTTATTTGATGTCAGCACACTTCATTCTCCATTTTTATGCTGATTTGAATCAACGCATCATCAGCTCAGGGTGTGTTTGTGTGTTTGTTGTATGAATCTCATGATATTTGCTGTTTATTTTCTTCAAGTCCCAGATCCTGGAGCCAGGTGATTGCACAAGAAATTCAGAGTTGCTTGCTTTTTTTTTTTTTTTTTTAAAGTTTGACAATGTGATCACAAAAGGTAATTTACAAAAAAAAATCTCATGCCTTTTTAAAAAAAGTCTCACGAGTCAAGCTCTTCAAACTCTCAACTTTTGAAATCTTCCGTTGGCACTATTGATCTCTTCCTTTTAAATGAACTTCAACCTGTTTTTTATTCCTACCCCTTTTCATTAACTTAGTAAGAAGATACGCCCTCACAACATCACATGCTACATAATTTATATTGCTTTCTATCAGTTATCTGCTCATTGTCTTAGACGGAAGAACCTCAGGAGAAAGACCCTGTCTCCATATTTATTTAAGTGCCTAAGGTAATGAATAATTGTAATTAGAGCTGGAATAATACCATAAACTAACATTTATGAATATTCAGTAGGATTTTTAAAGGAACTTTCTTTGGTAAAGTTCACTACCCCATTGACACGTTAATGAAAAAATAGTGATATGCATGGGTTGCATCCACAGTAATAACATATGCTATAATTTGGTATAATGTGTCTAACTTTGAAATTTTCCACAATATGGAATTTTTAAAAAAAGAACACCACTTTGGTCAATCAAAATGCATGCTTTCTATTTCAACTTTTACAATTTTATATTAAAGTTTTAAATAAAAATTAAAACATTCCTTATGATATACTTCAAAAAAGATCAATATAATCTTACAAATGAAAACCTTCCATCAGAAAATTTTCTTCCACCTTAACTTTCTAAGGCTTTACATTCTTCTAAGGGCTCACTAGCATACAATTCTGATGAGAATGATATGGTCCTTGCAGAGGGTGACGGTGCTTTCAGTGGGCTACCTGGATTGTGATATTTTATTGTTTAACAATACCAAATATTAAAAAAAAATGGAGTCCAATTTCAATAAATTGATTTTTGATTTTTTTTTTTTTTTTTTTGAGTCTTAAAGTTGCCCCTGGCTCATAGTCTCAAGCTTCTGAAGAAACTTTTTTAAAAATGAAAGTGGAGAGTCTCATGTAATATTTTGTTTCCAGGAGTCTGGAGTTTTAAGTAAAATTGCAAACATCATGAGAGTTGGCAACACTGTAACAAATATTTGCAGTGAATACTCCATGCTCAGGCTGAAGAATTTAAAGAAATTAAGTACAAATATTCAAATAATGAAAACATTATAGGAAGTAACAGTTTGCTCACAGAACTGAAAAATAGGCTACATTCACTGGATTCATTTTTCTTTAGGAATTATTTTCTCAATTATAATAAATTCTAAAAGGATAAACTGATCTGGATTTTGCACTCATTTGATTGTGCTCACACACTATAATCTGAATTCTGCACCTATCCAGACATCCAGAGCTTGTATACTATCTTTCTTTTGCATGGGGACTGGGGAGAAGAAATACCAGGGAGGCAGAGGAGTTATTTAAGTTCAGCGCCAATGTGTACACAAGAACAAATGGATATAAAGTGGCCATCAGGAATTTAGACTTAACTTGGATGCAGGTTTCTAATGATCAGAAGAGTGAAGTTCTAAAACAGCCATCCAAGGGGAGCTGTGGGGGCAAAATACCTAGCTGGCTTCAAAACTGAGTTTGATAAATTTCTTGAGGGGATGGTATGATGGGACAGCCTCGTTTGGCAATTAAGTGATCTTTGACTACTAGCAGTTAATATGCCAATGGCCTGTGATGGGATGTTTGATGTGGTGGATTCTGTTTTACAACAGAGAATTCTTTCTTGGGTATCTGGCTGGTGAGTCTTTCCCACATGCTCAGCATTTAACTGATTGTTATATTGGGGTTGGGAAGGAATTTTCACCCATGGCAGTTTGGCAAAGGCTCTAGGGATTTGATTTGATTTTTTAATTATTATTTTTTTGCCTCCTTCTGTAGCAAAGGGTGTGGGTCACTTGCTGTTGGATTTTCTGTACCTTAAAGTCTTTTTAAACCATGATTTGAGGACATTAATAACTCAGTCATGGGTTAGAGGTTCATTACACGAGGGGGTAGGTGAGGTTCTGTGGCCTGCATTGTACAGCAGATCAGACTAGATGATCACATTGGTCCCTTCTGACCTTAGAGTCTATGAGAAGGAGAACGTCATTTTTTAGTCATGAAAAGTTCTTCTTTGGTTTTCATACTTAAAAAAACAAAAACAAGAACAAAATTAAATGCCAGAAAAGTCTTTTCCCAAGTAGAATTGTGAGAAGTCAAAAATGTGCAGATTTTACTTTGTGTGGGGAAAAAAAATATTGCTACAGTTCTAACTTCACCTGTCTTTACTAACCACTGAATAGTAGTGACATGTTTGGTGCAAAATACCATATCTTTATCTTTTTGCTATGTGTATCCCAAAGAACAAAAATAAAACAAATTCTCTGTTCTCTTTAAGTATTATTCCCAGCAATGTTTGCTGCTTCAGCAGCCTTTCTACAAAGATATTGCTTACAGTGCGCTTTGGAGGGAAATAGATTTCAGCTATTTTGTGCCAACTGAAGGAAGCATTAATGTTCCATGCAAGTTGAAGCATAGTGACTTTTTAAAGTCATGCAATCCAATACAGTCGTATCCCCATCTGGAAAAAAACACTTTCAGCTGCTCCTCAAAAAGCTGGTAGGCAGCTCACATAATAAAAAACCACTTTCTTCTTTCAATTCACAAATACAGTAAATGGTACAGTAGGTAATATCATACCCTTGTGCCTTCCTCAGTATAATCACTACTTTAATTTAAAAAAAAGCTGAGGTAGGCTGCCTACCCAAAAGCCTGAGATCAAAACCTCAAACCCCAGACCTGTGGCCAATGGTCTTGCCTTAAGAAACACAGGGTAATTCAAACAGCTTTAAATTTATATTTCAGCTGGACTCTCTGGTTCATCCCAAAGCCCACAGCATCTATCAACTGCTTGTCCATTGAACACAGACCAGCTTTTAAGATTAAATAGGAAAGGGTTTATTTACAAAGGATAATAGAATCAACAATTTTAGGCTTGATGCCTAGTCCCACATCACAACTTGGGCTAACAAGTACAGTTTACACTCACAATCAGAGACCAACACCAAAGAAGCGATGAGGACAGATGGGATCAGGACCCCGGATCAGGAGCAAACACCAGGATCTGGGAGTCAAATGGACATCTACGAGCTCTATTTATCAGGTGAGTCTATGTTTTTTCTTCAATCTTCCTTCTGATGACAGGAACAATAAATGGGACGTGCACACAGGCTGCTGCTGTGGTGGGCAGCACAAGTCTCTAGGTGAGCAGGATATTTATATTCTACTTTCCCACAATTTTGCACACTGTCCGCAACCAGTGCTGCACATGACTCTACAGTTCTGCACATGGTACGCTGGATTCTGCATCTGACATGCTGAATGCTGCACACAGTGGGTACAGAAATTTGCTCAGAAGTCAGATTAAACTCTGAAAACCAAATAATATTAAGCCAGTCTTTCAGGCTATGTACACACGATCAGATTAAAGCGCAACAAGGCAATCGCGCTACAAAACTCACGTGACCTTTATTGCGGGACAACGCGTACACACGTTGCTCCCTGCAACGCAACAAAATTACACGCATTATCGCGGTTGAGCGCAATGACTTCTGGGCACCTATCCCATCGTTCCATTTTCCCTGAATCGGCGCTATGAATCATGGGATGAAGGAAAGGAACGCAAAGCGCCATGGGTAAAGTGTCAGTTTCCCATGGTGCTTTGTGTTCCCCTAGCGTCTTCCTCGTTGCCAATAGCAACTCGCGCCTATTTTCAACATTGCAGTGACGCAACGCACCACTTGCAATCAATCGCTACAGCGACAGCATGGATCCTGCTATGATCTCCATTGTCGCCTTCAACATTCTGAATACATCTCGGCTTGTTGCTCAGTACGCAATGAGCTCCGAGTCAGATGAGGACACCGAGGAGCAGGGGCTGATCGATGCCATGCAGAGCAACAGCACCGCGTTGCTCAGCTCCTTCACCGATCATCTGCACACGGTGCAACGCCGTTTCTGGTCGCGAGAGATGAGCACCGAGTGGTGGGATCGCATTGTTATGCAGCTGTGGGATGACGAGCAGTGGGTACAGAACTTTCGAATGCGGAAAGCAACCTTTCTGGAACTGTGCTCAGAGTTGGCCCCTGCCCTGCGACGGAAAGACACCAACATGAGGTCAGCCCTAACTGTGGAGAAGCGTGTTGCGATTGCTGTATGGAAGATGGCGACTCCCGACTGCTATCGGTCCGTTGCAAACCAGTTTGGAGTCGGGAGGACCACCGTCGGATTAGCCCTCTCACAAGTGTGCCAAGCCATCAATCGCATCCTGCTACAGAGGACAGTGACATTGGGCAATGTTCGAGAGATTGTGGACGGCTTTGCTGCCATGGGATTCCCTAACTGCGGGGGAGCCATAGATGGCACACACATCCCTATTTTGGCTCCAGACCGTCTCGCGACGGAGTACATAAACAGGAAGGGCTACTTCTCCATGGTGCTGCAAGCACTCGTGGATCACAAGGGTCGTTTCACGGACATCAATGCTGGGTGGTCGGGAAAGGTGCATGATGCCCGCATTTTCAGGAACACTGGTCTGTACCGGAAGCTGCAAGGGGGCACCTTTTTCCCTGATCAAAAAATAACAGTGGGGGAGGTGGAGATGCCCATAGTCATCCTCGGAGACCCAGCATACCCACTGATGCCATGGCTCATGAAACCCTACACTGGGAACCTTGATCGCAGCAAGGAGCGGTTCAATTACCGATTGAGCCGCTGCAGAATGACTGTGGAGTGTGCCTTCGGCCGTTTAAAAGGGCGCTGGCGCTGTTTGTATGGGAGGCTGGACTTGGCGGAGGACCAGATCCCTGCCGTGATTGCGTCATGTTGTGTCCTCCATAACATTTGTGAAAGTAGGGGAGAAAAGTTTTCCCCTACGTGGGCTACGGAGGCACAGCGCCTCGAGGAAGCATTCGAGCAGCCAGCCACTAGGAGTATTAGGGTGGCACAAGGAGAAGCTGCTCGCATAAGGGAGGCACTCAGGGAGCATTTCAATGATGCCCTTCCCTAGTTAAGTTCCATGACGCATGAGGTGCACCTTAGGATCATTTCAATAATGTGTATAAATAAATGCATTCTTCAAAGTATTTGTTACTGTTTTTATTGAAACCTGAAAGATGGGGGTGGGGTTACAGGTTGGTGTAGCTCCGGGTCTCGTAAAAGTAGCTTGGGGGGGGGGGGGCTGGATGTTGTCCTGTACCGGGGTGGAGGGTGGCCTTCAAAGAAATGCTTTGAGGGACTGCGGTGTGTGGGAGGCATACACGGCTGAACTGTCTGGAGTGGAGCCCGGACATTTATCGCCTGGGACTGCAAAGCTATCATGTTCTTTAGCAGTTCTGTTTGCTCCTTCATGACGCTTATCAGTTCGTCCCTGTGTTTCTGCCTCCTCTGCTGGGATTCCTCTCTCCAGGCTCTATTCTCCCTTGCGGATTCTTGTGTTGCTTTCAGCAGGTCATTAAACATATCCTCCCTGTTTCTTCGAGAACGCCGCCTAATGTTTCTCATTCGGTCAGCTGGGGTAGACACCGGCCTTGTGAAGCTCAATTCTAATACAAAAATAACAATATAGACATTGTTAACACATAGCATAGATAGCCAATGTAACCTTCCAGTAGCACATTCCACTGGAAGGTACAGGGCGGTCAACACACTACGCTGCGCTGAAGCAGACAAGGTACATTCTAGTAGACGGCTTACCGGGGGCTAAGAATCGGAAGAGGGCACACAGATGGAACCCAATATCCCTCTCCTCAGAGTGCCCCTTCCATCTAGAATACATCTCCTACATGCCGCCGGTAGCAGGCCGGGACCGTATGCTGCTGCACTGTGTGCTGCCATGGTTCCCAGGGCTGTGCTTTGCAGCTGGAGAGGCAGAGTGTCCGTCTTTGGGAGCGCAGACACAAACGCTCTCCCATCTAACCTGAGTATTAGGCTCTGGAGGTATATCGAGGAAACCTTTTCTGACCTAAATGCAGATGATTATTTTACAATCACTGCTTGTATTGATGCCCTGCTAATGAATGCAGAGTAAATAGCGTGCACAGTGGGGCCCGCAAGCACCCCCACCCCAGACAATGATATTTTAGCAGGAGCAGAGCTGAATGAAGGAGAAACTTACCTGAACCCCCCTCTGCCGCCTCAGAGAACAAGCTGCAGTTCAAGCCTTGGGTGGACGTCTCAGCGGGGCTGCTGAAGAGCTCCTGGCTACACGCGGTTGCGCTTTCCTCCGTGTCATCCTCCATCTCCTCCTCCTCCTCCTCCTCAACAACGTCCTCATCCTGCTCGGCTCTGGCAATCACAGGACGAGGAGGGGCTGAAGTGTCCACGGGACTTTTGGCAGTGGTTGTGGGGTCCCCGCTGAGGATGGCTTCTATTTCCTTATAGTACCTGCATGTTGCAGGCGCTGATCCAGAACGGCGGTTTCCCTCCTTCGCTCGGTGATAGGTAATTCTGAGCTCCTTCACCTTTGATCTGCACTGCACTGTGTCTCTATCATGCCCTCTCTCTGACATGGCCCGAGAAATTATGCCAAATGTGTCATAATTCCTCCTGCTGCCGCGTAGCTGCGCCTGCACGGCGGACTCTCCCCAGATGCTGATCAGGTCCAGTACCTCCGCCGTGCTCCAAAGGGGTGCGCGTCTTCCACGGCGGGCCGCCATTGCTACTGATGATCGGAGCACAAACACACTCCACGAGGAAGAGAGCAGGAAGTGAAACAGACTTGAAATTTGAAAATCCCGGGAATAAGTTCGGGGCAGGGCGGGGACAGTTTCGTCACGGCCACAGAGCGGGTGGGGGGGGAGACCAGAGAGGACGACTTGGGAATGCTGGGACAGTTCCGGACTCCAGTCAATGCGCGGTAAGCATACACACGAGCTCAAACGCGCAATATATGATCCGCAACAGCTGTTACCACTCTCGTCGGAGTGGTTGTTGGATTGCGCGACAACAAGGCACTTAACGCGCAAGAGCCCTGTTGCACGTGTGTACGCCGTTGTTGCTATCGCGCGGTAATGAGCTTTAATGCGCGATAATCTGATCGTGTGTACAAGGCCTCAGGCTCTGACTAGTAAATAGTCAGGTTTCTGAGAAGAGTTTCAGGTAATGAGGAAAAAATTTCAGCCCTTCTCAGTATGCTGATGGTACAAGATATGACTGTCTGGCACAGTTAACAATTTCAAGAGTTGTAACAAGGGAATCCAAATGTCTATTATAATAATATATACAGTATGATTATGATTCTGCTACAATACATCTTTATAATTCATTTTCCCCTTAGTCTGTTGAACTCCATATTCCTTAGTTCTGCCTATTACTGTGAGAAGAGAAAATTAAAGCTGCTTGCACAGCAGTTTTGACAAATGTGTGGTATACATATTGTATGGAATTCCCTCTGGAAATCGTAATAATTAAAATCAGTCCAATCAGTTCAGTAGTTGTTCATCAGGCAGGGAATTCCTGAATACTCTGTCATAATAAACAGGCCAGGGACATTTTCATCTTCACTCTTCTTTAGAAACACTCTTCAAGTTCTGGTTTGTGAATGTTCCAGAACTCCTTTCCCATCACTTATCTTTTTAATGTAAAAGTGGATTTAATAAAATGAGGTACCATTCCTCATAGGACAATGACTTTATAATACATATTGGTCCCCTGGTGGAATAGTAATGTATGTCTTCTATTTAGCAGCAAGCTAAAGATGATGATAAAATCATTAATTTTGTCAATATAAATGCTAAATAGAAACGGGAAATTGGATCCCTTCCTTGTATCACATTTTCTCTGATAGGAAATTACAGCAGAGAGATTGAATCTGACAAATCTTTGCATTTATAGCCTAACACCAAAGGTGTGCCACGAGGTACACAATAAATGGCATGACACCTCTTAATTAAACAGCGTGTTGTTTGGCCCAGAATGAATGCTTTTTGGTTGGTGAACATAGAAACCATTGGTTCCCAAAGGGATCCTAAAATAAAGAACAAAATAAAAAGGTCATAAAGTTAGCAAAAATCAAATTGACAAGCCTTCATTAATTATCTTCAGTATTATGGCACTGCTAATGGAGCTTAGTCTGATGGATAATAGAGATGATCTCATTAGCAGAGCATTGAACTCCTTAATGTTTGTAAGGGGAGCATTTATTGCCTGTAGTCTAGCTACACCTCACGTTGCTCAGTAATCTACATTAGCATCTTAAACAGGTCTCTAAATTGAATTGATTAGGCATTGTTTAGGATAGTGGATAACTTCAGCCTCGCTAGGAAAGAAAATTTTAAACAGATGTAAGCTGTCTGAATTCCACATGGGATGCATGAAAGGGAGCTGCAGAAAGTGTCATTCATGTATATAAAATATTTACTTGTATGTATGAGTCCCATATTAATGTGCAAACTTAAGCACAATTAAAAGCATATTCAAAATTTTCTTTAACATCTGTTTTATTTTTAAAAAATTACATTGTTTTATTTAAACAAATTACTTTTTTTTCAAAACTTCACTGAGCATTCAGTAGTATTTCCCATTATTCATAAATTTGATTCAGCCTTCATTTAAAAAATATACAAATGAAATGTCTACTCATCTCACATCTCTATTTCATTTTAATTGCTTTAATTTCTTGCTAATAATAAGAAAAATAACTTGGCCTGCATGGTAGTAATATCACCTGCCCACCCCCTTTGAAAATCCTAACACCTAGTTACCTACTTCTCTGAAAAACCTGCCACGTTGGTGAAAGTCTCTTAACAAATATTTTTGTCTATGCAGCACTTGTAAGTTGCCTCCTACAAACAGAAGAAATCAATGTGCCATCATCAAGTTTCCAGGATTTGAGAACAGTATATGCTCTTCTAGGAACATAAAGATGGATACATATGAAGGACTCCTATTTTCTTAAAGAGTTGTTTCATGAACATTGTTTGCTGTTCAGTGCCACATACTATAATGTAATGTGCAACTCCATAATATAAGTTACTCACTTAATTGTGTTCAATGGAGTCAGATATTGTATTATTGCTTCCAAAATGAAGCTTTACTTCCCTGTTTGTTGGATTACAGAGGAAGGGTGCAGTGTCTTATTGTAACTGTTCCTTTCACAGTTGTCTAAAAATCTGCTAAAAACGGGTATCTCAACCCTATCTCTGTCACTTTCTGTGGAAGGGGATGGTTAAAGGGAGCTAACAGCCACAAGGTTCACTTCAAGGGGAATTTCCTCCCTTTGTTTCATCTGGTATTCAGTGTGCCTAAGAGGATGGATAAAAGGGTGCAGCCTTCCGTTTCATATCACTTTATGAAAAGCTCCTGCTTTGTGCACACTCCATAGGCCCCAGCTCTGGGAGCATGATTCCAATGGAAATCTACAGTCAACAGCTGCCCTAGACCAGGGGTCGACAACCCCCAGCACGCGTGTCAAACTTGGCACACAGGCTGAGCCTAAGCAGCACGCGGCACTGCTCAGGTTCCCCCTGCTGGCCACGCAACCCAGCTGGCATCATGGTGACCACAGCCTCAGGGTTAATGTAGCGATGAACAAATTGTGTTTGTTACCATGTCTGCTACTTGTTATAAACCTTGCTGTGTCACAGTGTTGTGCAGGATGTGTCACAGTGTTGTGCAGGATTTGTCCTTGTCTATCCTGAAGTCATGATCAGTGTAGTGTTGGTTAACTAAACTGTTCAATTGTGTTTATAAAGGGGATAATTTTAGGGCACGGTTGATGTGACGGTACTGCCTATAGTGGTATATGGCCCATCGGTGACCACCAGTAGCCAAAATCCTCAACATCTTGACATCAGATGGGAAGGTCTCTGAATCACCGAGGGAATAATTCTCTGTAGTATCGGCCTGTTGAGTCTTGCCCACACACTCAAGGTCTGACTGATCACCATATTTGGGGTTGGGAAAGAATTTTCCTCAGAGTCAGATTGGCTGAGGCCCTGGGAGTTTTTTGCCTTCCTCTGCAGCATGGGGCACAGATCACTTGCAGTTTTAAACTAGTGTAACCATTGAATTCTCTGAAACTTGGAGTCTTTAAAACGTGATTTGAGGACTTCAGTAACTTAAGCCAGAGGTTAGGGGTCTATTTCAGGAGTGGATGGGTAAGGTTCTGTGGCCTGCAATGAGCAGGAGGTCAGATTACATGATCACAATGGTCTCTTCTGATCTTGAAGGCTGAGTCTAATAATAATTTGTAGTGAAAATGAAGCAAAAGAGGGTTGGAATTAGCAAGTTTTGTATTTCTTTCTTCTAATCATTTGCACAACTCTGAAAAAGATTCCACAGTGAATATTTAATTAAACCTTTTCATTTTGCTGTTTCTAATAGTACAAATATTTTTATACTCTGAACAGCTCAGGAGTGTAAGTATTACTTTCAGATCCAGGACCCCTTCCTTCCATCCACCCCCGTGAAGAAAAAACTGCTCAAGTCAACACTAAGACTGGAAATGAGAAATGACATTTGATTTTTTACAAAGAAAAAGAATCCCTATTAAAAAGCATGAAGATCAGGTGTTTCTTGGTTTTGAGTAGAGCTGAAAGAGCAGATGGGTACTCTGTGGTGTTCTCCCAGAAGCACAAATAGCTTTAACCAAATATATTTTTTTTCATAGATAGGCTTTTAATTTTTTTTTTTCCAAATGATGTTATCTTCAGTGATGGATATACTACCAGAGAGAGAGAAAAAGGGAAGTAACTTAATATTTTTTATGTGACTGGGAGTGCAAAGCAGTGGAAAAGTTTGAAACTCAGATTGTCATTAGAAATCTCATTGTTCTTAAAGGAAAACAAGCACTTTATCTTGGCTGTTATGAGTGTATGAGAACTGAAAAGTACCACAAAGGAACTATGAAACCCATCTGAAAATGAAGTGTTTATTTGGGGTAAGTAAAATATTTGGTATTCTTGAACAGTGTTCGTTAGTAGGATGCAAATCTAGAACCAAAATATACTTTGTAAGGACAAGTCTCTAAACTACTAATGTTGCTTTGAATTCTCCCAAAGTTCGAAGGTTGGTTAGCAGGGGATTAAAAGAAAGCTAATGTTGTGCTAATATATTGAACTGTCAAGCTGGAGGGAGGTTATCAGTGGAGTCCCTCAGGGAACTGTCTTGGGACCAAACTTATTCAACCTCTTTGTTACTGACCTTGGCACAAAAAGCGGGAATGTGCTAATAAAGTTTGTGGATAACACCACATTGGCAGATATTGCCAATACAGAAAAGGATTGGGATACCATACAGAAAGATCTGGATGACCTTGTAAACTGGAGTATCAGGAATAGGATGAAATTTAATAATGGGAAGTGCAAGGTCATGCATTTAGGGACAAATAACAAGCATTTTTCCTATAAATTGGGGACACATCAGTTGGAATGGACTGAGGAGGAGTACTGGTTGATCATAGGATGACTATGAGCTGCCAATGTGATGTTGCCGTGAAAAAAGCTAATGCGGTTCTAGGATGTATCAGGAGAGGTATTTCAAGTAGAGACAGGGAGGTGTTAGTGCCGCTGTACAAAGCACTGGTGAGACCCCATCTGGAATATTGTGTGCAGTTCTGGTCCCCCATGTTTAAAAAGGATGAATTCAAATTGGAACAAGTGCAGAGAAGGGCTACAAGGATGGTCTGTGGAGTGGAAAACCTGCCCTCTGAGTGGAGACTCAAGAAGCTTGGCTTGTTTAGCCTAACCAAAAGAATGTTGAGGGAGGATATGATTGCTCTCTGTAAATACATCAGAGGGATTAACGACAGGGAGGGAGAGGAATTATTTGAGTACAGTACCAATGTGGACACCAGAACAAATGGTTATAAACTGTCCATCAAGAAATTTAGGCTTGAAATTAGACACAGGTTTCTAACCATTAGAGGAGTAAAGTTCTGATATAGCCTTCCAAGGGGAGTTGTGGGGGCAAACACCATAACTGCTTTCAAAACTGAGCTTGATAAATTAATGGAAATAGACTGCTATTTGGCAACGTGTGGTGGATATACAGGTGGCCTAAGAGGGGAGAGTACATGGGCTGGGTTCTGAGTTATTACAGAGAATTGTTTCTTGGGTAACTGGCTGTTGAGACTTGCCCACGTGCTCAGGATTTAACTGATTGCCATATTTGGGGTCAGGAAGGAATTTTCCCCCAGGGCTGATTGGCCTGGGCTCCGGGAGTTTTTCACCTTCCTCTGTAGCACAGGGCATGGTTCACCTACCAGTGAATTCTCTGTATCTTAAAGTCCTTAAATCATGATTTAAGGAGGTAAATTACTCAGTCATAGGTTGGTGGCCTATTGCTGGAGTGGGTGGGTGAGGTCTTGAGGCCTGCATTTTGCAGGAGGTCAGACTAGATGATCATACTGGTCCCTTCTGACCTTAAAGTTTATGAGTCTATAAGACTATATTTCCCAGTAAGTTTCAGGTTGGTCTGACAGTTCACAGGCAAACTCATGAAAAGACTGATATGGGATGTGATCAACAAAGAACTAAAAAGGGTAGCATAATTAATTTATCTAGTTTCAGCTCCCAACAATTAAGGCTCATTATTACAGTTGCCCAAAATGTGGGCTTTCCAATTTATGGGTAATCCTCCTCCTGCCCCCACAATTCTAGTTTTGTGCCAAATTGGAATGAAACCATTGTTTTCAATTTTCTTGTGAACTGGTGATGTGAGATCTGAGGCTGGCTCTGCAGCATGCGGTTCCTGTATTACCAACAGTCATAGGCATTTACAGCAAAGAGACTTGAATCAAAGGGTGAGTATTCCATGATCCCTTCAGAATAGGGTTTGGATGCCTGGTATAAGAGTGGAGTTGGGCACTTGCTGCTTTTACGCATCTCATAGTTGTGGAGGATTTTCTTCTCCAGAACTACTGTGAGTGCTAGATTTAATTTTTAAAAGCCCTCGTCCTTCATTATGTCCTATTTTGCTCAGCTAAAGCATAACACCTGGCATCCAAACAGCTAAGAAAAAGGTACACCAGTAGGACCAACTGAGCATAGAAATAGCATCCTGTAAGGGAAATACATTTAGAAGATTCTGTAGAAGTGCTTGAGGCCAAAGGGTAGTGGTTGATATACTCGCATGCCTTTCTCAAACAGTGTCAAATAGTGGCAGAGATCTGGGAATTAATATTATTAAGGAAGCAAATTTTTCTTGGACTCCAGCTACAAACTCTCATTGATAGATTGAAGAAGACAGAACATTTTGTGTATAACCTGGATAGGAATATTATGAGATCAGATTGGTAGTACTTTCTTTAATATTGTCTATAGTGTTGTCTATATTGCTTTAGCTAGTCAGTAATTTGTTGAATGAGATGAGGCTGAAGAAAGTGAGATCAGATTTGGGTGGGAAGGGAAGAGGGAGAAGAGTGGCTTGCAATAAGAAGACCTTAAGTGCTTGGTGTCTGTACTACCAACCCCTAGTGTTCAAAAATCATGATATTGTCTATAGTTATGAGTTTAAAAAATATCTTCATATGCTTCTGTTTTTTGAGTTTCAAGGAATTCTCATTTTCAAGCTTTTCTTCACAATCACAAAGGTTGGAAACTTTTGCGTACTGGAAGCTGAGATTTTCATGTAATCAGGTGACTTGAGAAGCTGGGCTATAAGAAAACCACCAAATGTTATGAGAATTGGCAGTTTTGAGTGATGGGTTTCTAATTTAAAACTTAAAATGGACAGAAATTCAGGCCCATTATATGAACACCTCCAAACAGGGAAAAACATACACTGCAGAAGCTATGTTGTGCAATCATGTTCAGGTTGGCATCATTCTTCCTTCCCTAGCAGCCAAATAATGTATGTGAGGCAGGGCAGCTCCATACTGCTTTATTTAAATCCTGACATGAATATTGCGAACAAAAAAAATCAACCATCTTAAATTTAGGCATTGTAGTCTGATCTACATGGCTATGTCTACACGTGAAAAGTTAAGTCAACTCTGTTAAGTTGACTTAGTAAGGTCAACTTAAAGTCCACCTTGCTAAGTTGACTTAACAAGTCGACTTAACTTTTCAAGTGTAGATGTGGCAGAGAGCTGTGGCTCCCCGCTAAGAAGGGAGCCACGGGTCCCTTCTGCCAGGAAGCTGCGGGTCCCTCCGAGAAGGGAGCCCTGGCTCTTTCTTCCCAGGACCCGCATGGGTCCCGACAAAAAGGGAGCAGTGGCTTCTTTCTCCCCGGGACCTGTGTGGGTCTCAGCAAAAAGGGAGCTGTGGCTCTTTCTCCCCAGGATCCGCACGGGTCCTGGGGAGAAAGGAACCACTGGTTCCTTCTTGCCGGGACCCGTGTGGGTTCCGGGGAGAAAGGAGCATGGCTTCCTTCTCACCAGGACCCGTGCCCTAGGTCAACTTAGAGAATAAGTCGACTTAGGGTGGCCACACCGTCTTTAGGTCGACTTAACGAATCAACTTAATTGTTCAGTCGACCTAAAGAGTGGTAGTTATTAAATTGACTTAAGGAATATCTTAAGTCGACTTAATGAAAACCAGGTGTGGACAAGGCTTTGTTTAAGTTGACTTAAGCTTCCTTAAGTCGACTTAATTTGCTAGTGTGGACACAGCCTATATTATACTGATTACTTAAGAATCCCAGCTATCACTTCAGGGGTTGACAGCTTCTTGTCCCAACATTAGGCCCAGTTTTATATAGTTGGGAACCCCGATACGCAGAGCTGCAACACGTACACTGTAGGAACTCCTCTATATTGACATTAACACATTCAGTCCCATCATAAACAGCCCAGCTCAGTCAGGTAGATAGAGATATTTCAGAATGAACATCTGCACATCCATATACTCTCACCATTCCTTCAAGAACAACCTGAAATGTTAGCTGTCATCTTCCTTATCACCATCACCTTCTCCCTTGTTGCCAGTGGTCACCATTCTGGTATCTCTCAAGGGCTACTCTCTCTAGACTGGGATATAACTTTTATAGTATGATATGCTGATGTTACTATGTTTGATGCATTCAGCAGGAGATCTTCCTTCTTTCCTTCTAACCTTACTAAAGTTGGAATTTCTTTCTCCTTTAGGTTGAGATAACTGATATACTAATTTATTATTCTATATATCACATTGTTACTATGGTCCTCTTGTGGTTAAGCCTCTGTGGATGTAGCTCCTGTACCTGTTCTGTATGTCAAGTCTTTGCCATGAGACTCCTGTAGTTGGCTCATGTACCTGTGATTAGACATTCTTAAAAACTCTCTTTTTGGATTCCCAATACTTGGAGTTTTCCAGTGGGCCATTTATCTGTTTAAAGTTCCTGTTCAAAGTTCACAGGTCTCTAGTATTATGCTAATACGCTAAACCTAATGTTTTACAGGATACAGGCCTGTAAGTTACTTGCATTACTGCTGAATATAATAGAAAGCAGTGAATATAATCAAGGCAAGCTAACCCTATGGACGACAGGCATACACATAACTAAATCCCCTGTTTTATTGGGAATTGCTTGTTTGTTTATTTGTTTTTGATGCAGTATTATTATGTCAGGAAGATATGGTCTGACCCAGGGACACATGCCTTTTCAGTAACCCTTCAATTTTCAGACTCTCAATTCAGACTTCATCTTAAATCTCTGTTTTAAAAAAAATCCTGTTGCTTTTAAATAACTCCAAAATTATTTCTGAAACTATGCATGTTAATGACACAGTCCACATATATGATATTAGATTCACTACATCTGATCCTATATCTAGGACAGCAGGGTGGAGCACAGTTGTACTCTCTTTTTGCGTGCATGCATGCAGTAAAATGGGACCCAGCTTAATCTAGTGCTGTGAAGCACAGTCTGATTTACCATTGCAAACAACAAGTTGGGCATCTTCATCAGCAATATAATGCTGCTTCTTAAGAAACTCTTTCCACAGCAGACTTCCACAGATTTCTATAAATGGCACATTCTCTTCCTGCAAGAAGAGAACTACTGTAAGTCTAAGTTCAACAAAGATTGGATTATATCAAGTACAATAGATAAAAACGGAAACAAACCAAGTAGGTCTTCATACAAATACTGCATACATAATGGAACTACTGACTGCCATTAAAGTCTAATTTTTAAAAGGAATTATCGTAATAAGCTTACAATATTTCAATGTGACTAAATTGAATATTGTGAGACATACCAGTATCATAACAACATTCACAGCTGACACTGCAAGAGTGATGACTGAAGTTCCAATCAGAGATTTGTTCTTATGAGCAAAATTGGTCTGAGGATAATACCTGGTTTGAATGTAAGAAATGAAACCAATGTAGTCAAATTTACTTTTGCCACTGCTTGGCACTTTCAATAGAAAGTAAATTTTTAGACCAAATGGAGACAGACAGAGCGAGAGAGACAAAATTACATCAGTCAGACTCATTGAGCTCCAAAACAGTGCATTTTTCTATAAAACAAAAGAGAACCGACAAGAATGGAAATTCCTGGTTGAGGTGACACATTGAAACACAGTCAGAGAATGCAACAGTTAAGGTTCTTGTAATAAAATTAACTAATCCATATCATGAAAATGTAGGTGGGACTTAATGCTAATAATAAAAAATACTGATATGCATAGAGTAAATCTTAACTCTGGGAAACCCTACCCTTGCCAGATCTTCTGATTTTTATTGCAACTCTCATATCTGGTGTGTTTCTTTAAAGCCCCACTATCGGAATCAAGAGACTGGAATATTATCTGTATTACCACAGCACAGAGAAGCCTATGTCATTAGAACCTCAGCTTTTTTAAATTAAGTTTTAAGTACTCATGGTTGCAGAGAAAAGCTTGAAAATATGAAATGAGTGCATGATAAAGGCTACAAAATCAGAAGACAGGGAAAAAATCCAAAATTATTAGTTTTAAAACAATCTCCTGAATTTTGTGATGAAGGGATGGGGGGTGGGAGCAGAGACTGAGGACTGACTTTTTAATGATTGGGGCTGACTGTACAAACTTGTTTCAGTATGCAACCTTAATATTTCATGTACACAAGTCTCTCTTGCATTTAGGCCTTGATTCAGAATGGTGTATAAGTGCATATGTAATCCCATGTGTTTCATTGGGATTTAAACACGTACTTATATATTGTCTTGTATTGGGATCCTTTCCTGAATCAATGCTTTAATTTCTTTGGAGTGTGTTTTTAAAAGAAAAAAATCATCAAGCGGAAAGGCAAGAGCATCTATGCATTTTAGCATGTAAGGCCTTGTCTACACACAGACATGCATGAGTTTTAATAATGAAATAATGTTTTGAGAGTCACTAGTTAGGATAGCCTTTGAAGTTGACACTTCATTGAGATGAATGTAGTTCTTGGGGATACAGTACACAGAGGATTAGATTCTGGGAAGAATGAATACTCATTGTGCATCCCACAGTCTCCAGTAGGATAGTATATTTCTACACCATTCCCCGTGCCTTCAGGGTACAATCCAACTCCAAATAAGGAAAGGGGTTCTTCAGTCATTTTTGGTTTTCCTTACCAGTAACTCAGTCTTAATGCTGAAGAAGTGTTCTAACATCAGCAAAAATGCAAGGATTCCAGGATGAATCCAGTTTTAAACTAGACAAAAATGAAAAAAGCTATAGCTACTAATAATGGCTTGCATATCTCACTGAACATATTATCCCTGCATACAGTCCATTTGTTCTTGTGCTAAAGTAACAAAGATAAGGGCTGTCTTACTATATCTGCTAATCTTTGCTTGCAAAAATGTTAAATATAATTCAGCTGCTATCAAAGAAAACCAAAGTAAATCTCCTTAGGAAATCAAATCCATCCAAATGTCGTCTTGCAGGTAAAAATCTAGTCTCCTTCCACACTGGTTTAAACAGCTGTTCAGACACACTGGGATGTAGAGTTGGGGACTGAACTCCTGTAAGTTCCATTGTTCCTTTCAGAGAAATGGGCCAGATCCTCAGCTAGTGGAAACTGGCATAGTTCCACTAAAAGTACACCTGTGGGGGATTTGACTGAAAGTTCATCCATCTACTAATAAAATCAGAGAGAGAGGCAAAATATCCTCCAATGTCCAAGTCCCCCCATTTTGTATTTGAAATTCACATTTCATGAATAGCCACTAATTGTTTCAATGTAATTTCCACGAACATCTCTATGAATGAACAACCTGTACTAACAACATATTTATGGAAAGCACCGTTACACCACCAGATCATATCTGACATTTACTGGAATTAAATGTTCATAACATTTTTTAACATTGTTGCAGAGCTCTACTTTGGGGCAAAGCCAAATTAAGCATAGAAAGTGTCAGTCCCAATGGAGAATTGTTCAGGACACTGAAGATTTGAAAAGAAGGGAGTTAGAATAGTGAAAGTGCATAATACTTAACAACATTGGGTTCCAGTGTTATAAAAGCTAACATAAATACATGATTTTTGGCAAGGCTGTGCCTAATGAGTGGCATATTTTCCAGATTCAAATGAGTCCATGTCCTTTGCAATGTAAAACAAGGTTTGGCAGTTTCCTAGTCCTAACAGTAATCCTTTGATTCCAAAGGCTATGTCTACACTAGAAAAAGTTAGGCTGACTTTGTTAAGTGGACTTAAAGTCGACCTTATTAAGTCGACTTAACAAAGTGGTTACCCTGAATGGGGACTTAGTAAATTGACCTAACTGCCCTTAAGTCAACTTAATAAAGTCGACTTAAGGGTTACTCCACATCCACATCGTCCTTAAGTTGACTTAAGGAGTCGACTTAAGGCTTAAGTCGACCTAATGGGTGGTTCTTATTAAGTCGACTTAAGTTTTCATTAAGTCGACTTAAGGAATTTCTTAAGTCGACTTAATGAAAGCCTGGTGTGGACAGGGACTAAGTTAGGTCGACTTAAGCCTCCTTAAGTGAACCTATCTTGCCAGTGTAGACATAGCCAAAGCTAGGGTCTTCCGAGACTACTCTACCCCTTCCTACAGCAGAGACTGCTTGTCCCTGGACCGGCAGAAATGCGGGCCACTGCAGAGACTTACGTAGGCTACTACCCAGCACCTGCTCATCTTTCTGCAGCAACTTCTGAGCAGAGGTGAACACCTAGAGTAAGATAATGGAGTCCTGACTCTATTAGGAGATCCTGATTCTAGGAAGGTGGGGAGAGGATGAAGAGAAGGAGTCCCTAATAATAGGTGCATAACAGGTGAAGGGATTTTATTTCTAGGAAGGAGGATTGCATCTGCGACCTGCCACCTCCCTGCCTGCTCCCTATACACCTTCCTGCTGTGTTGCTGCTGCAATTTTGATTCTTATCTCCCCTTGGTCTCTAGAGTCAAACCCTTCCAGATATCCCATGCTGAATACCACATCTTCATTCTGCCTCCTCAGACAGCTAATTCACTAGGCCTTTTGTTTGTAAATCCACCCCTGCTTTATGGTAAAAATATTCAACACAGATTCTGTTGTGTTGGGAGGGAGTAGTGAATATTTGTTATCCCCGTCTACCTATTGCAGGTCCCCAGACGCCATTGTGTATCTGTTTCTTTTGAGATACATCTATGCACAAATATTTTGCTAACAGGTGAGCCAAGAGACTAGTAGGTGCCATAATAAGGGTGTGTGCTTCTCTGGTAGCAGTTGATTATATTAGTCCTAACAGTTAAAGCCCAGCAGGGAGCTATATTCTTTAGTCTGTAGCAGGTACTTCCAATTTGTTGCAAGATAAATGCAGCAAATGCTTTTGAAAGGCCTGGAAAGGAGGAAATGTCCTTCAGAATTCAGTTTTAAAGGGTGCTTGTTAGAATTACTAATTTCCATATTCTGTATATGGAGCACTGTGCACTATACCCAAAGCCCTTGGTTAATAGCTGATGGAGGCACACTGTGTTTTGTGAGGTAGTCTCCCATAGGGTCACTCAAAGTACACAGTGCATGAAGGCAGGACAGATTGATGCACTAGCCCTATTCAGAGGGCTGCTTCTGGGGTTGCGGAAGGGCTATGGCCTCATGTTTTCCCCATATTTTTTCTGATTTGCTCCTGATGGGGCTAAGCAGTCCGTGTGCTAAGGAAATGCTGTTGTGCTCTGTCCTTATGCTAGGAGGATTCAGTATCTCCTTAGATAGTCTCTTCCTTTTACAGACCAGCTCAAAGCCAATCACAATTTTCCCTATGGTCTTGTATTCATTTTGGGTATTAGATTTTTTATATCTTTAAAGCATGTGTGTGTTTTTAATCACAATAATATCACAACCTTCGAACAAAAGGAAATATTAGTACTGGATCAGGAGCCTAAGGGATGACAGATTCTTTTATCAGCCCAACCCCAGTCATTGGTTCATCTTGATACAGTGCCTCCAAAAGAATGTTTTAATGGATCTCCAGAGTCTTACAAGAAAGGAATCACTGGGCTTTGTCCACTCAGTGACATCACAAGTTCCTAATGACGAAGTTGTAATACAGAATAGTATATAGGCTGTTGGCCTGTCTAATATCACCTGCCAGTGGTTAACTGAGACAATAAGAAGCCCACTGAGGGAGGGAGGGAAAGAGAGAGAGAGAGAGAGGGAGAATGAGAACTAAAAACAGTAGCTGAGCTCAGGTAAACAAGATCTGTCTTTTTGGAGCACAGAATCTGGATTCCACACACAGTTCCTTCCCTGTGTGTGATTTACATAGCAATAGTCTGTATGGAGATTTATTTGTTACAAAGTACCTACACCACAATTAGAGGAACCCCTTTCGGTCTCTCGGCAAAGAGGCTATGGCATGAATGGACATGAATAGTGAATTACCTTTTCTTCAAAGTTGATAAATGCCAAGTAATGACATTAAAAAAAATCATCCTAACTAAATATATAAAAAATGGTTGGTCTAAACTGGCTGTTACCACTCAAGAAAGAGATCTTGGTTGTGACATTGTGCATAGTCCTCTGAAAACAGCCACTCAATGTGCAGCAGCAGTAAAAAACAAAACAAAACAAAAATTAACAGAATATTGGGAATCATTAGGAAAGGATTAAATAACAGTTTTTTTTAAATATTCCCTCCTTTATAAATCCATGGTGCGCCCACTTCTTGAATACTGTGTGTAGACCTGATTGCCCCATCTCAGGAAAGATGTACTGGAATTGGAAAAGGTACCGAAAAGGGCAACAAAAATTATTAGGGGTCTGGACCAGCTTCCATGTGAGGAGAGATTAATAAGACTGGGACTTTTCAGCCTGGAAAAGAAATGACTGAGTGGGGGATATGAGAGAGGTTTGTAAAATTTATGACAAGTATGGAGAAAACAAATAAAGAAGTGTTGTTTATTATTCATAACACAAGAACTAGGGGTCCCCAAATGAAATTAATAGACAGCAGGCTTAAAATGAACTAAAGAAAATATTTCTTCACACACCACATAGTCTACCTGTGGAGCTCTTTGCCACAGGATGTTGTGAAGGCCAAGACTATAACAGGATTCAAAAAGAAATAGACAAATTCATGGAGGATAGGTCTATTAATGGCTATTAGCCAGGATGGGCTAGGATGCAAAACATGCTCTGAAGTGTCACTAACTCTTATTGCCAGAAGCTCAGGATAGGCAACAGGTGATGGATCATTTGATTCACCTGTTCTATTATTCCCTCTAAAACACCTGGCAGTGGCCACTGTCAAAAGGCAGGATGCTGGGCTAGATGAACCATTAGTCTGACCCAGTATGGCAGTTCTTATGTTTCCCCAAAAGTGATTGCTCCAAGTAATAATTGGAGCCTACTGCTAGAGTATGTAAGAAACCATGGAGAGCTGTTTGTATTACAGATCTACTGAAGCAAGCAGAAGGCTTCAGGACAACATTTTTAAATGCAAATAGTGGCTTTGAGTGTCCAGCTTGGGGTACTTTTAAGGGCCAAATTTACTGTAAGAGTTAAGCACTTGTCTTCTGAAAATAAGGACCTTTTAAAGGTGTTCTAGGTTGGGCACCCAATGTCAGAAGTCACTCTTGACAAATCTTACGCCTGGTCTATACTGCGGGGCTAAGTCGATGGGAGATACAAAATCTGTATGCTGATGCTGCAGAATGCTTATCTCCCATTGACTTAGTTACTGCCACTTATCTTGCTGTCTTCACTCCACTGCACCAACTAGCAATGCTCTCCTGTCGATATAGCCTTACTCCTCTAGGGGGGTGGAGTTAGTGTGTCTGGGATTGATTGAGCGGGACTATGCTGGCCGCTCAATCAATCCTGCTGCATTGATTCGTGAGGATTGATGCAGTATTTTGAATATAGACATGGCCTTAGCCACTAGTCTTAATGGGAGACCAGTTGAAACAGGTAAGTAAATAAAATCCATTGATTAGTGTCTGAATGTTGACGACATCCATAGCAGGATTTTTCAGAAGCTTTCTTGATCCATTGCTAATGTAGAGCACTCAACAGCTGACTTTCCAGCAATCTGCTACACACCATCTATCCATCTCCTTACTGGTCAACCCTTGCTACAAGAATCTGCCATCTTTCCTTACATGATAACTTTCTTGGAGTTATTTCCATGCCTACAACAGCTGTAATCAAAGTATATATGCACATGTTGATTTCAGACAGCAGGGTCTACTTCTCTCTAGTAGTATTTCAAATATAAGCATTCATCATCTTTTCCAGCTAGGAAAGACACAAGTATTTGCCAGCATCACTTCTCAAAGGCTTCGATTTTCTTCTTGTCAGCAGCATTCATTTTAACAAGAAAACTGCTTGAAAATACATGTGTATATATTTTAAAGTCCTTCCCGTGACTTAAAATAGAAGTAAAGGAGAAATAAATATGAGGAAGATTAGGTGGCATTTATAATTACAGCACATTTATAATGTGTATTTGGAATCATATAGTTTTGATTTGAAATACTACTATTGCATACTGGGTTGGAAGATAGTTGTAGAACAGTGGGGGGAAAAGTGTATCAGGATTGACGATATTAATGGATAAAGAAATGTGATTTTTCAACCAGATTGCCACTGTTTCCTGAATTAGACACAGCACTAGAAGCACTAGAAGTTCTTAACGGTAAAGAACCATAATTATCTGCAAATACTGCCACTGAGAGAACATTGTTGCTTTAATAACTACTTAACTCAGTTGATGCAGTTACCTGTTGTGCAGTTGAAGAGAATATTGGGCTTTCATTTGTGTTAATGATGCAATGTTTTTAACTAGTAATCTATTTTTTAGCAAGAAAGGCTCCCATTTATTGATGAGTTCTACTGAGGTAATGAGATTATCATTTAACCTGATGCTGTTTGTTCCCTGGATTCAAATGCTGTAATGCGTACACTCTAGGATCAGAAAGGACCAATATGATCATCCATTTTGAGCTCCTGCCCAATGCAGACCACAGAACGTCACCCACCCACTCCTGCAATAAACCTCTAACCTATGACTAAGTTATTAAAGGTCTCAAATCATGATTTAAAGACTTTAAGGGATAAATCCTAGTGTCCTTTCTTATATCAAAGTGCAGCTTGTAGCATTTCTGGTAGCAGAAAGAATGGAGGCAAATAGGTATACTTTTTCAACTGAGATTAAAAACAACGAGAGTCCTGTGGCACTTTATAGACTAACAGATTTTCTTCGGCATAAGCTTTCGTGGGTTATAACCCAGTGGGCTATAACAAAGTGGGTTCTGGCCCACGAAAGCTTATGCCGAAGAAAATCTGTTAGTCTATAAGATGCTACAGGACTCTCATTGTTTCTGCTGTACACAGACTAACACGGCTACCCCTCTGGAAATTTCAGCTGAGATTGTATTCTTTTGCTCGTTAAGAGATACACATGGCTGAATTTAAAAGCAACACATAACAAAACAAAAAATCCAAACATGGCTCATCACATAATTCTATGATAAGGAACACTTTCTTGAGCTGGGGGCCCAAGTTCAGCAGAAGCATTACCCATGAAGAAGGGATGGGTCAATGCCTTATACCTGCCATGCAGGAAAGGTTGGCCCAAGCCCCTTGATATCGATCCCTGAATATTCCTCCACATCCTCCTAAAGGCATGCAACCCACAGTTTGAAAACCTCTGTTCTCAATCCAGGAGCAATACATGTGATCACACATCCTTCCCCCCCAACCCCCCACTATCAATAGTTTTCCATCAGCTCTGCAAACAGATCTAGCTGGTGGACTCTACTATCTTCTCCCTCTGCTGCTGTTGTTCTGGTGTGGGTGTGCTTCCTCAGAGCAGATATTGCATTCTCTACTTGAGGAGGAGAAGGAAGAAGAACTTCTTTTATTTAGTCCTTCATTTCATGAGCTCACCATAATGCCTTTTAAGAAATAGAGGAGACCTCAAAGTCCTTGAGCTGAGCAGTCTTCTGAGACAAAGCCCTAGGAGCCACAGCTTCCTGTAGATTTGGACTGGGATTTTTTTTTAAGTTAATCAAATCAAAGACTAAGAAGGGTTTATGTTTTGATGTACTACTTTACTGCATTGTTTTACTGCCTTGTATCTTTGCAAAATCAAGTGTTCAGTGGCTTTCATTCTCCTGTCAATAGTGTTGATTTTAAGAGCCTGTGCCTCAAACTTCCTTTCAAAAGAGGTCAAGAGCATCAGTCCGTGCAAGAATTTGTTGGTTTCTTATATTAATGTGTCCCACTTTAGAGGAATCAGGGGTTGAGTTGATATTTGCAAAGATGATGCTTGACTCCTCATTCTTAATATTTCAATAAATTTGTCCTTGGTTAATAAAAATAAGAATTTTGTAGGAGTTGTAACTATCTCTTGTGTTAAATGCTATTTTGACACGATCCTCAGGATCAGGCCTGAAGCTAAGATACCACCCATTCTTTCCAATTAATATTTTAGTGACTCTGGAAGGGATAGTTCCAAAGGGGTGGCCGTGTTAGTCTAGTTCAGCAAAACAAATAAGGAGTCCTGTGGCACTCTTAAGGACTAACAAATTTATTTATCGTATTATAGTGTTTTCTAAATGTAGTATTTTATGGTGTGTGTGTGTGTGTGTGTGTGTGTGTGTGTGTGTGTGTGTGTGTG
>ML685767.1:16104891-16128504 GCA_007922175.1 Pelusios castaneus
GTGTGTGTGTGTGTGTGTGTGTGTGTGTGTGTGTGTGTGTGTGTGTGAGAGAGAGAGAGAGACTTTGGTGATCCATTTTGGTTTCAATAGGTGGAACGAGTGGCAGGGTAGAATTAATGAATTAACACCCCAAAATTAAAATGGTTGAGAACTCAAGCTGGAAATTGATTAAGTTGGTTGTAGGATAATTAAAGGGGAACAATATCCTTCTCTCGACTATTCAGAGGCAACACATGTAAAACAATAACTAATCTTCTGCATCTAGATCATTGCTTTCAGAACCTTTGTATTTTCACTTCAAAATATATGTTGACATTGTGATGCTTTTCTCTTCCTTCCCCTCCCATTTATCTTTATGAATTTGTTTTGAATTTCTATTCACAGGGCATTTTTATAACTCTGATAGAGCTAGTTCTGTCGATATCAGCAGCATTTGAAACAAATAATAACAAACCTTCAAAATTATGTAAAACATTCCCTGCTTCTCAAGAACCTCACTGAATTATTTAAAACTCAGCAGTGGAAACTACTAACAGCTGCTGTGTGAAAGGTGGTGGAGATTTGCAGAATATGAATATGTAAGAATTTGGGCTCTCTTAATTGATAATACAAATGAAATTACTTACTTTCAGTGGCTCTAAAACTGAGACTCAAAAAAAAACACACCAAAAAAAAAAAAAACCACACTTCCAAACAAAATTTGACAGCTTGGTGTTTTTTTCTAAAGTCCCCTTTTTTGGAATAGGTATTCGGAATAGTATAGATACTGTTTGATTTTGTTTTGTTGTTTTGGGTGGGGGGGGGGGGGGTTGTAACATTACATTGTGGGTTATTTCCATGTATATGAGGATGTAGATGCATAAATCATTGTCTTCCTGTCTTTCAGTAACAGCCTCTACTGTGCTTGAATGCCTCTTACTGGATGACATCTTACCTCTTTGTAGTCTTATTGACAGAAAAAGTGATGGCAGATTATCTAGTGAAGA
This sequence comes from Pelusios castaneus, assembly GCA_007922175.1. NCBI lineage: Eukaryota > Metazoa > Chordata > Testudines > Pelomedusidae > Pelusios > Pelusios castaneus. The sequence goes on from ML685767.1 coordinate 16,105,878, forward strand.
AATAATTTTGTTAGAGGTTCCATTAAAATTTTGAGCCTTCCTTTTGGACTCATAGACTCTATGGTCAGAAGGAACCAATATGATCGTCTACTCTGATGTCCTGCATAATGCAGGCCGCAAAACCCTACCCACCCACTCCTGCAATAAACCTCTAACCTATGACTGAATTATTAAAGTCCTCAGATCATGATTTAAAGGTAATTGGTCTTGCTTCATGCTACAAAGAATGGCAAAGGCACGGGGGTTTGCCTATCTGCCGGGGGGAGCGGGAGCGGAGTGGGAATTCCTTCCCAACCCCAAATATGGAGATTCTCTTAGTGGTGCCAAGTTTTTTCTAAGCAATAACATAAAATTGGCAAGGTAAATTATCCTTTTGGAGTTCACAATTTTCTGGCAATACCTTGTTGGTGACTTACGTTACTTTTGCTAGGTTAGGTTGTTACTCTCACCTAAGAGATCAGCCCAAATACTGAGCTACAATTGTTCCAATAATATATTGAAAGGAAAGCTATGAGAGATGTTAGACAATTTGGAAAAAAAAAATGCAGTTATCAGTGGAATTCTCCATAACATATTGTCAACTCCTGATCGTAGATAATCTTTAAGGGGAATAGTAGCCCCCCCCCGCCCCCCCAAGCCACTAATTCTAAAACAAACAAATAAACAAATACTCATTTCAAATGCAGTCTATTCAGAATATTTAGTTGGAAGTGGGTGGTGTGAAGAGTACTTTATTACTGAGATCATCTGGGATAAAAGAAAAAAGCTCTGACATTGGGTGCTAAATTTCTTAAAGGATGTACCATAAAATGTAATTTTATTAAGTAATGCATTTCCTTGTGAATTCTCAGAAAAATTATTCTGTACTTAGTCTGTATCCTTAGTAGTGATATGCTGTAATTTTCAAACATTGCAAAGTAGTTGAATTACTGCTCTATGTGCAAACTTCAACTTGATCTTAAATATGGGCTTGTATGGTGCTTCCTTAATACACTAACGAGCACCGCTTACAGGTGAACATATATTGCAAGTAAACAATAATAAAACAGGTGATGCTTCTTAAAATCAAAATTCTGACATTTGAAAAAGGGAGAAAATTAGATTTTATTTTTGACCAGCTCTACTAAAGAAGATATAAAAAATTAAGAATGATTGACTCTACTTTTAAGATCTGACTGTAGGAAAGTAAACCCTTTCCTTAAGCCTTGTTGCCTCACATTTAATGTATGTTATGTGAAAATTCGATTAAGCTAGTCACAGCTATATTGTGTGCATTCAAGCACCATGAAAGAATGAAATAAAATGCCATACAGTTAAGGGTTAATTTGGACACGTAGGGCTTTTTGAAGGTAAGGTCAAATACTAGCTGCAGGCTTCCATTTCTGATAATCAGAAGAAAAGAAAAGAAGCAACAAATTACGAGACTGAAAGAAAATAAGTGGATAGAGACCTTGAGTTTGGGCTCCTGTGGAACAAAAGCTTATTATGGTTGATTGCGAGGAATGTTTTATTGATAAGTAGGTTATTGAAGTAGGGGATGTGATGAACAAGTAGGTTTTTAAAAAGCTAGTTATGTAAAGACTAGATAACAGAGTGTATTTTGGAGCAGTTCTCTGAAGCTATCCCGAGAGACATTTTCCTGACACTTTACTCCCAGCTGGGGAAGTGACTGGCTGTTGCTGACTTGCAGCTAATTACATGATACCATTTCAGATTTTAGGTAATTTTTGTTCAGGATGTTTTAAACCCATTGCTCACATTTGTATGTACTTAAATATAAAAAAGAATATCTTTAAATAAGAGCACACTTATTTGCATCAATTTTTCATCAGCCTGAAGCACTGTGTTCCCATTGATTTTTATTCCTGACATGACCTAGGGTGTAATAGTTTAGTTATCACTGGTTTGGGTTCTGAAAACCCCGTGAAACTGTCTACAAGCTTTGACATCCAGTGGGTTGATGAATCCTGAGGCTTCCGTTTTTAGTGAAAAGAGTGAAATTTACTCCATGAGAGTGAAATTTACTCCATGAATAGAGTACGACACTTAAAAATTAGTTAGACCTAGCTACTTCACTGAGGACTATGAAAAATTTCAGATCTATAGTTAGGTTAATTCTATTGTAGACATGGCTAGATTGATGGAGGAACTTAGCTACCACCTCTATGAGAGGTGAATTAACTACAGCAATGGCAGGGAGGAAAGGAAGGAACCTTCTTTTGATGTAGAGAGTATCTATTCGACAATGCTGTAACTGTGCTACTATAACAGCTGTCATGTAGATGTGGCTGGAGTTTCACTCGTTTTCTATTTTGCAGACTTAAAGCGAGACATAAGTGGTGCACGTACCTTGTGCTGGCAATCAGAATAGTCGTGATTTACACCTTTCCGTTAGTTGCTTTTCCAGTTATATACCCACCTTCCCATTGTTTTATATCCAGTCACGTTCTCTAGGGTGAAACATATATCCCTATTCATATCATCTCTGAATTTAGCCAGTTGTTTTTCTGGAAAGTGAGACTGTGAATTATATTGTTATTGACAAGTGTGTAACATTACACAGATCTAAATCAGTTATTTATGTTGAATTAATACAGATTGAGGCATTAATTGTCTCTTGATAGAACTGATCCTACTTCCATTGAATTTAAAGTTTTACCATTGAGCTCTGTGGAAGCAGAATTATGAAGAACATATGGTTGTAATAAATATTACTGTTCCTTATTATTAAAGATAAGAATGACTGGCTGAAATTTCCAGAGAGGTAGCCATGTTAGTCTGTAGTACAGCAAAAAACAACGAGAGTCCTGTGACACCTTATAGACTAACAGATTTTCTTCGGCATAAGCTTTCGTGGACTATAACCCACTTCGTCAGATGACTGGCTGGATCATATGTGAGGACTGAGCTCAGGACTTGAGGATCTAGCATGACCCTTTACTGCCTGAGCTACAGGACTAGGTCTGCTAGTTTGGAGCTAGTAACAGATTCATGAGCCTCTATAGCCATGTGTACATTTATAACAGTTTGTAGAATACATATACTGCATGCCTCCCATTAGTGTGGGTTGTGAGACACTGCTTAAATGAGAAGAGTAAAAACATAACAGAACATTAGGTATGTGCCCCACATGACACTTTATATTTCCAATCAGTGCTTTTCCTGTCAACCCTGCTGTTTTTAGCAGTGTAGTGTCCTGCTGCTAAAGTCTTTCCTCACTACAGTGAAAGACTTGAGGAGCGTGGAAAGGTTTGGGATGGGGATGCAGTGGGAAAATGCTTTCTGCCAAACCCTTTCACTGCTGAATGTAGCTATGCACCACAGCTTTCATGCAGCCAGCTTTTTCATTGCATTTTGTAGCCACAGGTACCTTATATGCTGGTGTAAGCATAGATGAGACTTAAATGTGATGCTTCCACTAGAGGGAGACAAAGATCCACACTGGGTTACATAATTAAAATGGAGGGTTTTTTTTTCTTTAATCAAGGCAGTGAATGAATTCATGATACTTCCATTTACTTCTCCATCCCTTGTTTAGCCACACAGTTCCCAGTGAGGTCATACAATACGTAAAGATTGCAGGCTATGCCACTAAATCAAATATCTTATGTTGGAACCATTAACTCATACATGCATAAAAGTGTTACAAGATTAAATGAAGTATATTAAATAAGAATGAGTTGGTATAAAAATTCATTTCTGAACGATATATTTAGAGAAATACTTTTTAACATGGAGCACTATTCTTTGTCAGTAAAGACTACCCCATGGGTTTTTCCTTAAGCAACAGACAAATACTATTTGCCTTACGGCAGTAATCCCATTGACTTGAAATAGGATTAATTGTATAAATTAAGAAGCAGGATTTGATCCAATGTGTTTGAATTGTATTTTATGAATTTTCGTAAATATTTAATGAGCACTAAGATTAAAATAAAAAACAATGTTCTTGCTAGTGGTGATTATATGGACACACCAACTGCCTGTGTAAATAATTCTGTATAGCAGTAACAAATACCCTTTCAGTTTTTACTCTTAAACTGATTTTTATTTGTGAAAACTGAATTCATGTTTAGGTTTTTTGTCCACATGTAAAATTAAAATATTTGAATATCCACCCTAATTGTACATAATTTTGAGAAATATTTGGCATTGTTCCTGTTTGAGATATCCAATATGATAATGCAGTGTAGTTTTAGTGTTTCTTGAATTTCTGCACTGTTGCATAATTAATTCGTGGCTGGAAAAACATATACTTGACAGGTAGAATTGTAAAGTACATAAAGTATTATGTGACCATGAAATAAAAGACCACCTGAAAATATTACAATAGGGGAGTTAATTTCTGAGGGACTCTTAACTTGAAATATCCTTATTGGGACATATATTGGGCATAAATACTCTAATATAACTATACTCCAACATCAAGTTACACAGAGAGAAAAAATTTTCTCCCATCCCCCAATTCTCTAACCTCCCCCCTCCATCCCATTCCTTGAATATCACCAATGATATCAGTCAGCTAAAATACAATGCAATTTCAAAGATATTCTTCACAGTAAATATTTTAATGACTAATTGGTCTCCATGGACAATAGTTAACTTTGGCTTCAATATTCTTAACAACCAATTGCTCAAAGTTGATATGAGCTATAATGAATCAGTCTAGATAAGGAAGGTAAAAAGCAATATGTACCCTATTAGCCTTTTGGGGAAATGAAATATCATCTTGTGAAAGATTCCAGATATCTAGGTTCTGTGGAAGGATTCATAACATTTCTGGATAGTCTGGAATATAGTCTTTTCTATGTTTTTCCGATGATGTACTTTTAATATGGCCTGCGCTCCTAACATAAGATGATTTGTATTCAATTCATTAGGGTGAGACTTGTGTAAGATTTAGAGATGCCTGGGTATTTTACAATGATCACCTCTAATTTCTGTGGATTAGCCAAAATCATGCTTTAATTATATTTACCTGAAATGCCCTTTATTTTTTCTCTCTTCCCCCAAAAGATATACATCTATGGATAGCATTGACTCAGTTGATGACATTAAAGAATTTGGGAAAAATCAGTTGGTGAAACATCTTCCCTTAATGTACAGCTCTTCTGGAAATAGTAAGTCTGGGTGAAATGACTCTATAACATGGCTTAATGGGGGGGGGGGGAGTGGTGCACTTTAGATATAACAGACCAGAAAGGTTTAACACATTTTTAATGAATCATTTTTAGTGGGAGATGTTATTTTGGTAACTTTGAGAATTATGGACACTTTTATGACTCATGTGAAATTGTCTTTATGAATTCCCTAATGTCAAAGTAATGACCCTCCTTTAAATTGTATATTAGTATACATTACTTTCATCCTACATTTATGGCAAATTTACTTTACATATTTTCTCTATATGTTGTTTTGTCTGTGTGTAATTTATTGTCTGCTTATACAATTTCTGAAAAAAAGTTTGTGCAAGTTTCCTAGCTGTGAATTTTTAAAATATGAAGTTGAAAGCTATTTTCCTTTTAGTGAGATATAATTTGACAAGACAAATAATGTGCTAATAAAAATATTTGTGATAGCATTTCGTTAGAGCTGAAAGTGAAAGCAACTGCAAGCTGTATCTTGAAGCAGATGTAGAGATGCTCTCACTCTTGTTTTGCCTTTTGACCACACCGGCTCTGCCCTGTTGGGGGGGGGGGGTGTATATCAGCAATATGAAGCTTATACTCCTGAAGTTTGGGAGCAGTTTTGTGCAAGAAAATCATGCTGCAGCTTGGTCTAGAAATAAATTCAGGGAAGTCTGGACAGAATGGCATTGAACAAGGAGTAAATTGTGCTAGTAAAGTAAAAGGGTGGTATAGTGGGTTTCCCTGAGAAATCAGGTGCCTCGCCTAGCTGGTTCATCACTGCTCATGAGTTCTCCACTATCACAGCCTCCATGAAGGTCATGTACATATGGCAGAGACAGGTGTTTCACAAGGAGGCTGCACCATGTTGTACGCAGCACTCTGCCCCTTTAGAGATGGTTGGAAAAAAGGAGCAGCTGACTCTGCCCCAGAGGGAAGCCCATCAAGGCAAGAACTGGGAATCAGCTGGCACGGGTTATCAGCATCACATTACTGGTCCACACTTTCAGCTGGCTCAACATAAAGAGGGAAAACCAGGAGACTGGAGTCTCTAGCAACCAGAGCAGGAGGCTGCAAGCAGGCATACATGGTGGAGCCCCCTGCTTGATCAGAGAGGTCCCTACCCCTTTGCTACCAGCGATCAGAAGACGCCAGTCTGACCTCCTAACTAGACTCTCGTTTGTTACTTTTTGCACACTTTCTTCATTCTTGTTTATGAAGACAACAAACAAAGCCCTGACAAAGGAGACAGACAGCTAACCTGGTGTTACATGCTGTACCCCATGTACACCCTTATAGTGTGATTTTTGTATCACTCATGTTCACCTTTGTAGTGTAACTGTGTATTTGTAACGCAAAGTATGTCCTGTATTCTGTTTTTTGAATGCTCATGACATATTGAATATCATTGATATAATAGGCTGTTTCCGGCAATGTCATACATATGTACAGTTAGGAAACCCTGTTATGTCATATCCCCCAATGTGTGTTTCACGTGGCCTGAATAGATGCAGACAAACACAAAGCTGAGGTTCCACACCCCATACTGCATACAGGAACAATGGACTGGCCTGAGCACCTTTGAGCACTTTGGTTCAAGTGGAAAAAATCATGCCTATTGCTGCACGGGGCCAATCTCCTGATGGACAAATGTAAATGAGCCTGCAGGGTGCAATGTATGGCACTGGATGGTTCACATAGCAAAGCAGAGTCTGTCAGGGCCCAGGATTGAGGCACTGGGTTGATATAGCTACATACCAGTCCCGAATGCAGCGGGTGATGTCACACCTCAGCCTGGCTGGTTGTCTATTCCCAGCTGATAACTAGAGCCACCAGTATACAGAGATGTAAATAAAGCTATTCATGCCATTCCCACCTCCATGACTAATCTATTTGATCTGAATGCTGACTTGATAGCACTTCCCAGCTGCCATTATAGTACCCACAAAGGTTGTTACTGAACCTTTTCCTGGTGATTACAGGAATCAAAGCAATGAAACAGTTTGTGGAAGACAGATTAAATTCAAATACACTGTATTCTTTGAACCACTGTATAAGATCAACATCAAAACAATTGCACTGCTATGTAAAAAGATGAAATCAAAAGTTGCTAGTGATAAGACAGTGCCTATCACTGGAGACAAGGAGTAGTTTAGCTGTCTTACAGTAGCTGCACAAACAAGATAAATTGATTCTGAAGAAGTTTTCACACATGAGCTTTCCACAGTTCATATGATCCAGCACACTCCGATAGCTTACTTATGGCAGTTTTGCTCAGATACTGTTGCCTAAATTGGGGGGAGGGGTATATTTGTAAATCACTGTCACGAGATAAGGCCACTCTGTCGCCCCCTGGTGGGAAACGTCCAAGGGGCACAAGTGAAACGGGCACCTCCGTGACCTTGATTGGTGCCCGGGGTTTGCCTGGATTGCTGCAGTCCCAGCACAATTTAGTTAGGGGTCTTTGTTCACAAGGTCATTTCAGAGGGTGTTGTGGGCCAAGAAGATCTACTCTCATTGACTGAGGGAGCAGATATATGACTTCTATGACATGTTACATGTGCTTCACAAAAATACCATCATGTAGTGGTGTGGTTTCCAAACACTGACATTGCAGTTCTCTGTGTATATTTTGTTCACACATTGGAAACAACCCAAGAGGTATGGTTTCATGTTGGTCTGAACAATAAAATCAGATTTATACCAAATCACACCAGAGCAGCTGCACTTAGACAGACACTGTGCAGAATATTGCCAGCAGTACACAGATTTACAAGCAATGCCAATTTTGACACAACAGTGGATATACCTCTTGCACGGTTGAACTTCTGATAGTCCTTCTTTATGATCCAATGGCTAACTTAGCAGATGTAGATGGTAGGCAATATAAATTGCTTCCTCCAACACGCTGAGGATACAAATTACCAGTCAATTACCTGGAACCATGCCATTCAGGGTCAGGCTGACAACCCTTCCCCAACTGGAAATGGACAACAAGTATGGATACATTTTTCCAACACTAGTGACACAGACGTCTGCCCCTGAAACGTTCCTGATGCTCATTACATGTGGATGTAAAAAAGCAAACTGAGCACAGCTGCAATTTGAGACAGTGTAAGGGATGCACACAGGCTAGCTTGTGTACTGGTGATGAGGACAGTTATCTTCATAACATTACTAGTGTGTATCCAAATGAGTATGAAACTACAGATGATTCAGACTTAGACATGTAGCATATGGCAAATATATTGAAATAGTCTGCACACACACACACACACAGAGTCATTTTGCCCTGCACTGAGTTGGAGACCACTGGCGATTAGTGTTTTGCTAGCACTGTGGTGTGCAATAGTATGTCTGGCTTCTATTATAAAGAATGCATTATTTAAAACTATTGCGTTAATGAATAATCCATGCATTAATCAATACAGAACACAAGACCAACATTCTTTAATTAGTGAGCCTTATGTAATCATTTGTGTAAACCATTTAAATGAGTAGCATTTGTTTTTTTACTTATAAAAACTAGTGATGAGTCAGAACTTTCATGACTAAAACGTTTGTCTTTTAAAATAATGGCTTTAAATCCCACTTTATTGGTCACTTTTCTTTCAAACTTCTTTTAACTTAAGTACATTTTTGTGGTCTTTTTGCTTGTGCAAAAGGTTGTTTGCCATGGATACAAAAATCGTGTATTGCATACCTTGCTACCATATTACATCACATGAGCCCTAGATAAGTACCTAAGAGACATATTTATCAAAATAATGTAACTATTCCTTTCTGTATGTGCTACGTTGCCAGAAATTTCCAGTTTGGGGCCCCCAGACTATAACTCTAGGAGACAGAAAGCTAGTCTTATATTTCCCTGATTCTGGGTCATGTATAATTAAAGCCAATATATAACCATTTCACAATATATACGATAGTGGGCAAATCCTGCAATCACTTCCCCAGCAGGAGAGGGACAAGTGTTGGGTTTGGGTCACCTGGAGAATCTGCTGTTTCATGGAGCCACACACTTCCAACCCCTGTGGAAGGGACGCATTACAGTTGTTGAGACTAATACAGCAGTGATTGCTAGTAAATTTTATAATCTGTGTGCAAGTTGGCGGAAGCACCAAGATGCTAATTTGCTTGCACATAGCTGCCATGCCAACTGCAGTTGCAACATCTCTGTAAATAGGTCCTTTAATAAAAAGCCAGTTTAGTTTTAGAAGCATTGAGTCCTTTCATACTATTATCACAACATGCAGTATTAGAAACAGCATAACTGTGGGTTTGCTGTTCCATTAAGTAGACTAGCTGAAAGTAAGGAGACATTTCAGCTCATATGTAGTCTTGTTACTTTAACAGGATGCTGACTGCATATTTATGTGGCTGCCAAATGTTTCCTCTTTCTGGGGTCTGGGACATCTCATCATTTCATGGAGCGTTCCCTGTCACTAGCTGTGTGTGAAAGATTGCCTAGTTTCAGACTCTCCATATCATTCCAGAAATTCTAGGAATCTAATAAATACCCTGATTGTGGTGGCCATTTTTCTTAAAATGAAAGATCAGATTCTCCAGAAATGTACCATCTGCAGAAGAATTCCTATATCACCATTATTCGACACAAAACAAAAAGTTTTAAAAGATTTCCCTAAGGTTTCAAGCAAATATTGTGTGTCTGGATGGTACTCTTTTTCAAAGAAATATGATGAGATCAAAATGCATAGCCATTTGAATCACTATCTAGAAATGACTTTAGCATGTTTCTTTTTTATTAAGCAAATGTTAATATATTTGCAATAAGCGGATAAAAAAGGCAACAAGTGGATGGTAGGCATACAAGCAAACACTGCAACTATTACAATAAGCAGTGGAATGTCTCAGCTGTTACACCTGTCTTTAATTGGGTGTTGGTTATAGCCAATCAAAAAGAACCTACTGTAAATATTAGTATGGAGTAGCAGTAATGAGAACCACCACAGCTTCCACCTCTCTGTTCTGTATCTGTGTGGCTGTGCAGCAGTAACATGTTGTAATCAAGTTTTTACTTCAGTAAAATTACTCTGAATTCACACAGAAAGGTAATCAATGTAGTGATGCTTGCCTGAGTTGGGGAATTGACAGCTAACTGAAAAAACAATTTTTCCCACATCTTGAGTTTTAAGGGGCTGGTTTGAAAATATAAAAACCTATTAGACATCAACAGAACTAACACTGGCCCATAAAAGTGTTCAATTTCACTTTGTTCCCTGCCACTGGTTTCAAAATTTTACAGCTGAGGCACAAAATGTTGTCGTCTGTGGCTAATCATAGGCTTGATCAGACTTGGGCCATAAACAGGTAGAAATTTAGTAAAACTATTTGGTGTGGGTTTTTTGTTTTGTTAAAAAGAAATTAATCTTTGACAGCAGATAAATGAAGTATTTGCCATTTGTTCGCTACTTTTTTGTTTTCATTCTGAAAGAAACTAGCTCATTAATCTGGCCCATTCTCCTCCACAAAAATGGGGATTTTAATTAGAAGATATCTGTTGAATATAAGGAAAGGCATTTTATTAATTGGCTCTTTTTATGTAAGCCTGTACCTTTTTTCACCTTTACATTTCTACGTTTTTAAATAACCCCATTGCCTTGAATGGTTTCTCTCTCATGCCTGTTCAATTTCTCACAAATAAATCAACATGCAATTAGCTCACAACATTAGTACAATTCCACTATTTGTTTATGGGGATATTAAATGTTCATATGACAGATTGTGTTATTATTGAGTTAATTATATTAGTTACAATCCAGAAGTAAATGGAAACACTGCATTAATCAAACCTAATGAAAGTGGCCATAAATATGAATGGAGCAATTCCCAGGGCAATGATGACCTAATGTTACACAGGCATTTGCTACCAAATGGAGCATGTCTAGCTCCTTACACTTTGTATTGACTTCAAATCTAAATGAAGCCCCTGGCCAATTCACTAGCTGACTCAGTAGATGCTCCTTCCTGCCTTAGATTATGAGCTCACCTTTAAATGTATCATGTTTTTCTGAGGACAACTACATAGGAGACCTATTGAAAATCCCAGTGTATCCATTTATATTATAAATACTATGTCAAGCATCTGATACTAGTTACAATGGCACAAATTTGGAGTAATTCAATAGAATTTAATAAAGATATTCTTGGATTGCATCAAAGTAAGATCAAAATCTGACCCTATGGATTTGAATCTCTCATTGACATGGTGTCAATCCAAAAAAAAATTCTTCTCTAGTCAATAAAATTATGCAGGTGTAATTCAAACATACCATTAGAATCAAGGCCAGTAACTATATTACCTGACAGCCAAGTTCCTGTGTAGGACGGCAGATAGTATTAAGGCTGGCTGCTTCTCTAAAATGCACCAGCTAGACTGGCTCTCTAGAGGCTGCTCCACAAGCACCCGCTATAGCATTCATTCTCAAAATAAATATTCTTTCATCTGTTAAGCAATTAAGTCATGTCTATAGCAATCTCAGGGCATAGAAGTAATGTCTCCTGTACTGTAGTCTCCTAATTAATCAAATAGTCATCAGTACATTCATTCACAAAATTTCTGGATGTTTTGGTCATCCTGTCTTAGACTTTGCCATTTCCTTTCTGTGGGTAGAAGTCTTTTTCACACCACGTTGCCTAATTATTACCTAATGTTATATGCCCATAAGTACAGTGATCCAGTTTCCCACCCTGTAGGCACATTACTCTAAAAGTCTCATTGTAATAGATCTGTAGACCGTAGCCTGATGAATAATAAGAACATTTATGCTTACCTGAGAACTTTTTTTTTTCTGAGTAATAATATTCACAGAGCTAGTATAACCATGAAAATATTTTGATCGTCCAGTATGGAGATGCCAGTACTGACTACCAAAAAATTGGGATTGTTGTCATTGAGGGCAATTTCCCATGTTGTGCACTAGAAGGAATTGTTCTACTTTTTTATTTTTTCCTCAAAGTATATTGAATTCAGGAAAGTAGAAGTGAATTAACTCGCACAGCTAGGATATTTTCAAATGGAAAGAACTTCAAGGGCAGGGCATTCCCCTGCTGCCAGTGATTGACAGGTCTGGTTCTGCCCCCAAGCTGCAAGCAGAGTGAATTTCCCATTGCAATGATTCTGTGGACTTAATTAGGTGAAGAAAGGAGATGTCTGGGTAAACAGAGAGCTGTTTTGCTGTTTGCTTGAAACTAGGGAAGGGACACACTGTTGTAGTAAGTTAGACAAAAAATGTGGGTCAAAAGTGTTAAAAGAACCCAGTCATTGCCCATCATTAAGCAGTGTTAAACAAGATTTAAGGTTTGGTATATGAAAATCTCAACATATTTAGTACCATTGCAAATATGCTATTAACAAGCCTTTTATTAAAAATATAGAGGGGTGGGGTGGGGAAGGAAGAAAAACCTTTTGAAATAAAAACTTTCATTTCAACTATCTCTTGTTCCCTTTCCCTTTAGCTGGAGAGAGTTTTTAGAAGGAAAACCCTTCTTTTTGAACAGTCTCTTAGATGGTATCAAAGATGGCAATAACTCTTCGGGAAAAAGAGATGTAGGCTAAGATAGGCTGGAGCTGTTGCTGTTACTAAACTCCAATCTCATTTCATTGCAGATGGTGTTTGCGAGTCAGCTGGAGTCAGTAAAGATGTGGATGTCATCTAGGTACCTCACTCTGGCCTGTCTGGTCCCAGCATCTTTCAGGATGGGGTGGCAGCAGCCATGATGGTGCAGCTTTCTCCAGTAGTCAATTTTTCTCCTCAGATTGTCTTTAAGGATCCATAAAGAAAGAGGTATATGGAATACTTCATATCCTCACTATTTGGTTCACCAATTAGACTTAGTTTCTGACGCACCAATTTTGGTTCATTGAATTCTGGTCTGCACTTTTCTTATTTTCCAAGCACCATTTTAACAGTTCCTTGAATTATATTAGTAGGCCTTTGTTGATGAACTCCAGCCACTAGAGGAGTTTTAATACCCCTCTGCCTGCCTGATTGGGACCATATTACAGTGACTTATTCACTGGGTTCAGTGCATCTTCAGGTAAGAGTACTTATTCCAACAAGACACAAATATCCCATTGAATAGGAAAGATCAATAGGAAAAACAAAATCTTTCATTTTTCATCAACATAACCCATCATTTTGATCAACACTAGAAATGTAACTGGAGAAAACAGACAGCATGATTGAAAAATGACAGAACCATGAATGTATATTTTCATAGAGATCTGGACGTGGTGGGATTGGATTGCCTGTAATAGATTTCCCGCTCTTCCCCCATTCTACTGTCTCTGATATGGAGATTTACACTGACCTTTGGGCTTTTACATCTTGTAATTTGCCAGCTCTTTGATAGAAAAGCACATTCTTGCTAGCCACTTAATTCCTTTCTGATCTGTAGTATGTGATACCACCAATCAGAGGGTCTTTGATTCACTGGAACAAAAGAGAATGAAATGTACTTTCCCCCCCCCCCCCCCCCACCCAATATAGTATTTGCCACACTCCCTTGAGCTGACTGTAATCCTGGCTTCATTTTTATTTTCTTGTTCTTTAGCCATGCTATAAACCTAGCTTTACAGCAAAACAAGATAAGACAAGTTCTTTTACCATTTGAATACCTAGGGAATAAATCTTTTTATCTCTTGCTAACTTCAGGTCTAGGAGCAAAGCACCTTATACATATTAACACTGAATTGGATAGGCCCATTCCCCTTAGCTTGAAGCATTGGATTCATGTATAAAGGGACGTGTATTATCACAAAGTAGAACGGTAATAAATGTAAAGGACAAAAAGAGATTGTGAAAGGATTACAATTAAAAAAGGGGAACAGAAGCACACTGCGCATTAGGCTGACACTACTAGTGGGCTATTTTATCAAACTATGAAGGAAAAAAGAAATCTTATCATCAGGCTTTCTATAGACTGTTTTTCTGCATGCAAAATTAAATACAGGCCCATAGGCCTAACAAATGCAGTAAGTGGATTTATCCTTTATTTCAGTTTTATTATAGCTAAGAATGCACCATTAAAAAACATTGTCGCTATTAAGCCCAGTCTTGCCCCAAAGCCATAAAATATCTAGACATATTAGATAATCAAATTATATGTATAAAATTAATCAAGGAGCTCACACCTAAGGGTGAAACACCATCTTTGACCATTCTACCTAAGTTTTGTTAGAGGTTTACTCTACAGAGTAAATGAACTTATTTACCATGCATTGTAACCCTATACTGAGGGGCTCCCATAACCCAGGGTGTTTGACAGTGAAAGTATCTGGATGCATAACCTGGTAAACAGAGTATCACATGAAGCTCATTTTCTAAATGATGGTAGCTCTGGGAAAGAACAGGGAAAGGTTAAAAACATTCCTACCTTTTCTTTTCTAATCAAAATACCAACACAAAATATAAGCATTCAGCCTTATGTGCAGTGTATGTTCAAATTAGGATGGTTTTATTAAATATATTTAATAATTGTACATTGGGAATGTACATAGAAGAGTGTGGATGGCTAAGACTGCCAGTTGGTAGAGGTACAAACAGACAACATCTGCATGAAGAGATTTCCTCTCCACTCACCTACTGTGGCGGTGGCGGGGAGCCACAGCTAAGCAGCTCTTACTTGGCAGTGAGGAACTGAGTCCAGCCAGGCTCCCCACCCCCAGTATTTAGCCGTTTTTAACATTCTATTTTTAGAATGTTTAGATGGATGTTTAATTAAACTTATTTGTACATTCCTAATGCATTCTGAAGGATTCTTCTGGATAGCAAGTAGAACATGAGCCTATTAAACCCTAATACTTTATACTAGTCAAAAACAAACAGTGGGTTATGCCCATGAGCTGGATCAATAGAAAGATATGGGAAATTAGCTATCTTTTTTCATAGGATTATTTCAGCCTAACGGAACTGAATTTGGTTTCATATGGTGTATGGTAGCTACTGTGCACAAAGCTAATATTGGACATTGGCGCCAACGAGAGAATGTTGGCAAGAACACTGGAATTAGGTCAACACATTGAAAAAAATTCCAATCTCTTAAAGAAAAATAACTTCCCTGAATATTTAATTAGCAGTTCTTGCAATTTCAAGGATTTATTTATACAAACTAGAAATCTGAGCTCAGCTCAGTCCATAGAGAATGTTGCTGAAGCCCTAAAAAACTAAGGGCTGTGTTTTCAAAGCTGGGAACATATGTGTGTCTTCAAAATGCAAACATTCATTTCACCTATGTAGTGCATGAATGCTATTCTTAAGGGCTATGTCTACACTAAAAAAAGTTAGGTTGACTTTTTTAAGTCGACTTAATAAGGTCGACTTTAAGTTAACCTGAAGTCGATCTTATTACGTTGATTTAACAGAGTGGTTACCCTGAACTAGGACTTAGAAAGTTGACCTAACTGTCCTTAATAAAGTTGACTCAAGGGTTAATCCATGTCCACACTGTGCTTAAGTCGACCTAAGGCGTCGACTTAAGGGTTAGGTTGACCTAACCGGTGGATCTTACTAAGTCGATTTAAGATTTCATTAAGTCGACTTAAGGAATTTCTTAAGTCAACTTAATGAAAGCCTGGTGTGGACCTGGACTAAGTTAGGTCGACTTAAGC
The DNA here is from genome assembly GCA_007922175.1 of Pelusios castaneus. Classification (NCBI taxonomy): domain Eukaryota; kingdom Metazoa; phylum Chordata; order Testudines; family Pelomedusidae; genus Pelusios; species Pelusios castaneus. The sequence goes on from ML685767.1 coordinate 16,121,637, forward strand.
CTCCTTAAGTTGACCTAACTTGCAAGTAGAAATACCCAAGGACCCTGGGCTGGGACTTGATGTAGTGGACCAGCCTGGGTCACCCCATAGACCACTGGGAAGTGGCCTACAGTTAGAGAGCGATACACACCAGAAATGACAACTGAACTGTTAAAAGACCCAGCTGGAGAGCTGGGGCTAGAACACACCAAAAGCAGGAAACTATTGCCTCCAGGGAGGAAGTCTTGGGATGGACATCTCAATACCAGGGCTGGGACTGTTTAAAGACTGCAGACATATCTGACCAGAAGAGGCACTTGCAGGAGGTGGGTGCCACACTGTTACAGACCTTAAGGCTGAGGCTTAAAAAAAAATGTGAAGTATGTGTACAAAATGGTGTTTCTGTGGAGCCACAGGGGCAGCAGATGTCTACAGTTAAGTTTTTGTTGTTCAGGATTCATTCATTCCTGGGGTGGGGGTAGGGGAGTTACTTTTAGCAATTCTTGAGTTTCATATAGCTGTCAAAATCAGATGGTCATACGGCTTTCTCTGCGTATATGGTAATAAGTATACACTAATATTATAGTTCATGCTACTGTAATGAACAATCTCTTCGTAATGTTCCCCAGTGTGCTTTAACATAGTAGTGCTTCAAACATCACTGCATTAAAGAATACTCTGGAATATTTAGTGCACATCAGCAAGTCTTCACAGACAATTAATGTGCAAGAAGTGAAAGGCTGTAGAAATCACACACTCACACAATGCACTATTGGTCTGTGTAGACAAGCCAGTAGATACACAGAAGCATTTCTGGTATTTATCCAATAAGCTCTGATTTCTCATTTTCAATGTTTCATCAATCTTTATCCATTAAAACCAAAACTCAGAAATCTTAAATATAAAATACACTGGAGTGCATAGTACTCACTGTTGACATCTTCACAATTTTGCCCTTTCCCTGATGCCCATTGTTGTCAATATTTCACACACTACATAGGAAATACTAGGAATAGTCCAGTGTAGTTGTTGTTGTTTATAACAGGCTGTCGTTATTTTCATGAAAACTACACCCACTTAGCAGGGGATGATCCTACTAGAGAGCATTTGCTGACTCTCTGATGCAGCTGGCTTGTTAACCTATTTGGGTATAAGTGAAGGAGGAGGAGATGTGCTGCAGAGAGACTGGTACGGTTTAAGACAGCCTTAAATACAGGCACGCTTGGGGTTTGTATTATTTTGGAAGTATTTTTTCTTATTAATCACCCAAAAGGAATGACCTGTTTAGCTTAAATCATGATTTAAGGAGGTAAATAACTCAGTCATAGGTTGATGGCCCATTGCTGGAGTGGGTGGGTGAGGTTTTGAGGTCTGCATTTTGCAGGAGGTCAGACTAGATGATCGTACTGGTCCCTTCTGACCTTAAAAGTCTATGGCTATGTCTACACTGGCAAGTTAGTTTGAATTAAGCCTCCTTAATTCGAACTAACTTAAGCCATGGCTACACTAGGCTTTAATTAGTTTGAATTAAGGGCTTCCTTAAGTCAAACTAATAAATTCGAATATGCTATTCAAACTAAGGGTTAATTCGAACTAGTTAGTTTGAATTAACCAATGTGGCCATGTTAGTTCGAACTAATTGCTTAGTTCGAACTAACCAGCCCATTTAACTCAATGCAATTCGCTAATTCGAACTAAGCAAGTGCCATTCATGGCACTTGCTTAGTTCGAACTAAATTTTGCTAGTTCGAATTAAGTTAATTCGAACTAACTAAAATTGGTTCGAATGAGTTAGTTTGAATTAACTAATTCAAACTAACTTTAGTAAGTGTAGACATAGCCTATGAGTCTTTGAGCTTCTATGAACATATAGTTTTGTTTGGAGTAGAGTATAGGTGACATATTCTTGCAGTAATGTTATAAATATACATTGTCCTAATTTCTCCCGTGGTGTCTGCCACAGTTCAAGGTAGTGTCAGCAATCTGTGGATTTTTTATTTTATTTTTTTGGTCATGTAGGCAAGATTCAGTCTTAATTTGCCTGAGCACTGTATTGGTGACAACTGCTTCTCCCTTCCAAGCAGATAGTGCTCCCTGCCACACCTTCCTTCTGAGAACTAACCGCCTCCTCCCCACACAGTGCCATTTTTACACATAAATTACAGCATTCAAACCAGAATTATGTAACAATGACTGCAACATTCTATTGTACAAACAAATGCAGGACCATGTTTTGAAAATGGGGGCCCATTTCCATTTTTGGCTATTGTTAGAATTTCATATACAGAAGGAGGTGTCACTTTGTGTCTGTGCCCACTCCCTCTACAACATGCCTACACCTTTGTCTTGTTTGACCCTGGGTTGGTGGTTTATATATGCTCAGAGGTCAAACAACGTTAATTTGTTTTTTAACCACTTCTAATGTATTTTGGTGCCTGAGGTTTGGATTATTTCTGGTATTCCTTGGTAATCTTGATCGAAATTTTGATATTGTCACTAGTAGGAAGGATTTATCTACATTGGCTTGTTTGTTTGTTTTCTTTTTTAAACCAGAATAAGCAGTACTTATAATCATTTATACAAATGGAGCATGCCTAGACTGAGGGTTTGCACCTGTTAGCTACTTTGATGCAAAATACCTTTGGTGTAAATAAGGACTTAAGATGTTCATTGGCACTACCCAGAACACCTTTAGTGAACACTTGTGCGGTCTTGTTTCACCAGCATGTCTTAGTTTTTGCAGTATATTAAAGGGAGGAGATGAGAGAAAACAGAAGCCTGGATTATTTTTCTTTACAATAATCTTTCTGCTTATCAATGGGTACACACCCCATGAAATCCTTGAGTTGGCTGAGTTTTCGATAAAACAATATTTTTTTGAGATTGTGCAGCAGCAGCAGCAACAGCAGAAAGAGTAGCAGTAGTAGCAAAACATACTGCTGTATTTTGGGTTGGGTTTTTGTTTGCTTGCTTGTTTGTTTGTTTGTTTTGGGGGTTTTTTGGTTAAAAAATTTACTTTAGGTTTTAAAATGTTATTTCTGGGATTATTTTTCTTTTAATATGCCTGACAGGATTTTTTCCTGTGTCTCATCCAGAGGCAAATAGAAGCACATGTCACAAATCTGTAACTAGGCTGATCTGCTACAAAGGTAGTAAGATCTGAAGGAAATCAATGAATGAAAGAAAAGGAGGCCTTTCTTATTTGTCTTCTGTGACAATTGGCATGAAAATCCTGAGTAAGAGTTAGGATGTGCTTTCTAAATCATATTTCTCAATGTTGTTCTTAGTGTGGGAAACACCTCAGGTTATATTCAAATACCTCCCTTGTATCCTTTTACCTGATAGAAATCTAATTTTATTAGTGTAAAAGTTTTTCCACCAGAAAACTGAAATAGTAGAAAACATCTTTCTCTGAACTTGAAATTATCATTATTAGTAGCATAATTAGTATTATTATTTCCTATTTCTAATGTAGTAGCACCTATGTGCCCTAACCAAGGATTATGACCCCATTATGCTAGCCAGGGGTCGGCAACCCTTCCTCCTCAACCCTCAGCTGGTGCCAGCAGTCCCCTCTGCTGGAAAAAAGTGGCAGCTGCCTGAAAATTCATCAGGGGGTAAGGGTGGAGGAGGCACACTCCCTAGGCATGCTGCTAAAAGGAGCTACTCACAGAAATAAGCCACCCAGAGCGGCTCCTCTCAGTGGTATGCCTGAGTTCAGGGGTCTTCTGGCACACCAGAGAAAGAAACTGCCTGAAGAGGCTCCTCTCGGGGATCCCCAGACACGCAGCAGAAAGAAGCTGCCTGGAATATCTACACACCGCAGAGAGGAGCCACTCTGGACAGCTTCTTTCCACAACATGCCTGGGGCATGGGCATGGAGGGGACCCCCTTGCCCCAGCCATCCCCCAAAGAAGCCACCTGGAGTGGCTTTCAGTGGCAGGAGTGGCAAATTCTGTGGCATCCCAGAGGGTGCTCTGGGACGCTCCAAATGGGCTCGCGTGCCACTGATGGCATGCATGCTGGAGTTTGCCTACCCCTGCGTTAGCCATTGCACAAACATAGAACAAAAAGGTAATCCTTTCCTGGGTGAGCATTCTAAATAATCAAGCATTTTATTTTTCTCACATCCCCTTTCTTATTTTTGGACCATTGTCTAACACTTAATTGAGCCCAGTATATGCCATACTAGCTGTGTGTCACTGCTATTTAAAAAACCTTCATATTACACTTTCAGCCTCTAATAGAATTTGTTTATGCAGAGCCAATGAGTTTTTATTCTGAGCAAAATGTGGTTACATCTTAATATTTTTTTTTTAAAAACCTTCACTCTTCAAACTCTAAAGGACATAAAATGCACAGCGATAATCCATTTGTGAGACTAGACTGAGAAACAGCCTATGACATTCACCTCACATTTCCTAAATTTGCTATCTTATTATCTGCCTTGGTTGCCATACATACAGGAATGTGTAATCTGGCAGATTAATAAAGATGACCTCACTTTACACAGGCAATTTTGCTAACATTTGTAAAGGTTCAGACCTTCTTTTAGTATGACTTCCTATTCCCCTCCCTTCCTCTATGAATTGATTGACACCTTCTTTTCAATCAGCTTGTGGAATCTGAGCCTCATTAAGATATGTGCCGTTCACCTGTAGGGACTTAATTTTCCATAGGTGAGAAATTATTACAGATAACTCTTGTTGATATGGGAAACATCGCATTAGTGCTGATATGATTAATAATCAAATGATTTAAGTGCCACAAAAATACTGTAATTTTTGCTTTCAATTGTGCTGGCTATTGGATCAAATCCTTATCTGGTATAACTTGGCATGGTGTCATTTAAATCACTAGAACAATGCTAATTCCAACAGCTAGAAACGTAGCCCACAGTTTCACATTTTGCCAAGCTAACAGTTACTTCAAAAGTTAAATAGTTCAATAGTTACCTTTTTGCGAACACTTGCCCTCCTCCATCCTGGCACGTGTATATATACCTCTCTATTGTGATTTCCACTTCATGCATCTGATGAAGTGGGATATAGCCCACAAAAGCTTATGCCGAAGAAAATCTGTTAGTCTATAAGGTGCCACAGGACTCTCGTTGGAGTTACTTCAAAATGATCCATAGATTTGATTCCTCAGATCAAAGGGAGGGTTTCCAACATGGTTGCACTTTTTAAATTGACCTTAGCTTTTCAGAATGGAAATCTTCATTTGCATACTGTTTCAATAATGGTTACTAAAGGCTCTTTCCATCTGTTTCTCATTCTGGCTGTTAAAATATCTTCATTTTTGCATGAAATGCTGTCCACACACACTAATTTACAGTAAAATCTTCCCTATTTCTGGCAATTAAGACAAAGGAGCACATTTGTGACATTATTAAAGCATCATCGGCGTACAAATTAGTTATCTTTATCCATTCTCTATCTACATAATCCTCATGCCCCCGTCACCATGTTTACAAATCCGAATGAATTTTATGCAGCCCAGATCTAATTAATTTTGGATTAGTCTCCCATACATATGTAGTACTGATCAAAACAATCTGTATTCTTTCTTTTTTGTTTAGGGTGAAGCCTGACCCCCTTGAGTATTTTGTTTATTTGGGGATGTGCTGGAACATGAATACCAAGAAGCAGGTTAATATTTAGGCTGTCATTTTCTCCTTACACACAGCATCGTGTTTTTAGTTACTAGAAACCTTGGGAAGTTAACTAATGCCAGAGAGCAAATCAGGCTCAGGCAGACCTCAGCAAAAATTGATATTTGGCCAGACATTTAATGAATCCAAGATAATACATAATAAAAATAATCCACTGAAATGTCTTTTAAAAGAATTGACCATTTTATTTCTATTTAACTTTTACTCCTTTTTTTAAATAAAGGAATCGTGTTGAAAAAATAAATGAAAACAGTAAAATTGGCTTCCAGTAAATGTCACGCTTGTTGGTAATGTGTTTTTATTAGTCACCAATTATTTGGTAATTTTATTTACATTTATACCTACTATTTAAAAAGCATTTATTCAAGACCCCTCATCTATTAAAAATAGAAGCTAATATCAAATTAAACATAAAACCTCCTTTAAAAAAATGGGTATGGGTGGGAAATTACCCCAGCTGTAGATCCCAATACATAAATCATAACCCTCCATCCAGTTCTACATTTGTAAAGCTAATTTCTCCAATTTCTCTTTTCATGTAAAATATGAAAATGTCATATCTTCATTTCATTTCAATATCACACCAAACCAAGGAGCTTTTGGAACTGAGGAGCAGATCCTCTAAACAGGTCTGCATTTACTACGCCTGATTCATGTGAGTAGTCCCTTCTCAATTCAACGCTATTCCCATGCGTCAAGTTCAGTTAAGGGTCCCTAACTGTTTGCAAGATTGAGACTTCAGGGTGAATTTCCCCCTCACCTCTCCACCCTCCCCTCCACACACACACACACACCCGTGCAAAGAGCATGCTCAAGCCTCTGTGCACCATGTAATTTCCACTTAAACATTGAGCATGGAACTTGCAAGACACATAGAACCCTGGAATTTTACAACATTATAAAAAAACAAATAGGGCTTTTAATGCCAGGGTGCAGTGAGAAAGAGCTACAAATCTCTACAGAGCAAGCCAGTTTAGAAGTTGCAGTTAAAACAATCAAGTTATCTCAAAAGAAATTTCCTCAACTCCTGGGGTCTCCCTACAGGGCGAATGCTCTTGCACAGCTGCAGAAGGGGAAGATGTCCCCCCTGAACAAGTGACCATCTGATTGAGTTCAGAGGTGTGTTTAATTTAGAACTGGGGCTAGATCTGACCTACTCAAGAAATGGAGCAGCAGCCTTACCCTTGCAGTTGTGTAATCAGGGCTCCCTCTAGG
>ML685767.1:16133504-16207091 GCA_007922175.1 Pelusios castaneus
TTTTTTTTAAATTGGAGAGGTTGGGGTGGGCAGGAAGTCTGTTAGAATGGGAAATGTCTCCAAATCTCTTCTTTTAAAGGTTTTATTGGTGCTTGGGAGAAAGACCTCCTGAACCTTCAGTAAATACTATAATGAAATGATTTACTGTTGTCATAGAGCTATCTCTCAGCAAATAAGGTCTGCAAATAACATCTTTCAGAGCACCATAATCCCAGCTGCAGATGACAGTAATCAGCAGGCCAGGCTGCGGCCACTAAGAAGGAGATAATGGGTAGGAAATCAATGTTTTGCCATTGAATGCAGATTAGATCTTGTTGAGCTGCCCTTCCAATTTCCCATCAAACCTTCATTATCTTTATCACTCAAGCATGTTCCATCAAGGTAGAGGGCTTAGGGTCATGTGTTGGGTCACCGATACCAGCAAGAGCCTCTTACCAGCTTCATGAAAACAGTAGGCATCAGTGATTGAAGGTTCCCCCCTACTTTTTTTTTTTATAAAGCCTTCTAGATCAATGTTTGTTTTCCATACTGTTTTCCCAGCTATATAGAATGTACCATGCCACGGGAGCTTTACTTATATATCATTGGGGAGAAAAATACCTATTGAATTCCTTTTGTGCTCCTTTTTAATGAGATATTCTCGCAGGTTGGAAATTTACTGATTAAACCAGTGATACTGATGGCTTTGATTGGTGATACATCAGGAACCTTGTCAAATGAGACACTGTGTATCTTTCCCCTCTATACCTCAATTAAGCTTTGCTTTTGTTAAACACACAAAGGCACCTGCTAGTCAGGATGCTTTATTTTTCTGAAGCCTCGCATGACTTTCTTGGGATTAAAGCAACAATTACTTCAGGCTGCATTTTATTTTGCACAACATAGACAGAACTGAATCCATCTGGGTGATGTTGAAAAAGGGCTCGGAGCCAGATTTTGAAGATATTTAGGCACCTGTATACCTTTAAAATCTGGCCCAAAGGCCCTGATCTGACAAACATTTAAGCACCTGCTTCATTTTGCAAAAAGTGAATAATCCCACTGTGAAGTCAAACCTACTACTGTGCTTAAAATTAAGCACCTGGGTAAATATTCATAGGCTAAGGGCTAAGCACCAACTGCGGTTGTAAAGCAGGTAAGAATTGCCAATATGAAAGAAAGTGCCCATCAGGACTGTTAAAAGATGGTATATAAGGTAAACTTTTCCAGTTTACAGCTGGGAATTTTTCCTCTGAGTTTAAAGTGGCACTTCAAATAGAAGAAACTAAGAAATAAAAAAATCATAGAATAATAGGGTTGGAAGGGACCTCACGAGGTCATCTAGTCCAACCCCCTGCTAAAAAGCAGGACCACTCCCCCTAAATCTCCCCAGCCAGGGTTTTGTCTAACCGAGCCTTAAAAATCCCCAAAGATGGAGAATCTACCACCTCACTAGAAAGCCCATTCCAATGCTTCACCACCCTCCTAGTGAGAAAGTTTTTCCTAATATTGAACCTTGACCTCCCCAGCTGTAATTTGAAACCATTGCTCCTTGTTCTGTCCTCTGTTACTCTCGAGAACAGCCTAGCTCCCTCCTCTTTGGAGCAACCCTTCAAGTAGTTGAAGGTTGCTATCAAATCTCCCCTCAGTCTTCTCTTCTGTAGACTAAATAAGCCTAGTTCCTTCAGTCTCTCCTCATAAATCATGTGCCCCAGCCCCCTAATCATTTTTGTTGCCCTCTGCTGGACTCTTTCTAATTTGTCCACATCCTTTCTGAAGTGGGGAGACCAAAACTGGACACAGTATTCCAGATGCGGCCTGACCAGTGTCGAATAGAGGGGAATTATCACATCCCTCGATCTGCTGGCAATACTCCTACTGATGCAGCCTAATATGCCATTGGCCTTTTTGGCAACAAGGGCACACTGTTGGCTCATATTCATCTTCCCGTCCACCATAACCCCTAGGTCCTTTTCTACAGCGCTGCTACTTAGCCAATCAGTCCCCAGCCTGTAGCAGTGCATGGGATTTTTCCGTCCTAAGTGCAGGGCTTTGCACTTGTCTTTGTTGAACCTTATGAGGTTTCTTTCGGCCCAGTGTTCCAATTTGTCCAAGTCTCCCTGGATCCTGTCCCTGCCCTCCAGAGTATCTACCATTCCCCCCAACTTGGTGTCATCCGCAAACTTACTAAGCACGCAGTCTATTCCATCATCAAGATCATTAATGAAGATGTTGAATAGAACCGGCCCCAGGACTGACCCCTGGGGCACTCCACTCGTTACCGGTTGCCATCGAACCATTGATTCCTACCCGCTGAGTCCGTTGATCTAACCAGTTTTCGATCCACTTTACGGTCCACTCGTCCAACCCATACTTCCTTAACTTGCCAACGAGAATGCTGTGGGAAACCGTATCAAAAGCCTTGCTAAAGTCAAGTTATACCACGTCAACGGCTCTTCCCACATCCACAAATCCAGTCATCTCATCATAGAAGGAAATCAGGTTGGTCAGGCACGATTTGCCCTTGGTGAATCCATGTTGACTGTTCCTGATCACTCTATTTTCCTCCAAGTGTTTCAGGATGGATTCCTTGAGGACCTGCTCCATGATTTTCCCAGGGATTGAGGTGAGGCTGACCGGTCTGTAGTTCCCCGGATCCTCCTTTTTCCCTTTCTTAAAGATAGGTACTATATTTGCCTTTTTCCAATCCAATGCTGAATAGGAAGTCTAAAATAATAGTATCTAACAATAAATGCGAGCCAGTCCATAGTGGTCATTCTTCTTTCATCCAGGCTATTGTGACCAGTGAGTGATAGCTGGAAAAAACAATGAAAGAAAGGGGCAGGATTATTTATGGCTGCGGTCTATACGCCTGCTCATTGTAGCAAACTGTCTTGCTCTCTGTCAAGAATACACTGTTCCCATCTTACTGCATCAAATAGAATGACCGGTATTCTGTCTCTGCCCAGTAAGCTGACTGATTAGAGCATTTTATCCAGAATCACTGGAATTATCTAAAACCATTAAAAACCATTAAACTGAGATTTTAATTACGGTATTAAACTATGATATACAAATTATTTTATATTTATACTGCAGTAGAGACTAACAGCCATAATTATGTTAGGCCCAACTGAGTGAGGTGCTATGTACACACACACACACACACACACACACACTCACTAAATGACAGTTCATGCCCCAAAGAGCATACAGCTACCTTTGTGAAACAGCTCCTTCCTACTCCACCACTCTCCTCACTCCTCCATACACAAGCATGCCATAAAACCAAAATAAACTAAAAAAAATTTACATAATGCTGAAAACCAGCAAGAAATTAATATTAAATGTTTGTCTGATACAATGAAGATGCACAGCCGGTCAGAATCCAAAAATACAGGAATCCAGTTTTTAATGACTCCTTCCTAAGTTCTATGTTTTAAAAATGAAAGGAAGAAATAGGATTTTTTTTTTTTAACTGCAATGGCCATTGGGTCAAACCTTCAAAGTTCATGTAGGTATATTACAGTACAACACAACGTGGTAAATAGAGAATGGTATGTGGTTATTATAATTTAATTCTCACCTCCATTATAATGTATTTGTATTGTAGCCCTAAGGAGTCCTAGCCATGGACTTGGACCCCCTTTATGAAGGTTCTGTACAAACCCAAACCAAGGACAGTCCCTGCAAAATGCAATAAGTGTGCACAGCACTTTACTCCCAAGCAAAAACTCTGTTCCTGCCTTGAACTGCTTGCATTCTGACTTGATTACAACAAGGATGAGCTGAGGAAGATGACAATGGGAGATGGGGAGAAATACACAGAGGCCTGGTCTACACATGCTGTGGTTTTGGTGGCAGTCAAAGGGGGATATATAAGCTGCGTAAAATAATTTGTGCACTTTCCTTTGATTTTCTAGTGCCTACTTACCACGGCATCTCCACTGTGCTGAGTCAAAGACTCCGTGCTGCTCTTCTTGAGGGGATGGACTTACTGTGTCGACTTCCAGATCGACTGAGCAGGTCTTCATTGACTACTCAATTGACCTGGAAAGACTGAAATGACGATGGCAAATTTGCTGCCATCAATGTCAGCTTGGCTAGAGTGAAGGCATGGGATTTCTTGGGAGGCATAGTACATAGTTCTTTTTATATTACGTGCAAGATCTTTAAAATTCCCCCTTTTAATGGGGTTCCACTAGCCACCTTGCTGGGGAAAGAGAAATCTTTTGGAATAGTCCCATGAGAATAAAATTTGTTCCTGGTGCCTTAATGAGAGAAGGAAGAAAAGATTTTAACAGCTAAATTCCCCAGTGCTAAATAAACGTCTGTAACTCTGATTATATCAGACAAGAATTCATTTTTTATCACAACAAAATGTGCTGGGGTTGCAGTAGCTTTACAGCTGTGGCTGTCTCATGCATAACTTTGTTAAACATTCATTTGAGACACAATACAGCTCTACCCCAGTGGAAGTGCCTCCTCAACTGCAACTGTGTCCTCACTACCACAATTTTATAATACGCTCTGAGTATTTCTCTTGCATTGTTCTGTACTATACAAGAACATTAGCATGAAAACAAGAACTTTGTTTCTTAAGTGCTCATCCATTCCTGGTACTCATTCTGCTACCTGAAGTCCTAATCTGTGGAATCAATGAGTCACAGTGGGAATTAATTTGATGAGGCTGTTTAAGTGCAATCCTTATACTTGTATGCAATAATCTTTCTCTAATTACAGAGCTCCCTTTTTATTATAAAATCTTTTAACACTTTTGAAGTTCCCTTAGTCTCATAATTCAGCTTCATTGACCAAAAGACAAAGAACTCCACCAGCTGCATAGTCAAAATCATGATGCTGTTGACTTTCATCTCCTCTTTAATCATTTAAAATCAAAATCAGTTCTTGTATTCATTACCTCCAAAATAGGGCCAGAAGAGAGAGCTTTCTCATCCACTCTGAGGCCCCTCCAACTGCTCACAACTGCCATCTGGCTTCCTCTCGTGACTTCCCTGCCTTTAGAGAGGATACCTTCCCAACTTGGTCAGGAGACAAGATCCAGGCCATACGCAGCAGGGAATAATGAAAAGTGGGTTTAGTAGGAGCCTGTTGTGTCTCAGTAAGTGGATAGAAAAGTAGGCTGAAGTGAGACAGTGGATTGTCTCCACCAATGACTACCCTTCAGCAGCAGCATTCTTTAGCTGTGAAAGTGAAGGATGCCTTTTCTGAGCACTCCTAAAGTCTCTAGCTAATGTGAAGTGGCAGCTTTAGCCGTTCCTTTCAAAGAGTTGGAATAGTCGTCTCCATGACAAACCCAGGAATGGGCTGCACTTGGGCTTTGAAGTGGAATCCCCCTCATGTTAGTGAAGGTCTTTTGATACATTAGAAGAGCAATAGCTTGAATGATGGACTTTTGCTGCTGCACAGGTTCTTGTTTCTATCATTTCTAAGTGATGTGATTCTGCTATTAGTTATAACCTGTAAAACTGGGAAACGTTAGTAAATCCTATAAGTGCAGTCTCCTCCTCCATATGATTGCTGCTAAAGTTTGTACTTCGGGACTATTTAGCCAAACCTCAGATCTTCTCTTTCTAAAGAGCAACTCTTGTGACTATATAACTGGATGACTTAAAGTATCACTTGCCTTAGTGAAGTTCCAAAGGGGTAGCCGTGTTAGTTTATTGCAGAAAAGCAAACAGAGTCCTGTGGCACTTTTAAAGACTAACAGATTTATTTATTGCATGAGCTTTCGTGGGAGCTTGCATCTGACAAAGTGCGATTTTCTCCCATGAAAGCTCATGCAATAAATAGATCTGTTAGTCTTTAAAAGTGCCACAGGACTCTGTTTGCCTTAGTGAGTGAACAAAACCGTCTTATTCCTTTCCTTAGCAGAAGCAAAACCTCCTAGCAGAAATGAGGAATTGCAGGCAATGTGCAAAAGTAACACTAAGTCCCCAGTCCAGCAAATCACGTAAGCATGGGTGTTGCTTTAAGAACATCAGAAGGCCCATTGACTTCATTAGGATGCTTCATATGCTTAAAGTTAAGCACATGCTTAAGAGCTTTGCTCGAACATGGCACTTGGTCAACAGGAAAAAAATTGGATGTTTCTATAACTCAGCTTCTTGAAGTGGGGAGAGAATCTTTCCTGTGGAAGAAAAGCATACAGCCAGGGAAACTTCTAACAGGAACAGGAAAATGAATGGCTGGAGTGCTGTATCTACGGCTTTAGTTAAGGGGAATGCCTTCCTGATAAACTAGGGTAGCTAAAATCTTGGAAAAGAATGTGAAATTTTCAGTTTAATCATACTGTAGTGGATACTAAATGACATAGACAAAGATGGTCCTAAAAATGATGGGATCTAGCACTTGACTAAAATCTCAGAAAATGAATATAGGAATATATTTCTTCTATCTACTTGTTATCTTAATGTTTTTCTCCTCCCATTTTCTAAATACACCCAGAGTCCAAAAGCTTATATCAGCAGGAAAAAAAGTGTACCTACAGAATGAATGGATTTTTCTACAACCTTTGAACATGATACAGTTTGGTTTGTGGCCAGATTCAAAAAAGACCCCTCCCCCCCTCACCACCAGTGACCCCTTTGGATAAAAATGTCTATCATTCCTGATGTTACTCAGGCTACACAAATTTGACATGTGAGGCTGTAGCTGTATTGAAACCAGATTTTTGCTCAAATAAATGCTGAGGGAACAATTTTAAAGCCTGCCAAAAAGAGTTACTTATAACATTTCTAAATATGTGTCCTAACTTTGACAATGCTAAGAAAATCTTGGGCTGTTGAACAATCAATACTGAAGGAGTGGCATTGGCAGAAATTTTGAATTAAAAAGGTCTCCAGCCTTTCATCACTTACCAAGGAATACAGAATAAAAATTAATAGTGAGATAGTGAATTAAGAAAGAACTATGTAAGGAAACTGCCATAGAACTGGTGTTGCTGGAGCTAGTTAAAACATTCATGTATGCCCCCAGTCAGACAGGTTTACAGTATTCTACTGTGATTCTTAAAGTTGACTTTGTTAAGTCGACTAAGAGAGTCTACACTAGACTCTCTAAGTTGATTGGCTAGGTCGACGGGGAGCTGCGGCTCCGAAGGGAGCCGCGGCTCTCCAGGCTAGGGGAGCCATGGCTCCTCCCCCGGGGACAAGGGGAGCCATGGCGCCCTGCTTCTTGCTGGGAAGCCGCAGGTTCCAGGGAGAAGGGAACCGTGCTCCCTTCTTGCCAGGACCCGAGGCTTCCCGGGGAGTAGGGAGCGGGACTCCTTTCTTGCTGGGAAGTCGTGGTCCCAGGGAGAAGGGAGCCCCAGCACCCTGCGAGCCACAGCACCCTTCTCCCCAGGAGCCCCAGCTCCCTTCTCACTGGGAGCAGCGGCTTCCCAGCAAGAAGGGAGTAGCAGCTCCCTACCAAAAAGGGATCTGGGGCTTCCAGAGAGAAGGGAGCCACGGCTCCCCCTGGGAACACGGGAGCTGTGTGTGGCTCCCTGGCATAAGAGAGCCACATGTAGTTCCCTTCTGCTGGGAAGCCACGCTTGGCTCCCTTCTGCCAGGGAGCCACATGGGGCTCCCTTGTCCTCAGCCCTAGGTCGACTTATTGAATACGTGGACTTAGGGCATCCACACTGGCTTAAGTCGACCTTAGAGGAGGTGTTATTAAGTCGACTTAATCTGTTATTAAGTCAACTTAAGGAAATTCTTAAGTTGACTTAATAAAAGCCCAGTGTGGATGCGGCTTTGTTTAGGTCGACTTAAGTCGACCTAACTTTCCAGTGTAGACATGCCGTTAGAGTATCTCCTGCTGCAGGAGATGAGAATTGGATGTGACATCACCACGCACATCTGGGAGTGCAGTTCAATATAAACTTAAATCTAGAACTCTGTTCTGGCTTTTAGAGTCAGCAGCCCTGTAGTACAGCGGAGTGTATGGAAGTAGATTGCTGCTGGGGCAGGATGTGCCAGAATGGGAGTTGCCTCACCTTTTGAAAGCAAGTAGCGTTACTTCTCTTTTGCACTGGCCCAGCTCAGAAGGGAAGCCAGTATCCCAGTACATTGGCTTCCTGTTGCAAAGGCGTTTCCACTTCTCACCCCATGGACCCATGCAGGGCTATGCACAAATTATTTACATAGGAATCAATTCAGCACAGCACTTGTCTAATGTTGAGCATGTGTTTGTTCCACTGAAGTCATAAAAATTCAGGCATATTCTTAAACACTTTGGTGATAGGAGGTCATGTCTGGCAAATTATATGATGATGCAAATTATATTTATTATATGTATTGGACAAATAATTTGATGTGATGTAAGGCAGTTATTGTCAACCAGGAATATGCAGTGGTTTTCCAAGTATATATCAACTCATCTAGATATTTGCCTAGTTTTACAAGAGGCTACATAAAAGCACCAGTAGAGCTTATACTATCTAAAATTCCAATAGTCAGTGTAATCTTTATATTGCTCTATGTACTGAAATGTAAGCACACTATTTATATTCCAGTAGATTTATTTTATAACCATAGTAAAAAATCAAAGTAAGCAATTTTTTAGTAATAGTCTGCTGTCACACTTTTTTATTTTTGTCTGATTTGTAAGCAAGTAGTTTTAAAGTGGGGTGAAACTTGGGATTTGCAAGACAAATCAGACTCCTGAAAAGGGCACAGTAGTCTGGAAAGGTTGAGAGTCATTAATGTAAGGGGTAAAACTATTCTCATAGCTATTAAACTTTTCTTCTGAAATTCAGCAGCAGAACTGACTCTTGACATGATCTGATTTCTCAGACCTGTCTATACTCGTGGGGAAATTTGGTGGCAGTTGAAAAGTGTTCTGCAACCTATGCAGAGTAGCTTGCATGACTTGAGTCAGTTTCCTAAATTCTTTTCTGCACACCATCTTCACTATGCTGTGCCAACGGGAAATGTGTATCTGTCGATGCAGCACTTTGCTCTTTGGGGAGTTGGTTTTATTGAACCGACTTCCAGATCAATTGAATGAGTCTTTATTTCAGCTCAATTGATCTAGATAAATTGATCTGACAGCAGTGAATTTGCCACTGCTCTAAGGCTGCTTTAATTCTGAAATGGGAGTTGCACAGGATTTTAACAAGTTTCTGCAATACAATATAACAAATACTCTTCACATCTTTGGTGAATTTGGATCAACTTTTCCAGATGTAGACAAGTCCCAGTTTCTTAACAATTTGACATAATTTGGTGAATAACTCACTTTGGCATTTAATCATCTTTTTGTATAAACTTGGCTATAAACTCCAGAACACCAGGAGAAACTATTCACAGCCTTTCCTTAAGTGCCAGCCTCTGTAAATATAATGCTGCCTCCTACATGCAGGTAAACTGCTATGATGATCAGGGGTTTTACAATTTCTGCTTAGATGAGAGGTTCATAACCTTCATTTAATAGTGACGAGTCTCAAGATCTCCATATATCTGTCTCTTCAGCAGTGAAATGAAGGGGAAAAAAATCTCATTTTATGCTCAAGAAGACAATTTTCAAAGAACTGAAAACAGATCCTCAGGAAATTGAAAGGAAATATTTAGTATTGTATTTTCAATCCATGTAAGACAAAGCGAATTTGCAAGGCATATTTATTGCTCAAAATTCATTTACCACACTCTGTACTTCTCCCAAGTATCTTCACTTTGGTGATTTTGGAGAAAAGATTGCTTGTTTCACTTAGTTCAGAGCTATGAATTAAAGTATAGTGATGTTATGGCAGATTTTCCTGTCTTCTTTGTGAAGACCTAGACAATAACATCTTCTGAACCCTGCCTAGATCTGTTAGAACCTGTGTTTGTGACTCTCAAAAAAGGGTCCAGATTCCCTTTTGTCCTCTGCCTTTCTAAGGTGTGTAGGAGGTAAAATTGGGAATCAGAGGCTATGTCTACACTGGCAAGTTAGTTCGAATTAAGGAGGCTTAATTTGAACTAACTAAAGCCATGGCTACACTAGGCTTTAGTTAGTTCGAATTAAGGGCTTCCTTAATTTGAACTAATAAGTTTGAATAGGGCTTCAGAAGTAAGGCTTTAATTCGAACTAACTAGTTCGAATTAGCCAATGTGGCCATGTTAATTCAAACTAATTTCTTAGTTTGAACTAACCGGCCATTTAAATGAATGGGAATCGCTAATTCGACCTAAGCAAGTTTCATGAATGGCACTTGCTTAGTTCGAACTAATTTTTTCTAGTTCGAATTAAGCTAATTTGAACTAACTAAAATTAGTTCAAATTAGTTAGTTCAAACTAACTAATTTGAACTAATTTTAGCAAGTGTAGACATAGCCAGAGAGATCAGGTGGTGCAAGGCCTAGCAGAAAATGCATTAGAGTTGGTAAGAGCAATGTAGGTTGAAGCGATTAATTGCATATTGCAGCGCACTGTTCCCCATACTAATCACAGCTGCTCAAAGCTTGCGATGGGGTCGGGGGGCAGATGTCCTGCTGAGGAGATATCTGTAGGTGTTGTGAAAAATCCACCTAGTCTATAAGTGAAAGGTCCTATGTTAACAAAGAAAAAAGATAATACCGTTTAAATTCTAGCTCCAGGGACACATTAACTTTTCCTCCTTATAATCTATATGTTAATAAAGGACACAAGGGCAAGTTTTGTATGTGCTTGTCAGCCTGACTCTTCATCAAACCTATGAACTATTTTAGTACTAACTCCTTCCAGTCTCAGATTTCAGACATATCTGTTTTCTTAATTATTACCACCCAACCCTTTCAGCTTTATCTGTACAAAATCTATAACTGTCATACTTAAAACTGTTGAGAATAAGAGGGGCAAAGTATTCTTCTCTGTTACTCCAGGGTAAATCAGGATTGCCTCCATTAGTGTTGCACCAGTGTAATACCTCCCAAAGAATGTTTGATTCTCTTTAGAGTTTTATTTATTTGCTCTGTGATAATGCCTTAGGGCACCCCTCCTGGACCATTGTGCTAACTACTATGCAAAAAGGCAGTCCTTGGCACCAAAAGTTTAAACCGTGGGGCTCATATGGGGGCTAGAAGTTGAAGTTAACAAAGGTTGAACTAGCAATAAGATATAAATTATTCACAGTGAAGGTAATTAAATATTGGAACAAATTACGAATGGGGTCCCTGAATCAGGACTGGATGTCTTTCTCAGAGACATGCTCTAGTTCAACCACAAGCTGATGGGCTATAAGCAGAAATTACTAAATGAAAGTACATGACTTGTGTTCTACAAGAGGTCAGCATGAAGCCTTATAATAGTCCCTGAAGGCTTTAAAAATCTATAAAAGTCTTGCAGAGATGTTGTAGTGACCTCTCTGCACAGGTTTCAGTTTCACCTTACAGTCAATGAGAGGAGAATCAGTCCATATGAGAAATACAGGGCTCAACAATGTGACACACCTTCAATGTATTATTTAAAAGTATCATAAAATGTGTTTTCCTTTTTGTTATAGCTATGTATTCACATGGAACCCCTTTGCCTTAATCTGAATGTTTCTTTTGGAATCATTTGGCCCTTAGAGGCAGTCTTGAAGGAACTAATTTGGAATAAATTTATTTTTGGCCCACTAAAGCCTATTGAGTCATATGGTTGGATTAGTTGCTGTCCTTTCCTATATAAAGTCCAGGCTCAGCTGTGCATGCAGATTTGTTAGTGAGATGGAGGAGACTGGTTGTTCTGAATTATATTTCCTGGCTTGTCTGTGTTGCTGGAGATTTTGTGTTTTGATCTCTGTTGTGGCTATTGAGTTCGATACTGTAAACTGCTTGTGGTAAATGCAGGCGATTGGGAATTGCCAGCTGTTTAGTCACTGTTCTGCAAACAAGCTTGAATCTCCAGGGAAAGCTGAGCAACAACTGGGTAATATCTCCAAATGCCCAAGAGAGAAGAATTTGCAGCCTGGGAATGAAACAACCTGTAACTCTGGCCGGAGAACAACAGTAAAATCAGAGTTAAGGTGGATTAAATCTTTATGTATTTGAATTTCAGTTAACTTTATTCTGAGGTTTATTAAAAAGGGTGACACCAATAATTTTAGAAACTTCTATTCATATGTAATTTGGAGGCATTTTAAATAGATAACTGTCTGGAGAAACTGATGGGATTAGAGAGGAAAATAAGTAAAATTTAATTAATAAAAATGTAATGGACCCTCACCAGTGTGCTTTAATGACTGGGAAAGTCATTGCATATAAATGAATTTTCTGAATTTTGAAACTAAACTACTGTGATTTTTTTTTTAAATCAAGCATGCTGCATTCTAAAATGTATTTTGTCCAGTTCTTTTGACTATTGTAGTTTCATAGGAATCATTTATGTTGCTTCCTAGCATGCTAATGAATTTATTGGAGTGTGTTTTTTAAAAGTAGTGAAGCCTTAGTCATTTCAGAGTCTTCTCTGCAGCACTCTTATTAAAATTTTGATTGGAAGCAAAATGAACCCACAGAGTTTTGGTTTCATTCTCTTTAATTGCATATTAGTGAAATATGGATGAAAAAATGTTCTAGTAAACTTTACCAGTAAAATAACTTGGAGATACCCCAAATGAATAACTACAGTACCAATAAAATCCCAGTTTTATCTAATCTCTAAATATTCATTGTATTTTGCTTTTTTTCCCCACCTAGGATCTGAGGTGCTGAGTGCCATCAATTCTCCACCACCTTGCACCTTACATAATTTATTACCACCAGAAAAGTTTGGAAATGCTCCCAAATGTGAGTATTGGCATTCTACACTTTTTTCAAGTTCAAATGATCACACAAGGTGCAAGGCAGGAGAGAATCAGGTTCACGATCTTCACTTCACCCTTGGGACACAAGAGAAAGTGGTCTAGAAAGTTGATCAAAATATATTATATGAATAGGGTGTTAATTATTACTCCAGTTCTAAAGATTTATTCAGAAAAAATTATTGTGAAGTGAATGCTTTTTCTACAGGACATATACTTTTATCTAGGCCTACTTAACTGGGAAATACCTCATGTACTTCCTAAAGAAAGAACCAAGTATTCCAGTATCATAGATTCTAAAGCCAGAAGAGACCAGTATGATAATCTAGACTGACATCCTGTTGACACAGGCCATAGAACTTCCCACAAATAATTCCTACAGCATAACTATTAGGAAAATATCCAGATTTGATTTAAAAATCCTCAGTGATGGAGGATTCACCATGACACACAGTACATTGTTCCAATGATGAATTACTTCCACCATTAAACTTTTTGCCTCATTTCCACCCTGAATTTATGTATCTTCAACTTCCAGCCATTGGATCATGTTATACCATTCTCTACCAGACTGAAGGAACCCATAGTTAAATATTTGTTCCCCAGGGACATATTTAGACTGCAATCAAGTCACCCCTTAGCCTTTTCTTTATTAAGCAAAATAGTTTGAGCTCCTTGGCTATGTCTGCACTTGCAAGTTAGGTCCACTTAAGGAGGCTTAAGTCAACCTAACTTAGTCCCTGTCCACACCATGCTTTCATTAAGTCAACTTAAGAAATTCCTTAAGTCGACTTAATGAAAGCTTAGGTCGACCTAATAAGAACTGCCGGTTAGGTCAACCTAACCCTTAGGTCAACTCCTTAGGTCGACCTAAGCACAGTGTGGGTGCTTAAGTCCACTTTCTTAGGTTGACCTAAGGGCAATTAGGTCAACTTAACAAAGTGGACTAAGTCCCTGTTCAGGGATACCACTTTAAGTCAACTTAATAAGGTCGACTTTAGGTCGACTTAAAGTTGACCTAACTTTTTGTAGTGTAGATATAGCCCTTGAGTCTAAAAAGCATCAAAAACAGATCTTACTCTAATAATCATTCTCATGACACTTTTTGAACTCTCTCCAATTTATAAATGTCCACCTTAAGTTGTACACACCAGAACTGGACATAGTATTCTGGCAGTGCTAAATTCAGAGGTAAAATAATCTCTTTTCTCCGTAAGATTCCTCTCTTCATGCATCCCAGGACCACTCTGGCTGTTTTGACCACAGTGACACATTAGGAATTCATGTTGAGCTGATTATCCACCATGACCCCCAAAACTTTTCATAGTCAGTCACTTTTCCACAGTCACTTTTCCATAGTCACACTTTCTCTATAAATCCAGCACAGGAATGAGAAATTGTCCAGGCAACTAGAATCTCTGCTTAGAACTGTTGTCTCTGCAATATCTGCTCCGGTAATCTGACACTACTTGCTTCCTGACACCTGATTCTCAGTTTTGCCCTATTGTTTGCCTCGAACTTGGAGCACTTGATATCTGACCTGGCATGACTCTCAACTCCTGCTTTGAAAACTAGGTCAAACTGCCCATGCCCAACTCATGACAAATGATTGAAGAATTCTTTATAAATAAGCTTGGTTTTCTTACAGGCTTTGCTGAGTTGCCTCCAAACATGTCCCACGCGTATCTCCGTTCCCCTGGAACAGCTAGATCTTGAGAGAGGCATCTTCCTTCGTTTCCATGTTGAGGACCTGGTATCATTTGAAACTTCTGGATGTATGGAATACCTCCTGTGTCTCTTCTTTCTGGTGATGATATTGTGCCTGTTGCATCTAACTATTTAGAACACCATGGTGATATTTTGCTTCTGACAAACTGCCAGCTCTCCTCACTGACTTCATCTCTCAGTGATTCCTTTGTGGTGAGCTTCATTCTTCCTTGAACCTGGGGTCCTAGTGTTTCCTGAACTTGGTTGTCTAAGAACACCTGAACTTCTGTGATTCTCAGTAGCATCTCAATTTGCCCCACCAATCCAAGAATCCTTTTCTCCTCCTTAGCTGAAAACTTGCACTTTATGCCCAGGAAATCCCTTCTGGTTTCAGGCAGGAAAGAGAACATGAGAGAACATCCATTTCAGTTCACCACCACTGCTCCACTGCTGGCATTCTTGCTTTCACAAGTAGTAATGACCCTTTTACACTCCCTTTCCATTCTTTCTGACATTATCCTTTTAGCTGCCTCTATTTCTGGCTATTGAGTTCACCTAGCAAGGGATTCTTTATAACAAGTTGTCTCTGCTTTGCTCAGCTCAGTTCCACTCCTCACTATCGGTAAGTTATTAGCCACTCAGACTGCAAATAGCTGCTAAGCTGGCTATAGCTCCCAGGGCATTCAAATATCAAATAGAGTCACAAAATATCATAGATTGGTTTGAAATCTTGTGTAGTTTTTTTGTTTTTGTTTTTTGTTTTGTTTTGTTTTTTAAATCCAACCCCAGTAACTAGTGAAATCTTTTTATTTGCTTTCTGGTTTCTTAGCTTCTAAGGTGCGGTTGGGTCACATTTTCAAACTTATCTACAACCATCCAGGCCAAAAACGTACTTATAGATGAAAGCTCAGATTCTCACATTTACTTGATTCCAGAAACTGGAGATTTAAGAGAGATACTACAGTAAATATTGAGACTTAAAAACTCTCTTACTGCAGTCTGACATGTAACATGGTCATTGCCATGTCTTGTCTAACTGGTAGCTATTTTACTCTGATTCATATACTACATGTTGGTATGGAAAAATCCATTAGGACCTGAGAGTTATATTGGTAGGATGACGATCAAGGGGTGGGGGAAGGCCAGGACTTGGTATGTGCATCACATCAATTTGCATGACAGTCAAGCATAGAATCATGAGTTTTGGAAGAAGGCGATAAAAATGAAGAAGACAGTGGCAAGAAAGAAGATTCATCCACTATATCTATTGCATAGTGGTGCACTAGCTAGTTAGGTCATGGGGGGAGGCTTTCGAAAGTGCCTAAGAGATTTAGTTTGCATTGGGGGGAAAAAATCCACTTTCAGAAAATTAATTCTTACATGAATTTGAAAGGGAGAATATATAGGGCCATATTTGGAAAAGAGCCTCTCCTGACCTCTTTTTCTGAGCAAGTGCATGCTCACTTTCAAGCACTATCTCTTGCTTGTGCAATTGATACAATTTGCAAATATGATACTCATTCAGCAGAACAGAGCTTGCATGGGTATATTTTGCTCTCTGCATGCAAAAGTAATAGTACTCAGAGGTGTATGCAAGTGTTTGTGCACACAAAGTTGCATGCATAGTTAGAGGCCACATTTGGAAAATATTCCCCACTGCATACTATTATTTTCCTTAACAATTTTACACTAGCACAAAGCTGGATAACTGCACTGGTAAAACAGAGTAAAGAATCAGGACCCATGTATTCACTCTGATTTTAAATCTAACTCTAGATTGGTTGCTGACTGCATGGCAAAATTCATCTGTATATCTTGGCCTGGGTTTAATTTACACACATGCAGGGTTGTGTGTTTAAAGCCTTTTGGTATGTCTTCACGGTAAACAAAAACCCGTGAGGGCCTGAGCCAGCTGACTCAGACTTGCAGGGCTTGGATTGCAGGGTTGTTGCATTGCTTTGGAGAATTCTGGGCATGGCCTGGAGCTACAGGGTCTCAGAGCCCAGGCTCCAGCCAAGCCAGAAGTATACATAGCAATGAAACTTCCCCACAGCCTGAGCCCTGTAAGCCTGAGTTGCCTAACATGGGCTAGCTGCAGGTGTCTAATTGCTGTATAGATGTACTCTTTTAGCCATGCAACCTCCATTTAGTGTGATGGGAACCATCCAGTCAATTGGCAAAAGTTTTTGGCCTCAGTGTTTTAAGTGTTGTGTTCTGTTGTGCCTCATCATATTGTTTATACCCAGGAGAAGGCCGTGTTAATTTTCATATTAAATAGCAATATTCCAAACTAAACATGTTGCTTTGAATCAAAGTGGCAGAAACTTGAAAAAATTTGCAAAGTGGAAACCAGTTTAGTCAGCTATTTAAATATTTTGTTTACTGTGATAACATGTCAAAGAATTGTTTGATTCATATTTGAAATGTGAACATATGCATAAGCAAAGTGAGCTCATAAATCATTTTGGACAGCGAATTGTTGTCCTAGTTCTTTTGGGCTGATGGAAGCTAGTAACTGCAACAATATTAACTATTTCCAAAGCAATGGGCGGCAGGGGGAGAATAATACAATGAGTGCACATGAGCAGGGTGAATGATGCAAAAACATTTTCCACAAATAGTTCATCAAATTTTAAGGGAATTTGCTTCAGCTGTGTGCTTTGTGTGTGTTTGTCTCCTGCAAGTGGTTGAGCAGTCAAGTTGCAATGGAAAGAACATTTGCCGACAGGGTAAAATTTCTACGGTGCTCCACTTGAGTGCCATGTAAAATGCCCTTTGTGCAGGGATGATGGAGTCTCTGTAAAACATTCCAAATCATGTTTTATATTGATCTTCTTGTTGTCTCACATAATGAGCCACTGAACTTACTTTCCCTACTCAAACAAGAAGTCGTGTGGCACGTTTAAAGACTAACAAATTTATTTATCACATGAGCTTCCGTGGGAGAAAATCCCACTTCATCAGATGCTTGAAGATGGGCTTTTCTCCCACGAAAGCTTGTGCGTTAAATAAATTTGTTAGTCTTTAAACGTGCCACAGGATTCCTTGTTTGTTTTGCTGAACCAGACTAACATGGCTAGCTCTTTGGAACGTCCCTACTCAGTTTTACTTTTTAATACCATGCAAAACTGATGAAAATATTAATCTAAAAATATCATTTAATATAGGGAGAAGAGGGAGAGTTCAGTACTACATTGTAACTTTAAATCATTATTATGTATTTTATCTTCACTCAGTTGAGCTAATTCCTATTCTCATAAACATCCAGCAGTTTTACGTTTAAACTATTTCTTTGGGACAGTAGTGAGTGATCTTCAGAGTGTTGAACTTCATCCTATTTGTGAACAGCAGTACTGCCATAAGGAGCATACATCAGTATGGGCATTCAGAATCCCAGATACAATCGTTTGCTTGATCTACAAAATGACACCTATAGAAGTTTGAATTTTTATTTTTCCCCAGTAGTTTGCTCCAAATCTCACATCTTTAATGCAAACTGTTCCTCTTGATTCGAACTAATGAAATGTATACAGTGGATTTGAGTAGATGATAGAATTATTTCTAGTGAAACTATGTGAACTATTTCCATTTGTTTGTTAACTGGAGTGTCCAAAATCATAATGGCTTTTGGAAACAGTAGAGGCAATTAGAGGCAATGCATCTGTTCTTTGCATTCCCTGTGGTATTGTGGTAAGGTCATTTGACAGAACTTTTTTCTACAGTTCCTCCCTCTTTCACTTTTTGCTTCCTTTTCAGATGCACAATCAAGAAAGGGTGGTAAAGAAAGAGAGAGTGCCAAGTAAGAGTTGGTTGTAATGCAAAGGATTTCACAGAAAACCAATAATCCTCAAACAGTACGAAAACTCTATAGTGAGCTATGTTGGAAAAAACACCTAAAACATGACCAGGGGAAATTTTGAATAGGCCATTAAAAATTTACAACCGATATTATGGGAAGAAGCAAGTCCAAGTGCAAAGAAAAATAGTCCCACAGTTCCTTGCAAATGCTTCCAGATTTTTCTAAGGCTATGAGAGGCAAACATCAGTGTATTAAAAAGGGTATGGGAAGAAGGAAGGTCCGACAGGTGTATGGGCTTTTAGTTCCCTGCTCCATTCTCACCTCATGCTACGTAGCACCAAATGGAAAGAACCTTATTTCTAGCAGCAGCCAGAGCAGCCTTATGCCCCGCATTTTCAAAGACAACCTCATTTTTTGGCTGTCCAACATGATGAACCTTTAAAGAAGTCTAACTTTTGGAGAGCATAGATTCTTAGCGCTTCTGAAAATCAGTCACCTTTTAAGGAGTCTCAAGCGAGGCAGGCACAAATCACTAGTCACTTCTCAAAATGCAGGCTTCAGCTAATAGGGATGAGGAAAAGAACTTTCAGCAACATATTTAACTAACTCAGTTGCTAAGTTCCCCTGCCATGGTACTTGTTTTATAAGTAGTGCTTCAAATTTCCTTTCTGCTGAATAAGTAAAGTGTTCATGGCAATTATTTGCTATATTTTGGAGACTACCTACTTCAGATCCTTTTTCTTCATAACAATATGAAATTTTTATTTGAAAACTCAGTTTCTGTTTTCCATTCTTCAAATCTTATTTAAATGTAAATAGCAACCTTAAATACTTTCTCCAATATACTATTGCAATTTGAAGACCCAAGTGTTTAATAAAATTGAATTGATATGCAATTTAATAACTAGGGATCTTCTCTCATTCCATGACCTTTCTAGAGCCAGGCTTAAATCAAATATTAGTATAAAGTATACAAAAAGCATTTCAGGGAAAGAACAGAAGAAACAGCTGCAATGACTCATCAAATCTGTGACTAACCTGTACCTCATTTCACACCAAGCATAATGAGGTTCCCATATTCTGATCTTGAGTGGCTATCATTAAGGTTCTTCAACTGGAGTAGCTGTTAGGAAATATAAGTGAAGAGATTAGAGTTTATACCACATGAGTAAATAAATCATTGATGATCTCAGAGAAAACCAGTACTAGAGAGGAGTGGCTACGGAGAACCACAACAGAGCCCTGTGGCACTTTTAAAGACTAATAGATTTATTTATCGCATGAGCTTTTGTGGGAGAAAATCCTACTTCGTCAGATGCTTTGAAGATGGGGAAGTTACAGAATGGGAGGGCATTAAATGCAGGGGAGTGTATGACATAGGATCAGGTCAGGCTGTACCAGCAAATCAAAATAGGTGTTAGGATTCAAACACTGGGGAACAGCACATAGAGGAGGGTGAGGTCAAATCATTGTTGTAATGAGAGAAAAATCCATAGTCCCTGTTTAACCCCAAAACAACTGAGTCAAATTTGCATATAAATTCGAGTTCTGAAGTTTCTCTTTGAAGCTGTGATTTGTTATTTATCTGTTTCAACACAGCTATTAACAAGTCGTCAATGGAGTGAGCAGAGAGATTGAAGTGTTCCCCTATCAGTTTTGTAGTGTTGCAATTTCTGATGTCAGATTTGTGTCCATTTATTCTTTGGCGCAGAGACTGTCCTGTTTGTCCAATATATAAGGCAGAGGGGCATTTCCGGCACATGATGGGATAAATCACATTGGTGGACGAGCAGGTGAACGAGCCCTTGATGGAGTAGGTGGCTTGATTAGGCCCTGTGATGGCGTCATCAATGTAGATATGAGGGCAAAGTTGGCAGCGTGGTCTGTTGCAGGGATATGTTCCTGCTTTAGTGTTTCTGTTGTGTGATCTGTAGTTGCTGGTAAGTATCCTTTTAAGGTTAGGGGGCTGTCTGAAACTAAGGAGAGGTCTGTCTCCTAAGGCTTGAGAGAGTGAGGGATCATCTTGTAAAATAGGCTGTAGATCTTTGATGATGTGTTGAAGAGGTCTGGCTTGGGGGTTGTAGGTGGTGACCAGTGGCGTTCTGCTGTTGTTTTTCATGGGCTTCTCCTGCAGTAGTTGACTTCTGGGTACCCGTCTGGCTCTGTCAATTTGTTTCTTCACTTCTGCAGGTGGGTACTGTAGTTTTAAGAATGCCTGGTAGGGATCCTGAAAGTGTCTGTCTCTGTCTAAAGGGTCAGAGCAAATGCAGTTATATCTTAGGGCTTGACTGTACACAATGGATCGTGTGGTGTGTCGAGGATGAAAGCTCGAGGGATGTAGGTAACTATACCGATCAGTAGGTTTGCGGTATAGGGAAGTCTTTATGTGCCCATCGCTAATTTGCACTGTAGTGTCCAGAAAGTGGATCTCTTGTGTGGAGTGTCCAGGCTAAGTTTGATTGTGTTGTGGAAATTGTTGAAATCTCTATGGAAATCTTCAAGGGCATCTTTACCATGGGTCCAGATGATGAAGATGTCATCAATATAGCGTTGGTAAAGTAGAGGTGCTTTGGGATGAGACGTGAGGAAACGTTGTTCTAAATCGGATATAAAGATGTTGGCATGTTGTGGGGCCATGTGGGTACCCATAGCAGTGCCACTGACTTGAAGGTATAAATTATCTTCAAATCTGAAATGGTTGTGGGTGAGTACAAAGTCACAGAGGTCAGCCACAAGTTTAGCTGTGTCATCACCTTGGATAGTTCTTCTAATAGCTTGTAATCCATCCTTGTGTGGGATGTTAGTGTAAAGAGCCTCTACGTCCATAGTGGCCAGGATGGTATTTCCTGGAAGACCGTCAATGGATTGGATTTTTCTCAGGAAATCTGTAGTGTCTCTCAGATAGCTAGGTGTGTTGATAGCATAGGGTTTTAGGAGAGAGTCCACATAGCCAGATAATCCTGCTGTAAGCGTGCCAATGCCTGAGATGATGGGGCGTCTGGGGTTTCCTCTTTTATGTATTTTTGGTAGTAGATAGAATATCCCTGGATGGGGTTCTGGCGGTGTGTCTGTCTTGGTTTGTTCTTGTGCTGCTTTGGGGAGTTTCTTGAGTAGGTGTTGTAGTTCCTTTTGGTATTCCTCAGTGGGGTCAGAGAGGAGTGGTTTGTAGAACATTCTATTGGACATCTGTTTATAAGCCTCCTGATCGTAATCCGATTTATTCATGATGATGACGGCATCTCCCTTGTCAGCCTCCTTAATAATAATGTCAGAGTTGTTTCTGAGACTCTGTTGTTTTGGGGTTAAACAGGGACTATGGATTTTTCTCTCATTACAACAAGTGATTTGACCTCACCCTCCTCTATGTTCTGTTCCCCAGTGTTTGAATCCTAACACCTATTTTGATTTGCTGTTACAGCCTGACCTGATCCTATGTCATACACTCCCCTGCATTTAATTTCCTCCCATTCTGTAACTTCCCCATCTTCAAAGCGTCTGACAAAGTGGGATTTTCTCCCACGAAAGCTCATGCGATAAATAAATCTGTTAGTCTTTAAAAGTGCCACAGGACTCTGTTGTCTTTCTACAATAGACTAACACGGCTACCCCTTTGGAATTTGACTACGGAGAACCAATAAACCTTGAATACTCCTGGACACCACCAAAATATTTGTATGTAAACTGACCCATCTGTCGAATTTACCTAAATGTTTATAAAGCATCCATTTACTTGTATCAAATCCCTGAAAGAGCAAAAAGAAGGAGCAGTAAAAGAATGTGTACTTTGGAGTCATCTTCTATGATGCTAGGAAATTCTGCTTCCCATTTTTCTAATGTGCAGTGACTTATCTATTTCACCACTATGTACAGCTATCTAGAGTATGGAAATCTGTCCCTTAGAGCAGTCTATTTTTCTGAGCATTTACAATTATTTTTCTAGTCTCAATATGGCTGCTATATGTTGTGATGGGAGGAACCAACCCCACACTGGGCCTGAGGGGGGTTAAAGGACAATACTGGGCCCAAGTAGCTCATCCCTCCAGACTTTCAAAGCATACTCCAGCTCAGAGAAAGTTTAAAAGA
Organism: Pelusios castaneus; assembly: GCA_007922175.1. Lineage (NCBI taxonomy): Eukaryota > Metazoa > Chordata > Testudines > Pelomedusidae > Pelusios > Pelusios castaneus. Next base: position 16,155,815 of record ML685767.1, read on the forward strand.
GAGCAACTCAGCTCAGTAAGGGGAGGCTCAGTAGGAAGATAAACCTGTTATGAGGGCTGCTGGACAAAGGTGCTGAAGAGGCCCCCGTGTGAGCAATAGGACTGCATGCTGAACCCTGTTGGGGCTGCAGGCCTAATTATCTTTTCTTTTTCATTTGTACCTTATATTGGACTTGGGCCATGAGGAGAGACAGGTGGTAGAAAGTGACCCAGGGAGGGTCACCGAAGGGCACTCCAGGGTGCCAGATATAGTTGACTCTCATAGGACTCTGGGTTTGAGTGAGAGACCTGGGCTCCCCAACTAACTGCCCCTGTTTGCAGAAGGGTTATAAGTCACATTCCAATCTCGCCATCCCTCTGAGAAAAGGACAAAGATATTGCAAACCCTAGGTGAAGCTAAAGCTATCCTCAGGTAAGGCTTTGGTCTAAAAGGCCTTCCCGTGGAGAGGCAATACTGGATGCTACCCACTAGATCACATGGCACTCTGAGGGTTCTAGTACATGTATCTTCCCACTCTTCAGGTCTGATAAAATCCTTATAAAAATCTGATCTTTTTAAAGTTGTTGCATTGTTGGATTGGTTGTTCCAATGCTTTGGAGTTTGAAAACTAATTATTCTAGGTAAATCAATTTATTTTGGTTCTATCTAACTGGTCTCTGGAAGAAGTCAGGAGGTATGTGTGGAACTGATATTTGCTAAAAAAGACTAAAGAAGTTTTCCGTGACTGTGGTCTTAACTTCAGCTTTGCATTTGAAAGGGATGGCTTTTCCATCTGTATCCAACCTGTGCATGCGATATATGCTGGCCTGTCTTTTGGTTCCAAATTCTAATGTACTTACTTAAACCAAGTAATAGTTTGCCCCACTGAAATCCATGTGACTTTTTAAAAGTAAAGTTCTACCCAAGGTGAGTTAGGGCAGTGGCTCTCAACCTCCCCAGACTAATATACCCCTTTCAGGAGTTGGATTTGTCTTGCATCTGCCAAGTTTCACCTCACTTAAGAACTACTTACTTACAAAACCAGACATAAAAATACAAAAAGATCACAGTACTGAAATTTTTCTTTCTTTCTCATTTTTACTAACAATTATAAACTAAATCAATTGCAATATAAATATTGTGCATACAATTCAGCATATAGAGCCATATAAACTTTTCATTATATGATATTTTAGTTTGTACTGACTTGGCTAGTTCTTTTTTGTAGCCTGTTATGAAACAAGGCAAATATCTAGATGAGTTGATGCACTACTACCCCCCGCACCCTTGAAGACCACTGCATATCCCCAGGGCTATGTCTACTGCTGATTGAGAAACAATAGGGTATCAGAACATGGTCACTTTTCTATTTTTCTGGGGCCTGGCTGATAATATGCAGAGAAGTTTGGCAGAAGAGTTCCCCAGTCTTTTTGGTACCCTTCACAAGCTTGTATATGATGCTCCTATTACTTGTTTTTATGCATTTGTTGGTCAAGCTGTGACTCCCTGTCAGTGTTCTAATTTTCTGAGCTAGATGAGTGGTGTATCAGCTGACCCTGCCTTTCTTTTCAGGTTTCCCTATCTTTCTGAGGCTGGTTTGTCATTTAGCCCAGATAGTCTCCTTCTCTTTCTGTCACTATAGCTTTTTTAAACCCTAGCACTTTTTGCCTTGTGCTGTGATTATATTACCTTCTCAAACTGAGAGAATGCTCTAGGGACATTGGATGAGCAGTGCACTGCAATGGATGTAGAGAGTTCCTCTGAGAATCCAGAATTCTGACTGTCCAGTAAGAGATCTCTGTCCATATACTAGTTGTTTTAAAACTTCTAAGGGAGCAAATTGTGGACTGTATACAGATGCTTTGATACTATGGTAATGAGAGCCGGACAGTTGAGTGTTCAGTTTCATCCCGGACCACTAGCAGAACTAGAGCCTGAATGAAAAGGTGTACTGTTGAAGACCATCCTTTTACAAGTCATTTGTAGCTTCATGTTGCTTCTACCAATCTCTTTTCAGCTGACTGCACTTAGCTCCAGTGTTCAGAAACTGGTGATACTGCAGCAGAGAGTTCCATCTGCTACTGCAATAGTAGTTTTTAATTGAAATGTTTCCGGTGCTGTTAATACATCAAGCATTTGGTGAGGGACATGTGTGAGACAATTTCTTGTTTCCCCACTTCCCCAGTCACTGAACAATGTTATATTCATACTGTATTGGAGTGCAAAATAGAACCTGGTACTATGTACTTCAATGCGATATAACACATTCATTGGTATTTAGTGATTATTCGGTTAAGTGTACCTTACAATCACAATGAGACACCTGTGGAGCAGACAGTCTTCAGGTATGAACCTATAGAGCAACTAGTAGTCACACAGTCAGATGCATCTGTCATAGTGCCTGAAGGGGCTCATGACTTACACCAAAAATAACACTGGAAGCCAACTCTATAGTAAACTAACTAAACGTTTATTAGCTAAATGAGTTTGAGACATTAAAGCAGTTAAAATATATGTACAGATGAGTCTTAATCTGTAATTCCAAATGGTAAAATAGATGTAATCTGCCAGTTTCCCAAAAGTCTCTCAAGGCTATCTTGAATAACTATGGGGATCTTGGTGTTCTTGTTAGGTTATTCTGCTCTGATAGAATCCAAACAGTCTGGAGATTAAGGCTCTTTCTCTGGCTCCATTCTTATACCGTCTTCTTATAGAAGACAAGATGACATTGTGTCTACCTGAATGGATGACTATAAGTAGGGCAGGGCTCAGCAACCTTTGCTGGTCCCCGTGCCAGCCTCACCCAATGCACCCTGAGCAGGTGCCGGGAGCAGGGGCGGGCCCAGGAACTCCTCCCTGCTGGCCCCACCCCCATGTGCAGGGCTCCTGTCCCTTGCTGGCCACACTCCCCAGTGGGGTGGGGGCAGGGCCAGCAGGGACCTGGAGCCCCGTGCAGTGCACCACGGCTTCTTTTCCCTGCTGGTCACGCTCCCCAGCGGGGGGGGGGGGGGGGGGGGGGGTGCCAGCAGGGGTCAGGAGCCCTGAGGGCCGCGGCACCATTTCCCTGCTGGCCACACTCCCCAGAAGGGGGTGGGGCCAGCAGGGGCCAGGAGTCCCATGCCCTACGGCTTCTTTTTCCCTGATGGCCAGTGGGGAAGCACAGCCAGCAGGGGCCTGGAGCTGTGACACGCAGCTCTTGCAGCCCCAGACCCCACTGTGGGGAAAGCCAGCATGGGGAGCCTGAGCAGCACTGCATGCCGCTCAGGATCTGCCTGGGGTTGCCGACCCCTGAAGTAAGAAATGCATTTAATATTTTGACCTCCAGTCATCATCACACTGGCCTTTTGCTTTTGAATTAACACTGTTTCTGATAAAGTCCTTCATTAGCATTACACAAGATTTCTTTGATGGGTTATTTAGTAACATGGGTATATATACACAATACATATGTTTGCTCTTACGTTAGAACAGGAGCAGATAAATGAAAACAATACAAGTAACCTTCCACTAATTTTCATGAAGCTTAAACATCCAAATACGCACTTACACACTGAATTTGACCTATACTAATATACAAGCAAATTGGCCTGGGGTTCTGACCTGAGGTGGCATCTGGTATGCCAGCATCGCAGCATCTCTTGTATTGACTCTCTATTGCGCATGTAACTAAAGCTGAGTGAAATGTTTTCAGCAAATTTATCATTTGCTGAAATAGGGAGTCATCAAAATTGAGTGAATTCCAGTGCAGTTTGGGGAGTAATCTTAGCCCTTCCCCAGCTCCCCTCCTCCAGGAGAAAAACATTTGGATATATTGTTTAGAAAATATCCATTTGAATTGACATTCGAAGTGTTTCATTTGACCCACAGAAAATTTTTGTGGTTTTTCATTTTGGGGAGAAAACCAAAAACGGGGTATTTTTATTTTTCAATTCATCCACTGAATCAAAACATCTACAACTGATTGAATAATTAATATAACATCATCACCCTGACCAAACTCTTAATGGAAACATAAGAGGAAGGACTCCAAAAAACAGTTGACATTTCTGCCAACGTATACTTAATTTAGAGGAAATATTAAAATCCCAGCCGTCTTTTTCCTTCATCAGAACTTCACTATTTTTATAGAGAAATTCTCTTGCAAAACACTAATTTTCCAGCTGTGGAAAAAACTTTGCTTTTCAGTGGAAAATTAGTAAGGCAAGAAACATTTTGTGTCTTGCAATTCCTTGATATGACTTTCTGTGGGGAGGGCAGTAAATTATTTTTCCAGCCCTAAGTAGAAATGACATCCTTTCCAGGACTATATCTGCATTAATAACTTTTTCATGATATTATGGGAATTTAGTGCCTATGAAAGAGGGCAGGCTGACAAGTGCAGTTCCACTAATAGTATTACACTCTTCTCCACACAGCCAAAGTAGGGTTCAAATGTGAAGTAAGAAGGCCACTAAGAATGGGACAATAGTTCAGTCTTCATATCCATTAATTCCTTGTCCTCTTGGCTGAGACTGCCCTGGCCCAACTTAGACATAACTCTAACCCCATCTCTATGTCACAGAGTTCCGTCGACTGCAAAAATGAGTGCAGTTCTACTGCTGAAATGAGGGGTCTGGATTTGATTAATGCTATCTGTAACTCAGCATCTAGCCAATCTATTGTACTCGAGCTGGGCGCTGGATACAATCCCTGAATGAACATAGTGAAGCCAAACAAGACCAAAGAGACATCTTAAAAACCAGTGTGCTAGGGTAACTGATCACTAAAGGTTTCATGTCGGAAATCATCATCCATCATTTTTCTTTCCAACCGAAAGCAAAACATTTGTGATTTTTCTTCTAAAATGCTTAAAACAACATGATGATGTATTACAGCTGCTTAAATTTAACTTCCCCAATGATGCTTCTGTCCCTAGCAGCAGAGATGTGATTGATATTCATATACCTTAATCTCTTGTTTTGACCTTTATAAAAACACATTTAAAAAAAAACTATCACAAGATGTCTAAGATCAGCAAATTATATCTGAAAACTTGATGATATTTTCATTCCCCACGTGAAGTGTGGGAGCTGCTTATGAGAAGTGCATGCCAGGGAGAACATAGCTGATATAAGAACACCTAAAATATAAAAAAGTCTGCAGCATTAATGGGATTCTAATATACCTCACCCCTGCTTAAACTAAGCCACTGATGACAGTGAATTTGGGGAGAATTAATTCAAGATATCTACACTGATTGATTACTGTCCTCCATTGCATATATAGTTATTATAACAAATGGACTATTTAACTCTCGCATTGATATTTGCCATTTTAATAGAGACCCAACTGGAGCCCTTTTACTGCGTCAGATAGAGAAATCCTTACAAGGAAGAAAAGAATAATTAAAGTCATATTGTTGAAGGTCCATTATGAGCAAAGGATAGGCTGAGGCCACCAAGAGTCAATTGTCTGTGTAATTTTTTTAAAATATGCATTAAAAGATCATAGAATGAATTCCCTCTAAATTTGTTGTTATCCACCATTTATCTGAAGAGTTGGGTTTTATTTCATATTGGTGTGTCTTATGCCAAAGAAATACTGAGGAAAAACCTTAAAAAGTAACTTGTGTTTAAAAAAAAAGCTAGGTAAGACCAAATGGAAGAAGGACAAAGTTGGCTAACTGGTGCTATATTGCCACCGCTGCCTCTGCAAAATGTTCTGGATATATAAGTAACTTGCCTGTACTTTGATATGGACTAAGGTCCTAATGAATGAGATGCACACCAGTGTCTTTGTGGAGCACCATTGAAATCAGTAATTTCCAGGCTGGCATGGATTTACCTATGCACATGCTACAGGAATATAGAGGGCTAAGTGATAGAACAGTGGAAATGATGTTTTCCAGGGGCACACAATTTGTTAGCAAATTTCAGTGAGTTTGTGATGGTGCATATAATAAAATTAGTAAGCCTATAATTGGGAGTGCTGTGTTTGTCCATTACAAGACAGTCTTTGCCCTTTTGAGGGGACCACAACATAAGCTGCAATCAGTGTGTCTACAAATCTCCTCCAGGAAGTCCCAAATAAATGGCAGAGAGCCCCAAGTTAGAGCTAAAATCAAAGTAGCAAATATAGGCAAACTCTTAAAAATCATTGCAAGATATTATTAATGGACTGTTTCCATAATTTAATTATTCAACACTTTTGATAGTCATAATGCCCACAGAATTACAATATGTGAGGACAACAGTAAGGCGGGGTTGGCTACTTCTGGGGTGAGTGGCAGAGTCTAATCATTATTCATTTTTCAGTCTTTTCTGCTTTCAGCAGTTTGGAAGAATTTTCTGGAGGACACAAATTCAGTTATGCACAGGATTTTTAAATTTGATTCCATTCCAAATTGGAATTAAAACTGATTTTTTTTAAAACAATTTTTCCCAAAGGAAAATAGTGGGGGGTTAGGGAATTATTTGGGGTTGATTTGAATTGTTTCATTTTGATTCTGACTTTTTAGACCTTTGTAATATAATGTAATACAACATAGTACCAAGTTTGAAAAAATTCTGTCTGAAAATGAAAATGAAAAATTGAAACATTTAATTGTAATAATGTTGAAATTTAACATTTCAACGTTCTCTGAATTTTTTTCTGGTTTTCTTCCTAAATAAAATTTTAGCTAAATTGACCCAATTTCATGAAGTATTTTGATTCTACTGGAATATGGTTCTATCTAAATTTCTTCCACCAGCTCTAGTGATTAGTGCTAATGGCAAGGATGATTTTATGATTTGGGCACCTAACTGTTACAAACAGGGTTGAAAATCCAACTTATGGTGCACTAGAAATTTTTAATTTAATTTGTCTATTGGCCCCATATGAATGACTTTTCCTTCTCACACCATCCCTAAGCCCCATTGATATATTTCTATATTGGACCCTGTGGTAACGTCAGGCCAGATGGCTACAGAAGAGTGCTTGAGAACGCTAAAGGACCTTCCTCCAGCAGACAGAGAAGAGACAGCTGTGGGGCAATTAGAGGCACCTGAGCGCAATCAAGGGCTACTCCAGGCCCAATAAAAACCACATCTCTGCTAACACCGATGGGAAACAAGGAGAGACAAGTCCCAGGAGGTTTATCCCACCACCACCGCTGCCGCCGCGGCCACCACCATCACCACCACCAGCAGCAATAATCTTTCCCCACCAAAGACAGAGATCTGAGACCGGCCCTCCAAAGGGGTAGCAGCAACAGGAAGAAAGGGCCTGGGACAATCTGGAGAGAGGAGCTATGCCTGCTCTGACCCTCACCAGGCAGGACAACTGCAACCAAGACCCTACCAAAGGACCCACCCAAAAGTAACCCTGAGGGGAAGGAACCCAAGCACTGTAGGATAGAGCTGTATTCCAGGAGGGCGGCCCACAGGCCTAGGCAAGGCCACCCCAACAGAGGGTGCAACAACAGAGGGGGCACCTGAGGAGGAGAGAAGACTCTTCGGGGTGGGGCAGATTTACCCCAGGCGTATTATGCCAGCAGGGACAGCCATTACGTGGCATGAGCTGGGAGTGCTTTGCTACAACCCTTAAATGTTAAAAGCATGTGGTTCTATTATGACTTTAATTATTCTAATCAAAATGATCTTCTGCAACATGCTAAGTGTTTTTACATGAGGGAAAAGGCAGTGTTGTTGAACTAAAATTGCATTATCGTGTCTAGTTTTGTGGGCAAAGCTTTCACCATTTCTTAGGAGTTGTTCAATTAAATGAAGATTATACAACTAGCTGTGGCAGATGCTCTTAAGTGCCTTCTGTATTAATTGAAAGAGGAACAAATCAAGAAACAATCTGAACAATGATATTAGTCATCTTTGATTTTTGTAGAAAAGCAAGTATCGGCCAATTCCCTGTGGCTTTTTTCCACTGGTTTAATGCAGAATATTTTGATGAATAGCAAGTTATTTGTGCTGAGATAACAGCTTTACTCCTCTAGTTAGGATACATTTTGGTATCAAGAGTAATTCAGTAAAGTAATAATCAGTATTTTTTTTTACTATCTTCACGTTTATATTTTCAAGATTTATCGAGATGGCTGAAAATTCCAAAGCAGAATTACCATAAACAATGTTCCATTAATATTAGATGGGTCCAATCTGAAATCTAAACTGTTTCAAATTTTAAATAAGATTACGTTCTGATTTGAATTTTCTCCAAGTGCTTTAGTTTAAAAATGTAAAGGTCAAGTCCAAATTGAATGTGTGTCAAATCTAGAGAGTAATTGAGCTTGTGAGATTTCCATAATGCAAGATGGCAGAAATCTCAGTCAGTGGATCTCATGAGATTTCTGATATTTTTAGGCCAGCATCTTGTAACAACAGCTTTACTGTTCTCCCATTCTTAACCCTAAATATTCTGTGAAGTTGAACACTGAATCCAGTTCCAGACCCAAACTATCCAGCATCTTTTGTTGATCTCTAATCTGTAAAACTATCAATCATACCAAACCAAATATTCAGTGGTTAAAAAGTTCAATAAACTTAGATTGCCACACTATTTGTCATTGTTGAGAAGTAATGTACATGGTTTATTGATGTTCAAAAAAACCCACTGGAAGCATAAATTTACTGGCAATTCTGGAAACCAGCTTCCCCAATTTGCATAAGAGGCAAGGTGGTCAATTTGCATAGATACGGCCCAAGCAAATATGTGCTATACTCTGAATAAGAGGAAGCCCTAAAGGTTCAGGATAATGTGACGTGCTTTTTTTATCTCTGGTTTGCTAGCTCAGACAAAGTCTGTATGTATGAGCTGGGACCGAAAGGTCCCTTTTGTTCATCCATTCTTAATATTATCCAATTGCCACTCTGCATTCTAATGGGGAAAAACAGATTTACATTTTCAATTATTAAAACATTAGATAAAATGGCGAGCATGTATAAAACGGGGTTAAATACATAACCTCATGTGAAATATATTATTCTGAAATCAGGGCATATATGACACATCAAGGAGATTTTCTCTTTTCTATTAAAGATGGAATAAGCATAAAAAAACCCCCAACCCTCCCAATTCCCATTACTGCCAAGATCTCTTTGAAGATTTGAAAAACTTCTCATTAGACTTAATGAAAACAGAGCCTTTCATGAGTTACTTTCATATGAAAAGTACAGGCACAAATTAGATTGTTAAAGCCACTCAGGTTCAACCAATTGGACTACTAGATTTTCTGGATATTCTTAGCTCAATTGCGTACATAAATAAGTGGGTTTTATTGATATTAGTTTGTTCCCATTGAAATACTGGATTACACCTTTTTGGGGGTACTCAAAGGGGGGAGCGCATTCTTTTATCTCACTTGTCATTTTGTATTTTAATGTTTAAAATAAATAGTGAGGAAGAAATAAATATTCTTGTATCTGTTTTAATTTTGTAATCTGAATCTGTAAACTGCACTGAGCATGAAGATTGGAGAAACACAGTTAACATGAAGGTATCTTTCCCACCTCTCCTGATGTTGGGACTGGCGAGGAACTGAACTGGTCCTTGGAAAATTCAAGGAACCCATGCTTGCTCTCCCATAAGGATCCTTCTGCCTGCCCTGAATTTACTTTTTCTCTATCTAGCATATCCTCCTTCATCCCAGACAACCACTATGTCTGAGTGGAGCAGTGAGTAGCATAAAGGTAGCATGAAGTTTTACATTAGCATATTGTTGCTTCATACCAGGGGAATCCTCAACTGCCTATAAGGACTAATTATGAGCTCTTTATTCTGATCTGTGGACTTTAATGGGGGCCAAGGATCCATCCCATGAAGTGAGTTAGTAAATCTTTGTGCTTCCTAACACAGGACATTATCATTGTATATTTGGTAAGTAGGATGGTCAAATCGCCAAGGGTTTTGGATGTTCAGTAGTTCAGAGATTCCTCTTCAAACCTTAATAAATGACCTGTGAAATATTATTATTCAATATTTTATTATGCAACAATTTTATATTGTAGTAGCACCTAATGGCCATGATCAGGTTGGAGTTAATTGTGTTGGGTGCACACTACATCTCACAACCACCATCTGAATTAAAATTCTCTACCTTCAGTCACTCAGTGTCTTTGAGCAATCCCTGAATTCCCCCAAACTGAGTCCACCCTTCAGGAAAATGAAACCCACCACATCTCCTTGAATGTGCCATACACCTTTCCTCCACAAATAGTTCCACTGATATCAACATCTCTCCATGTCCTCTCAGCTAATCTTTCATGCCCTACACATTCAGGGAGTGCACTTCATTCTTGGGGGGAACTCTGCCTTGAAGCCTTCCACTCACCATAAATAACTAAATGACAGGTCTGACAAACACTGACACCACAATATCCATATCATGTACTATGTGGGACTTCTCCATTACCAATACCTCAACAGAAGCACTTGTGCATGCACCTTGTATAAGCACTGAGCATATGAGAGAAACTTTCAAATCTACTATAGCACTGAGATGAATAGTGGGTGTGAATTTATGCCAAAACTTCTTCAGATCCCCAGAAAAAGTACAGGTTTCATGTGAAGTCAGAGCAAAAGTTTGGGCCATGATCTTTCATGATTTTTGTTTGTTTTCCCAACTGTCAAATGCCCACTAACCTGCACTGTTAGGATGTTTTAAGTATTATTCAATTAATGTTTGCACAAGCACTTTTACGAAGTAAAATACAGTGGTACCGATTTAGACCACCTTGCACTGAACAATGAGACTGCTTGACAAGTAGTCCTGTTGACATCAGTGGGACTCTTTGTGGAGGAAGGGTGCAGGCCTTACATATGTGGTGAGAATTTTTTCTATTTAAAAATTCATATCCCTGAGGTTTTCTGAGTTGATCTGAAATGTCTATAGGTTAAAATCACCCATCCTTAGTGCAACTCCATTTAAAAAACAAATTGATTTGAATTAGTTCCCCCTTTCAAGAAGGGGGGCTAAACTCATCTCACTTCACTTCACTGAATTTAGTGGAATCTCACCAGTGATTCATTTGGCCTGAAGATCTATCTCCTCAAATTGCGGTATTCATCTTCTTTAAATTAAAAGTTTTTAGTTTTTTTCAAGCTACAAATAAAGATGGACTCAGACTCAAGTGAACATCTGGGAATGTTTTATAAACTGGATTAGATCCTGGGGAGAATTCAAACCTTGTCTTATGTTTATGTCCAAAATTTCATCTTAATTAGGGTTCACATTCCCTACAAGCAGCCATATTTTATGTTTGTTTTGACATCAGAGACATATGGTTAATTAAATGTCAGAAAAAGCAAAGGCTGTAGAGGAAAAGAATGACACAAAATATGTACATATGAAAATATGCAGATGTGTGCGCAAAGCTATATAGTTTCCTTTGCTCTCAAAGTCAGTATCTTACCCATCAGAGAGCTATTTCTTTTCATAGAGCACATTGGAGAGATTACCTTTTAAAGTTGAATGAAAGGATAAATTAAATTAGCTGAAAATGAGAAACTTTGTGTATTGAATCCTTAATATCTAGCTTTGCAGATTTCATTCTGAAGGTCAAAGGTGTAACCTAATCTCTCTCTTTATGTAAGAGTTATTGGAGTATATTGGAGAAGGGTATTTGGTTTCAGATTCAGTTGTTTCTAAACAGAGTTGTCAGAAACAATAATTGGTGCATAGCAAAATACAATAGCTATATCTCAGGCCCCTTAATTCCATGTCAAGATATAAACTTACCTGAATGTTAAAAAGAGAGGTCTTTAACCCTATTTAACCTCACATTGAATATAGCTTGTAATAATAATGACCTGTGACAGAGAAGTAGCCATATATTTCATTTCGGCAATTTTTTTTTTTAAATCTTAAGTTGGCTGCCTAATAATAGATTGTTCATTGTGTAATATACAACATGTTTACTTAAATGTATATGGGATTTTGTTGGAGGGGTACCCTGTTTGTCCTGAAGATGGTCCTACAGCTATATCCTCCTTATTAGGAGAGCTATTGATCATAGGTTCGGAACTAGAACTGGTACTACTAGTACGGAAATGGTTTATTTTGGGAGAGTGGCATAGGCATATTGCTAGATGTAAAGAGCCAGGGAATTGTATGTCACAAGGGGAGAAAAAAGCTCAGCCTTAAACTCTTTGGATAATTCTTATAAATTTTATACATATGCATCTACCTTTCTCGTGTTTATCTGAGAGTTACGGTCATTAGTGATTATGACTTGAATCAAACTTTACTGAAGTCAACAAGATTATTTCCAGTGACTCCTCTGGGCTTTGGATCCACTTCTATATTTCTTTTTTATGCTGTGAGTTTCTTCTTAAACCTAGGCATTAAGTCTACTGTAGAAAATCCCCATAATCAGTACAGTGAGTTTTTTATTTTGCTAATAATCCTCAAACTTGAGGGGAAATGCTAACTGCTTGAGGAGGAAAATAGTACTCTACCTATCTAAATAAGCAATACATTGATCAATCATCAGTCCTCCACATTCATCACTGTCACATTTGGAATGACCCACATATTTCAAGAGAAACACCCAAGTTCTCCGTTACTCTGAGCCTCGAGGAGAAATATTATTAGTAAACTTAAATATTCAATTCCCCATCGTAAATGTTACATCATGGTAGTGGCATCTGTGGCATTATGCGAAATGCTGACAATCAGGGAAAAGGTGGAAACTTCCCAGGGAAATGGCCCATGGATTATAAGAAGTGATCCTAAGATCACTGTATCTATAAGATACAGGGATGGAACTGAGAGGACAGCATGGCTTTGTGTTCCCTTACTCTTCTAGCAAAACAGAAAGTGTATGGCTCAGAGCTAAAAGAGACAGCCTGTGGTCTCCAGAATGGGGCTAGAATATAAAAGTTGCTTACCAAGCTCTACTTTTGGTACTGAGAAGAACATTTGATTGGTCATACTTATTGTTTTTACATCTTAATCATGTCTTAACATCCTTTCAGAGGGGGGTATGTGATCAGCTGTGAACCTTTAAGTCCTAATACAGTAAATTTCTTAGGGTCATGGCATAAGTGGACCGAGGTCACATCTTCTGTAAACTTCTCCTGTTTGCCCTCTCTTAAGGCCCCCTCACTTAGTTTCATGGTTTGCTGTTGGAAGCAGAAGTCCAGAGTCCAGCAATGGGCAATACTATGGGCTTATTGGGGTAATCAGGCAAGAATTCCAATTCTTCACATCAGTAACTTTCCTTCTTCCCACTTCACTTCCTGTTTGACCTTAGTTTATATAGTATATCTTAATCAATCATTTTCTTCAAAATATTACAAGATAATTCCCTAACCAATCATACCCCCCACTTTAACTGATTACAATTAATTATGTGACAGACAGAAACGATCAAGGAATCAGACAGAAATTATCAGAAAAGTGGGTACCAGAATGACCAAACAATACAAAGTGTAGATCCTACAACCACAATGGTGACAAATATTTTAAAAAAACAGATAGAATGCTATCAAAGTTTTCTTTTAAACATTGTAGAATCTTCCCTTGATCTGGAGGCGTTAGACTGGATCGCTTTCTTAACAGCTTGCTGATGCCTTATTTTACTGTTTAGATATGACTACACGCTTCCCACTCTATGGGTGCCTCTGCTGCTTGTTTTTGCAAGGCCTCAGACTGTCACCATGAGAGAAGGCCCATAAACAAGCAGCTTGTGATTTTGATTCTTAGGCTATGTACACACGATCAGATTAAAGCGCAACATGGCAATCGTGCTATAAAAGTCACGTGACCTTTATTGCAGGATAACGCATACACACGTCGCTCCTTGCAACGCAACAAAATTCCTCGCATTATCGCGGTTGAGTGCAATGACTTCTGGGCACCTATCCCATCATTCCATTTTTCCCTGAATCGGCGCTATGAATCATGGGATGAAGGAAAGGAACGCAAAGCGCCATGGGTAAACTCTCAGTTTCCCGTGGTGCTTTGTGTTCCCCTAGCACGTTCTTCCTCGTTTCCAATAGCAACTTGCGCCTATTTTCAACAGTGCAGCGATGCACCGCACCACTTGCAAGCAATCACAACAGCGACAGCATGGATCCTGCTCTGATCTCCACTGTCGCCTTCAACATTCTGAATACATCTTGGCTTGTTGCTCAGTATGCAATGAGCTCCAAGTCAGACGAGGACACCGAGGAGCAGGGGCTGATCGATGCCATGCAGAGCAACAGCACCGCATTGCTCAGCTCCTTCACCGATCATCTGCACACGATGCAACGCCGTTTCTGGTCGAGAGAGACGAGCACCGAGTGGTAGGATCGCATTGTTATGCAGCTGTGGGATGACGAGCCGTGGGTACAGAACTTCGAATGCGGACAGCAACCTTTCTGGAACTGTGTTCAGAGTTGGCCTCTGCCCTGCGACGGAAAGACACCAACATGAGGTCAGCCCTAACCGTGGAGAAGCGTGTTGCGATTGCTGTCTGGAAGATGGCGACTCCTGACTGCTACCGGTCGGTTGCAAACCAGTTTGGAGTCAGGAGGTCCACCGTCGGATTAGCCCTCTCACAAGTGTGCCAAGCCATCAATCGCGTTCTGCTACGGAGGATGGTGACGTTGGGCAATGTTCGTGACATTGTGGACGGCTTTGCTGCCATGGGATTCCCTAACTGCGGGGAAGCAATAGATGGTACACACATCCCAATTTTGGCTCCAGACCATCTCGCGACCGAGTATATAAACAGGAAGGGCTACTTCGCCATGGTGCTGCAAGCACTCGTGGATCACAAGGGTCATTTCACGGACATCAATGCTGGGTTGTCGGGAAAGGTGCATGATGCCCGCATTTTCAGGAACACTGGTCTGTACCGGAAACTGCAAGGGGGTCCCTTTTTCCCTGATCAAAAAATTACAGTGGGGGAGGTGGAGATGCCGATAGTCATCCTCGGAGACCCAGAATACCCACTGATGCCATGGCTCATGAAGCCGTACACCGGGAACCTGGATCACAGCAAGGAGCGGTTCAATTACCGATTGAGCTGCTGCAGAATGACTGTGGAGTGTGCCTTTGGTCATTTAAAAGGGCGCTGGTGCTGTTTATATGGGAGGCTGGACTTGGCAGAGGACAACATCCCTGCTGTGATTGCGTCGTGCTGTGTCCTCCATAACATTTGTGAAAGTAGGGGAGAAAAGTTTTCTCCTATGTGGGCTACGGAGGCACAGCGCCTCGAGGAAGCATACGAGCAGCCAGCCACTAGGAGTATTAGGATGGCCCAAGGAGAAGCTGCTCACATAAGGGAGGCACTCAGGGAGCATTTCAATGATGCCCTTCCCTAGTTAACTTCCAGGATGCATCAGGTGCACCGTATGAGCTTTTCAATAATGTGTACAAATAAACCCACTCTTCAAAGTATTTGTTACTGTTTTTATTCAAACCTAAAAGGTGGGGGTGGGGTTACAGGTTGGTGTAACTTCGGGTCTCAAAAAAGTAGCTGGGGGGGGCTGGATATTGTCCTGTACCAGGGGGAAGGCTGGCCTTCAAAGAAATGCTTTGAGGGACTACGGGGAGTGGGAGGCAGACACGGCTGAACTGTCTGGAGTGGAGCCCGGACATTAATTGCCTGGGACTGCAAAGCAATCATGCTCTTGAGCAGTTCTGTTTGCTCCTTCATGATGCTTATCAGTTCGTCCCTGTGTTTCTGCCTCCTCTGCTGGGATTCCTCTCTCCAGGCTCTATTCTCCCTTGCGGATTCCGGTGTTGCTTTCAGCAGTTCATGAAACATATCCTCCCTGTTTCTTCGAACACGCCGCCGAATGTTTCTCATTCAGTCAGCTGGGGTAGACACCGGCTTTGTGAAGGTCAAATCTACTAAAAAAATAACAATAAAGAAATTGTTAACATATAGCATAGATAACCAATGTAACCTTCCAGTAGCACATTCCACTGGAAGGTACAGGGCGGTTAACACACTATGCTTCGCTGAAGCAGACAAGGTACGTTCTAATAGACGGCTTACTGGGGGCTCACAATCTGCACTGGGCACACAGATGGCAGGGGCACTCTGAGGAGAGAGATATCTGGTTCCATCTAGAATATATATCCTACATGCCGCCGGTTGCAAGCCAGGACTGTATGCTGCTGCACTGTGTGCTGCCATGGTTCCCAGGGCTGTGCTTTGCAGCTGGAGAGGCAGAGTATCCGTCTTTGGGAGCGTAGACACAAATGCTCTCCCAACTAACCTGAGTATTAGGCTCTGGAGGTACATCGACGAAACCTTTACTGACCTAAATGCAGATGATTATTTTACAATCACTGCTTGTATTGATGCACTTCTAATGAATGCAGAGTAAATAGCATGCACAGCGGGGACCCACAAGCACCCCCACCCCGGACAATGATATTTTAGCAGGAGCCAGACAGAGCTGCACGAAGGAGAAACTTACCTGAACCCCCCTCTGCTGCCTCAGAGGACACGCTGCAGTGTGGATGTCTCAGCGGGGCTGCTGAAGAGCTCCTGGCTACATGCGGTTGCGCTTTCCTCCAGGTCATCCTCCATCTCCTCCTCCTCCTCGATCACGTCCTCATACTGCTCGGCTCTGGCAATCACTGGATGAGGGGGGGGCTGATGTGTCCACGGGACTCTTGGCAGTGGTTGTTGGGTCCCCACTGAGGATGGCTTCTATTTCCTTGTAGTACCTGCATGTAATAGATGCTGATCCGGAAAGGCGGTTTGCCTCCTTCGCTCGGTGATAGGTTATTCTGAGCTCCTTCACCTTTGATCTGCACTGCACTGTGTCTCTATCATGCCCTCTCTCTGACATGGCCCGAGAAATTATGCTAAATGTGTCATAATTCCTCCTGCTGCTGCATAGCTGTGCCTGCACAGTGGACTCTCCCCAGATGCTGATCAGGTCCAGCACCTCTGCCGTGCTCCAAAGGGATGCGCGTCTTCCACGGCGGGCCACCATTGCTACTGATGATCGGAGCACAAATACACTCCATGAGGAAGAGAGCAGGAAGTGAAACAGACGAGAAATTTGAAAATCCCGGGAATCAGTTCAGGGCAGGGCGGGGACAATTTCATCACAGCTACAGAGCGGGTGGGGGGAAGACCAGAGAGGACGACTTTGGAATGCTGGGACAGTTCCGGAGGCCAGTCATTGCGCGGTAAGCGTACACACGAGCGCAAAAGTGCAACAGCTGTTCCACGTTAGCTGTTACCACCCTCGTCGAGGTGGTTTTTGTATTGTGCTACAACAAGGCAGTTAACGTGCAACAGCCCTGTTGCACGTGTGTACGCCGTTGTTGCTATCGCGCGGTAATGAGTTTTAATGCGTGATAAACTGATCGTGTGTACAAGGCCTTAGTTTCTATAGCCCTATAACTAACTAAGTGATAGGAGTATACTTAAACAATCATAGGTTATGTCTACACTTGCTAAAATTAGTTCGAATTAGTTAGTTCATACTAACTAATTTGAACTAATTTTAGTTAGTTCAAATTAGCGATCCCCATTCATTTCAATGGCCGGTTAGTTCGAACTAAGAAATGAGTTCAAATTAACATGGCCACATTGGCTAATTCGAACTAGTTAGTTCGAATTAAAGCCTTAGTTCTGAAGCCCTATTCGAACTTATTAGTTCGAATTAAGGAAGCCCTTAATTTGAACTAACTAAAGACTAATTCCAAAGGGGTAGCCGTGTTAGTCTATTGTTGTCTAACTAAAGACTAGTGTAGCCATGACTTTAGTTAGTTCGAATTAACCCTCCTTAATTCGAATATCTTGCCAATGTAGACATAGCCCTAGGCTTTTACAGGCAGGCCGAAATATGTAGATTCTAACCCCCTCATGGTGAACAGACAGAGCATGTGTGTAACAACTACATGGGAGATTCTTAATGGAGGCTACTCAACATAGAAAAGCTCTTGTAATTCCTTCTTTGGCACTCTGGTTCCCACACTAACTAAATGGAGTCTGTTCTTTAGTGTCACCACATGGGATGTCCCTAAGCCCTTGGCTTGACTAAGTAGTCGTTGTAGGAGCTGCTGACCATATCTCAACCTCAAATGATAATGAAGACTGCAGATTTCTCTTTCCTTCTTTATCATGCACTTCCCTGACCTTCAGCAAGTGTCTGCATCTCACTTCCCCTGTCTGTAAAAGGAGTATATTTGATCTCCTCACAGGACTGATGTGAAGCTCATTTGTGAAGCACTTTTTGATCCTCAGAATAAACTTGTTACAGAATATAAATGCCTCTTGTTAGTCTGGCAAAGATCCAAAATGACAAGTGGTTTCATGCAAGAAACTATCTCTATATATGTTTAGGTATTCCTTTGCCACGGCAGTTGAGCCCCTCACAATGTTTAATGTATTTATCCTCAGAACACCCCTCTGCGATAGAATATGTTGTTATCCCCATTTTACAGATGGGGAATTGTAAAATGGCACAGACATTGTGTCTTGCCCAAGTTCACCCAGGAAGTTTGTGACTCCGTCACTATTTGTATTGGCAGTTTGACGGGTTACAGCATTTAGATGGAAGTTTTCTGGAAATGGACGTTCTTAAATGACCATT
Source organism: Pelusios castaneus (assembly GCA_007922175.1). Classification (NCBI taxonomy): domain Eukaryota; kingdom Metazoa; phylum Chordata; order Testudines; family Pelomedusidae; genus Pelusios; species Pelusios castaneus. The sequence continues at coordinate 16,174,319 of ML685767.1, forward strand.
GTGTACTTAATATTTCTATATTAATGCAAAACGCTCACAATTTGGGCCTCAACCTTGCAATAAGTACAATCAGGGTGCACACATGAATCCCCACAGAGCTCATTGCACATTTGTTGTTTTCCAGCATTTCAGCGGCTTACTTCCTCTGGGCTAAGGTGAAATAATGCATCACAAACATTGAAATGGCTTTTTAATTTAATTAGTTGCAGTTGTAAGGAACAATACATTGTTATGCTACACCAGGAGTAGACAGCATGAGGAATGTGATGAGGGCATACCTACAGATACAGCACTACAGTGGCGCACCTGTACCAATACAGGTTCAGCGTGTCTGGTGAAGACTCCCTATGACTACAGAATAATAAAACCACCTCTACGAGTGGCAGAAGGTATATTGGCAGGAGAATCACTCCCACTGACATAGTGCTGTGGGCATGAATGCTTATGTCAGTGTAACTCGAGTCACTCAGGAGGAGGGGGAAGGGGCGGGGAGGGAAGGAGGTATTCACATCCCTGAGTGACATAGAGTGTATTGTAGACATAATTTACAGGACGAGAACTGAGACTCTGGGCTGTCTGCCACTGGTCCCTACAAATAGCAGATTCCTTGCCTTTCCCATCTCTGTTATATCAGCAGCTCTGGCTTGAGCACAGGGGCCAGAGCCAAACTCCCTTCACACTGTAGTCACCTGGGCAGAAAGGGGGATAGTTTCTCAATGTAGACTGCTCTCCTCAATATTTTAGCTACCCAACAAATACATAGCCTACAAAGGACAACCTTACCCATTGGTTGCTATAATTGTAAACCATCAGGCTAGTGGATGTAAAATATGTGCTGAGCTGCAGTAAATGTTGTGCTGTGCCTTATTTCAGCATGCATGGCATTGTCTCTCGTTAACATTCCAACCTAATTTCACTCTTTTGCTTCACAGACAAGTGCTATTTTATCATCCACAAATCTATTATTTTCCCATTTGAAGAGCTCTGAATGGAATTACATCAAACATGCTGCTTTTGCCATGCAACAAGTCTTTTACGTTGATAGACATACTGAAAAATAAAACTCAGCAGTGACACAGATTTGAGTCACTACTTTCATCTTGCCAGTGTGAGCCAGCAGGTGCAACTTGACATTCTTCAAACAAACCTCCCCCCTTTGTGGCTGAAGAGAGGCTTTGGCAAATACTGAGCCTTTGAATATGTACTTGACAAAATTCACAGACAGAACTGAACTGCTGCTTTGAAGGAAATGCTTATTAGAACACTGGAGAGCTAAAGTGCACTATGGGTTGGCTATGTTGCTAGGAAGACATCAAACAAACTATGCCCATTATGTCAATTTAAAATCAAGCCTAAATGTGCCGACTTCAGAGAAATCTGAAGGATGTCTGTGACTGCATTATTTCACTGCTCTATTGCTTTTCTAACTTGCTTCTTCCTCTCTGCCCATTTGATCCCAGCTGCATTTGTATTACAGAGAGGAGAGAGAGTCATCTGGGATTCCTCATAATTACCCCACCCTTAAAGGTTCTGTCACCATGGCCTGTCCTCTAGTCAAGTAGGGAAAAGGCTTAATGTCAGGTTGCACTTGGCTCTCCTTGGGTAGCAGCCAGAGAGAGGCATTTCAGAGTGTGCAAGGCCCTACTGGGTATTTAATGTAAAGCAGAAAATCAGGGGAGTTGCTATAGGAACTGACTGTCAGCAGTGGGGCATAGCCGCATGCTGTTGGCTGGAACAGGTTCACAAGTGGAGTAAAGCCAGAGTACCAGTCTGCCTCACAAAGAAGTGCCAGACTGCTTTGACACTCCTGCACACTTTAGAGAGACACTTACCTCCCTATAATCTAGTATGTTTTATTTCTATATTTCCTTTCCTGATTTTTTTTGGGGGGGTGGAGGGCAAAGGCTTGTAAAAAAAAATCCTTTATAACCACATTCCTCCTCCTCTTGTTTGAATTATTCAGTCATGCTAAAATACATTGTTTGCTCCATTATAATTTTTACCACCCTTGGAACTATTGTAGAAGTACTGAATTGCCTGTTGCCATGTTCCACATAAATCTATGGAAAGCTGGATAACTGTGTTTGTTCTGATAGATGTTTCTTTCTGATAGCAGAGGCTGGAAACTGAAGCTGGACAAATTCAAACTAGAAATCAGCTGCACATTTTTAACAGGCAAGTTCATTAATCATTGGAACAACTTCCCTAGGACTGTGGTGGATTTTCTGTCAATGGTTTTTAAACTCAGACTTAATTTAAAATGTTGTCTAGTCTTACTAAAATATATGCTTTAGTTCAACCAGGAGTTATGGGTCTGGTAGAGAGTTTTCTGAATGAAGGATCTATGGCTTGCTACATGATTATTGTTACATCCCTTCTGGCCTTAAGAATGATCAATTTTTCTTTCAACATATGGAGAGCTGATGAATGTAAGTTGAACTCAGGCTGTAGGCAACAGAAATCCACCAGTGATTTTTAACAGAGTTGTCATACCCCTAGCCCAATCCCAATCCTACATTCATGGAACTCAGCAGGAGCAGAAGGTGCTTTGTTCCTTGCAGGATCAGCACCCCCAGAGTGGTTTCTAACCTACTCCAGCTGATTCATGTAAGTAGAAAGGTTCCCTTATGGTTTGAGATATGCAGTTGAATCCAGATTGCTAATGAATGCCTCAAAATGTAAAAAGACAAAGAGTGAGGGCCATCAAATCCTTGTAAGAAGGAAAACATTAGGGTGGTCAACTACAGCTCAGGAAAAGAAATGTATCAAAAATAAGGGATGAAACTTGTTTTTAAGGGACATTTCCCAGTCTCTTTTTGCTCTTGGAATAAAATCATACATTGGCATTGTGATAAGCATGGGAAATTCATTTAAATAGGGCTAGGTCATGATTGACTTCTCACAGTCATGTGACATGATGAGCTAAAGAATCTTCCTCACAGACACACACACTTTGTAGAGTCACTGTCAGGGTCACCCACAGCTCTGGTCCTGAGCGTGGGGAATTGAGATACTACTCCTTTAGTTCCAAAAGGGTAGCCATCTTCCTTTAGTGTACACTCTGACTCACCCTCACAATGCTCAAAGGCTATGTCTACACTTGCAAGTTAGTTCGAATTAAGGAAGCTTACTTCGAACTAACTTAAGCCTTGGCCACACTAGGCTTTCATTAGTTCGAATTAAGGGCTTCCTCGATTTATACCTTTTGAACTAACTTTTAATTCAAATTAGTTAGTTTGAATTAAGTCAATATGGCCATACATGGCACTTGCTTAGTTCGAACTAAAATTCAAGTGGGGCCATGCTAGTTCGAATTAAGTTAATTCGAACTAACTAAAATTAGTTTGAATTAGTTAGTTCGAATTAACTAATTTGAACTAACTTTGGTAAGTGTAGACATAGGCAAAGGGGTTGGGAGCACCAAAGAGAAGGCAAAGTAATGTCCTTCACTTCCTTTTCTTCCTACTCCACGTTGACCAATGGAGTGGGTCAGGCATGCTGAGAGGAGCCTATGCACACCAAGAACTTTAAGATGGCATAACCCCTTCTGGAGCCAGAACATAGCTTTCCTCTAAATGTGGTTTGCCTCTGCGCTGCTCAGGTCAGAGCATAAAAGGTAGTTTGGCCATCACAAATAACCTAGAAGAACATCTAAAGTTGAGGCATTTTCTGACTTCATTTCTCTTCCTTTATATTGTTTTTATTTAAAAAAGACCAAATTCCAAATCCAGAGCTACCCCACCTTCACAATGTACAATCTCCACCATTATTGCCAGTACAGTTTGTCAGAGACGAGTCACATGATCTACCGTGTCCTAAACTAAAGATGCTGTAGGTTGGGGCCTAATGCTTCTTCATCCCCATCATATCTCCCAGCATTTTGATTACTTTGTGTTAAAGGAGCACTTAGAGGCCCATTGTGCAAGGTCTTGTAGGTGAAAGAGTCTCTGCCCCTAAGAGCTTATGCTCTAAATAGACAAGTCAGGACAACATTGCAATATTGTGTGGAGTTGAGGACAGACTGCGAAAATAGAGGCACAGAGAAATGATTTGTCTAAATTAACAGAGCCAGGAAAAGAACTTCAGTCTCCTGTTTCGCAGTCCAGGGCACCTACTCCATTAAACCATGCTTCCTCTCTGCAAAGCTTATGATTATCCTTAGCTAACGACTCAGTAAATTATTCTCTCTCCCCTGGAGACTGCTGCGCTGCCCAGCTTTGCCCAATGAAGTCTAATGAAAACAGACAAGTTGTAGCAAGATTACTTATGTATCTCTGTTACACTGACACATCCATAATAGTACCACGCGACGCAAAGCTATAATGTATGCATAATGAGAAAAATTAAGTATTCCATTTGCACCAACACAGAGTAACCAGAATGATGTGCAGGTCAGCAAATATATGGAACTTATCTGACAGTACAGCATGTTCATATTCTGTTTCCCCCCCCCCCCCCCAAGAGGTAAATCCCACTGATCATTTGGAAAAGCATCTGCTGCCCATGCAGTACTATCCTACTGCCAAGACTGCACTGCCTATTGGCTTCTATAGTAGAGGACTTTCATTTCCACTGTTGCCAAGCAAGTGACATTAACAAGCACTAAATTCACTGGAGAAAATTAAGGAAAACCAAAATGCACACCAAGTCTAAAACAAACCAGTGGAAGTGACCAACCAAGCTTATCATTAGAAATTAATACATACTGTGTAAAAACTGACTTTAATAGAAACTAAACAAGCTCCCACTTTATCCAAAAGGAGCAACTATATTGACTTCAGTAGGCTTTGGTACAGACTGCAGGATCAGTTTTGGACTTAGAGTTACATTTTAGATGGTCTTCCAAATCTTCTCCAGAAAAACTGTGATAGAGCTCAAGGCTATTGGCAAGGAGGTGTGTGACATACACTCATCTAATCATGGAGCTTCTTGATACACAAATTCCAGCGGGGTAGCCATGTTAGTCAGTATACAGCAAAAAACGAGAGTCCTGTGGCACCTTGAGGACTAACAAATTTCTTCAGGCATAAATTTTCGTGGGCTCCACCCCACATCTGATGAAGTGGGTTGGCACCCACGAAAGCTTATGCCCAAAGAAATGTGTTAGTCTTTAAGGTGCCACAGGACTCTTGTTTTTTGCTTGATACACAAATATTTTGCAGTGGCTTGCTGCTTTTACTATTTTTTTAATCACATCTTGGCAGAGACACACAAATGTAAATGGGATTATATAGCTGCAACACGTGCCAGGCTGCAGATCAAAATATCCTATGAACTCTGCCATGATCCTTCCCTTTCCCTGAATATCTATCACTCCTCTCTCACTATATCACTATGCACTTGGCTATGTAAACTGTCGCTCTATTACAAGTTGCAAAACCTGATATGCGGCTTTGATCTGGTGGAGCAGTTTTGACAATCAGTAAAAAGAGATGATGTAGGCGCCAGGTGTGACCAAGGAAGCAGTTTGTGTCAATTGGCAGAGGGCACAGGGAGCCATTGAAAGTTACAGGGATTTGCTGGGTCAGGTATACGCACAAAGAGTAGGATGTAAGGTCTCCATCAAGAGCAAAGAGCCCATTGATCATTCATAATCACTGTACAATGTATTTACAGCTACAAATTAAGATGTTTTATATCTGTACTGAAAATGATGTTCTTAAAACCTTGACATTAAGGAAGGTCACTTGGAAGTGCCATGCTTCAGACAGGTTCATTGGAGGCAGAGTGTAGGTAGACAAATATGTCTCTGTTTGGTCCAGGTGCAGTGCATGTCTCCCAATGCAATTCTATTTGCATACAGCAGCTAATCAAGCTGGCAAAGCTACAGAAAAGAGAACACAGTAGGAAGGTGTCCCATTTATGAATGAAGAGTAAAGGGATGTTTTGCTAAATCTGGGGTTGCATGGAAACAGAGTGTATCCTTCACTGAAGAAACAAGCTGGCAGCCTTACTTGTCTCATGACAGTCTAGAAAATGCTGGAAGGACTCTGGAGAGAGTTTTGCTCTATGAGACATGAAAGCATCTAGTTAAATATTATATGATGATGATGGTAATTCTAGGGTCTAGAATGTATGTTAGGGTTTTATTTTGTATGTAATCATTTCTTTCCAATATTTCTACTGTCTTGCCACTCGAGTCTATACTTTGTTAAGTAATCTGCCTCAGAATCATAGAATCTTAGGGTTGGAAGGGACTTCATGAGGTCATCTAGTCCAACCCCTTTCTAAAAGGAGGACCATACCCACTAAATCATCCCAGCCAGGGTTTTGTCTAACTGGGCCTTAAATGTTTCCAAAGATGAAGATTCCATCACCTCCGTAGGTAACCGATTCCAATGCTTCACCACCCTCCTAGTGAGAAAGTTTTTCATAATATCCAACCTCGATCTCCCCATCTGCAACGTGAAACCATTGCTCCTTGTTCTGTCTCTGTTACTATTGGGAACAGCCTAACTCCCTCCTCTTTGGAGCACCCCTTCAAGTAGTTAAAGGTTGCTATCAAATCCCCACTCAGTCGTCTCTTCTGCAGACTAAATAAGCCTAGTTCCTTCGGTATCTCCTTGTAAATCATGTGCCCCAGCCCTCCATTTTTGTTGCCTCCTGCTGGACTCTTTCTAACTTGTCAGCATCCTTTCTGTAATTGGGAGCCCAAAACTGGACACAGTATGAATCCAGATGTGGTCTCACCAGTGCCTAATAGAGGAAAATAATCACATCCCTCGATCTGCTGGCAACACTCCTACTAAGGCAACCCAATATGCCATTGGCCTTTTTGGCAACAAGAGCACACTGTTGACTCATATGCAGCTTCCCATCCCCCATGACCCCCAGGTCCTTTTCTACAGTGCTGCTACTTAGCTGATCAGTCCCCAGCCAGTAGCAGTACATGGGATTTTTCCATCCTAAGTGCAGGACTTTGCACTTGTCCTTGTTGAACCTCATGAGATTTCTTTTGGCCCAATGCTCCAATTTGTCCAGGTCTCCCTGAATCCTATCCCTGCCCACCAGCATGTCTACCATTCCCCCCCCCCCCAGCTTGGTGTTATCCATGAACTGACTGACCATGCAGTCTATTCCATCATCCAGATCATTAATGAAGATGTTGAACAGAACTGGCTCCAGGACACAGGACTCGTTACTGGTTGCCAACTAATCATTGAGTCATTGATTCCTACTGGCTGAGCCTGACGATTTAGCTAGTTTTCTATCCACCTTACAGTCCATTCATCCAACCCATACTTTCTTAACTTGCTGACAAGAATGCTGTGGGAAACCATATCAAAAGTTTTGCTGAAGTTGAGGTATCTCACGTCGATGGCTATTCCTGCATCCACAAATCCAGTCATCTCATCATAGAAAGGCAATTAGGTTGGTCAGGCACAATTTGCCCCAGGTGAATCCATGCTGAATCCATGGTGAATCCATCCTTGTATAACTGCCATGTGTAAAGCAAAGAAGTGATTGAAGGTGTAATTGATAAGCTGGGGTGTCCTGCTTCTTTGGGAGCAACAAATCTATGAATACCATGAGGGTATGCCTACACTGCAACTAAAGCCCACAACTGGCCTGTGCCAACTGACTCAGGCTCACTGGAGAATGGCTAAGAAATGTACTGTGAGTAAGTAAGAGTACTTACAGTGGGCTGGTGGTGCTCTGTGGATTGTAGTGGACCAGCCAGTCTGGGTCTAGGGTGAGTGAGGATAACACGGTGCTTGGGCTGCCCACCACTGGTAGTGGGGCACTCCAACACTGTGGCCACCTGGCCTGTCTGGCTGGTGCCTGGTGGTGGTCTGGCCACTCAAGAGCTGACATAATCTGTGATGGGTGAGGGGGGAGAAGGGACATGGCTTTGGGTGAAAGGGGTGAGCCACACTGACCATGGTGGCTACCCTGCCAAATTAAGTAGTCAGACTCCACTTATGAGTGGACGTCTGATTGCATTGTAGACATACACTGAGAGGCCAGTGGAAAAGGCAGTGGACACTTCAGGGGAACACTCAGAGGGCTCGGATTGGAGCATGCCTATTGCTGACTTGCAGAGGAACAGGAAAGCCAGTGCAGGTTTAGAGGATAGTACTTGTGTTGCCCAAGGCTGGTGGAGTGGGGGAACTGATCTCCCACAACCAAACAGGAACAAATAAGACTTCCTCATGCCAAGGACAGGTGATAGTGAGGTGCCTCCCAACCCTATGTACCCTTGCAAAGTGTCACAGCAGGAAACCCCCCAGATTGACATAAAGCTTGTCTGTACAGCAAACTACTGCACCGCAAACCAGGTGTAAATCTACAGGGCATCAACTTGCTACTTAGATAATGTCCTATGAGGCAACCACTGTAGCACAGGAGAAGTCCTGATGAAGGATTTGCCATACTATTTCCGTAGTTCATCCAGCCATGCTCTAGCCCTTCTACTCAACTGTAGCAATGCCCACACAGAACATTACTGTGTGGCAAGCAGGCATGCAGTAGATACACACCTTGGCTTGCCCATGCACTAACTTGTCATGTAGGAAAGCTGCTATTTCTGCATTTAACCAAGGAATATGAATTTTCATTTATATTATCTAAACAAGTGTTAGGGATGGAGCCAGCTAAAACTAAGTTTAGACAGACTTAGGAATAAAGGCATTATGAGCTGCATCATAAGGAGTTAGAACAGAGAAAATGTAGACATTGCACAAAAAACCTCACTAACACATCCTTTACTCTTTTAATGCACATTGCATCTTAGATAGCCTCTGAGCTACTCTGTGTAATTCATTTACTGGATGAAATCAATCATCCAGCCAGCTGCTTTGAAAACAGTCATTATTCATTATTTACAGTCTCCTGGTTGGAAGGTAGGAGTGCTGGGCCCTGTTTCCCCCCATATTGATTTTTGTCTGATCTCTGGCAAGTTGCTTTACCCCATGTTTTCAGAAATGGCTGTGACTGGTTTTTAGTGCCTTTGATCTTCAGTAACTGTAATGGGGTATAAAAAACCGCACATGGGGTTGGAAAAGGTTAAAGACTGCTGTGAGCACCATCAACCTTGCCAGCTACACCTGTAGCGGGTGTTCAGTTAGTAGGAAGAGGCTGGAAAAGGGAAGATCTTGCTCAGGTGTGGTGGGCTGGGAAGGAGATCAGCTCTTCACTTAGAAAGAGAAGCTAGGTTACAGCTAGGGAGTCAGTACACCTATGGCCTGTCAGAGCTTTCCTGGAGGAAAAGCAGGCTTGATGTGAGATTGTTTGGGTTGATCAGGGGTATATAGTGACTTTTAAGCCCAGGCAGGGAGGGGAGTGCCTCATCTGAAAGGAAAGATGGGCTCTGAAACTGAGCCTAGAAGGTGGGTGTGAGGAGCTACACAACCCCCACTCTGAATACCAGGGAGTTAATGAGCTGATGTGGTTCAGGTAGCTGAGCCCTGTTACACCTGTGAGAAATCCTAAGTTTGGTGGCAGAAGGGGGCTTGCAGCCTGATGAGCACTCTCTGAAGGAAAAGAGTCTTAACTCAAAGCTGGATGAATGGTTTGTTTGTTTTTTGTTAATTCCCCTTCTTTTTGTTTGACTGCTGTGGAGGGGAGAAACTCTGAAATGACCAATTTAGAGGGCTAAGTACGAGGAAAAGGCAGACCTTGTACAATTATTGGTAGGAGGCAGCTGCTAGGGAGAGAGCTGTTATGATGTGCCTATTTAGAAGGAGCTGCTGGCAAGGAGTCACTCTCTTCTTAGTGAGGTGAGAAAATAATTTTAGGAGGGCTGAGAATTAGCTAGGATAAAGATTCTTTGTTTTGTGTGTGTCTTGGGCGAGTGACTTTGGACTCTACTACCCTACAAAAGTGAGGTTGAACTTTCACAGTGATCTGAAGGGCTGAGCCATACTCCACCAGAGAGGGATGAAAATGCTGTTGGGGAAACTGAGGCCATGGTCTGCAGCAGTATGCCCTGCCACAAGGAGGAATGCAGGAATTGGTGACCTAATGACAGTGCCCAGTTGAATGCACCTTGGGTCTAAGGGCTTTTTTAACACACCCTTCCCACAGGGTGCTGAATATCCACAGTTCCTACTGGTCATCTGTGAAATAGTTAGTGCATCACAACTCCTTCCCCCCTCTATAATTAACACCTTTATTGACTATCTCAATAATGTAGTCCAAGACAGAACAGCCACAGTGCTTAAGCTGTTTTCTTAATCCTCAATCTTGTCATCTGAGGTGGTCAAACTTCAGGCACCAATTCAGGGCAGTTTGGGAAAATGTGTACTGCTTCTGCCCAAAATCCTTTGTGAAGTAAAAAGAGTGATTACAGTGAGGTTCACAACCAGGATAGAAAAGGGCCAGAGATACAAATGTGTAGTTCTAAAGGCGTTCAAAGAGAATAGTGTGTCACCGAGAAGCATGAGCTGTGTGTTGAGCACTGTGGAGAAGATCCTTAAGGGTACATCTACTGTAATAAAAGATATGTGGCAGGGCCACGGCTGGCCTGACTCAGTTGTCTCAGACTTGTGGAGCTAAAAATTGTGATGTAGACCTTCAGGCTGGAGCCTAGGCTTGGAGCCACTTCTCGCTCAGTGACTCAAGAGCCTGGGCTTCAGCTTCAATATCTGCTCTTTTTTGTAATTTTTTGTCCTACAGCCAGAGCCCCCATCAATTGAGGCAGGCCCTGATTCTCAGAGCCATGAGTTTGTTGTATAGACAAACCCTAAGTGCTCTGAGGATAGTTTTAGTGCTGTGCAAACCAGATTGTGGAAGCTGTTCTCTTGTCTCTCCAGCATCAGTACCCAGGAGGGTCATATTCTCCAGGTTTTAGTTTGAAAAAGCTAGCTTGGTATAGGGTGGTGGTAGTGGTTGTTAGCAAGAGGGGTTCTTCATAAGAGGTATAGTGGCTGCAGTGTTGTGTGTAGTATGGGGCACTGCTTCTGAGAACTGAGTAATTAATGATTAGTCTAGCTCCATATTACAGTGTAGATAGTTATGATGAGACAGTATAGGAGCCAGGAAAGAGGTGTGGATTTCTTGGGGAATAATATCAGAAAAGGCAGGGAAGCTATGATCTTGTGGAAAGGATTGGCAGAAACAATAGGAGGGCAAGGGTAGAATCAAGGTCGTCTTGAACCCTGAAGAGTGCAAGGGACAGTATGTCATAAGAAGAGGAGTTGAATGAAAGTGTTAAATGAAAATGCTGGAGGGAAAGCAAAGATTTCAGTACCTTTGGAAATGACAGAGCAATAAAAGAGTGCAGAATAGAAGGCTTAACAGAAAGTTCAGTTGTTTTCCCACCCCTTCACAATGGACAGCGAGTTCAGTGTCTGTCAGTATTTCTTCAGTTCACAGTCTCTTTTCCCTAGAGTGCAGAGTTCATCATTTTACTATTAAGTTCTAGGCAGCAAATACTTGGGGAATGATTTTTATGGGAGCAAGATCATTTGGCTAAAAGACATAGAAATTCTGATGTTGACTGTGCCAGCAAACAACTTATATTGAATCTCTTCCCATCAAGAAGGAATGTGCGATACCTGTGTGAAGGAAGAGACCAAAATCAACTGGATGAGGGGAGTTTTGAGAAGTGGCTTGAAAATTATTTTAATCGCACTACTTCTGCTAATGGTGCAGGGGCAATGGATGCTGCTAAAATATATTAGCTCAGTAGATGAATAAATCTAGGTCAGTGAAATTTATTAACAGAGCACAGCTTTCAAATTCCCTTTTTCCACAGACTATAATGCTTGCTGCTCCAACTAGCTTGGAAGAAAGCCAGAAGCTCTTCTCTATTGGTTTATTTAAGTAACATTGAAAAAGGCCTTCTGCCCCTCTGCAAACATGGAGTACCTTGATAGAAACTAGTGAGGTCCATGCTGGATGGATGTGGATTTTGTAAACCTAAACATGTGCTGCACCCGTTTATTCCTAAAAGGCCTGTTTTAAGTGGTTGGGTGGTAGAGGGAGAAGAGTTTTTGGAGTCACCACTTCACAGATCCTGTGTGGTCTCTTTCATCTCAAATGAGTACGCTGCAGTTACTGTGGCTGATGCTACCGCATCAGTGCTTCAGTGACTGGAGCAATTATTCTTCAAGATCCCCACTGATTTTACCAAGCTGGGTGTTGGAGATAGGCTTTGGTCATTAGATCAGTAGCCCAGCCTGGTCACTAAAGCTTGAGTGTAGTAGACAAAGCCTGCTGCATCTCACCAGATTGGTGAAGAAGGATAACGCATCTTGCATTGTGGGAAGTGGCTGGAGATTGAGTCAGAGTACTCCTGGCTTTCTCCTGAACTAGCTGGGACAACAAACACTCCCCTACATGCAAAAGGAGGCCCAATTTAAATATAATCCCAGTCTCTTTGCTTTGAATTTGTCAGGTGTTGACTCTAACCTCATTTGTTTTTATTACAGTTGAGTAAAAAATGGGGACATTTTCCACACAAGTTAGTGTTCACAATAAATATGACAGTGTAAGATACTTGCCAGTGTATTTACTTTTCCAATGTGAAACCAATTAGTGAGCTCATTCTTTAACAGCCGACCTTGTCCAGCATTTCCTATGGGGATCATGCCCTCTGAATGAAAGACATCAAAATCCACCAGAACAATAACAAATATACAAGTATGGCTGAATAACTGAGAGAATAAATGAATCATTTGACTGAGATCATCAGGGATCCTGATTTCCCAGACTTCCTGTCTTACACAAAGCACCTTGAGACTGTTAGTTTAAGTCAGAAACATACTGCACAGTGAAAAGAATGATAGCAAACCTCCAAAGGCTCAGAGTTGGGGGTCTTGTTAAGAGAAATATCCAAAAGTTCAAGGACCATACTGTGAGCTGATGTTGTTTCAACATCAGTGGGTCCTATGCCACACTCCACCAATCAGGGATCTGACCCTCAGTGTTTATATAAATGATCTGATCTTCTTGACCCTGCAAAACTGATCTGAAACCTGAGATGTGCCACCTCTTATGTCAGATAAAAATATCCCTAGAATAACCTGTTTCCTCCACTTGTGTTCCTGGCTTGAATTCCTAAGGGCAGAGTTCTGTGAAAATGGAGAAATAATTATATATCATTCATCTCTTACAAAAAGATTTCGTTGTTTTCTGGTCCAAAGAAAGGTGCAAAAATTTGATGGACAGGGGGAGGCATTTGTTTTATCAACTACTTCATTCATCTCTGCAAGACTGTATAGCATGCTGTATATATTAGCAAAATATCATGTTCCTCTTTACATTTGTGATCCTTTAATAATATAGTCATGTGCTATAGGAAGATGGCACATAAGTTCTGGTAAAATGAGAACTCTTGTGAACTTATTTCCCCTGAGAAGGAATAAAGCAGAACTCTAACAGATAATTTGATTCTGAGCTGTGCTGAGTGTGGATCCAAGCATGTTGCAAGTGACACTTTCAAAAATCTGTTAGCCTTTAAAAATGCCACAGGACTCTGTTTTTTCAAAAATCATGTATCTGCATGTTCGTGCACATGTATGGGTTGAGAAGTGGATAGGTTTAATAGAAGATTCTTCATTACAGAAAAACAGGCTCTACAACTGAAATGCATTTTTTGGGCACAGAGCTATACAAAGAATCCACGTATACCAAGAAACATAGAGGATGTCATCAATGTGATGGGAACAAGTGGAGAGAAGAGATGTGAGCATTGCTTCAGATGAACAAACCAAGTCCTGTGGCACTTTTAAAGACTAACATTGCTTCAGATGAGTTTCTTATGGAGGGGATGGTATGATTAGTGCTCAGGGTTTAACTGATCGCCATATTTGGGGTCGGGAAGGAATTTTCCCCCAGGGCTGATTGGCCTGGGCTCTGGGGGTTTTTCTCCTTCCTCTGTAGCACAGGGCATGGCTCACCTACTGGTGAATTCTCTGTATCTTAAAGTCCTTAAATCATGATTTAAGGAGGGAAATAACTCAGTCATAGGTTGGGGGCCTATTGCTGGAGTGGGTGGGTGAGGTCTTGAGGCCTGCATTTTGCAGGAGGTCAGACCAGATGACAATACTGGTCCCTTCTGACCTTAAAGTCTATGAGTCTATGATGTGTTCATGTTTAAGGCATCTGTGCTAGGGGCATAAGCTGGGAGCTTCAAGTGCTTGCCTCACAGATTGGTTCTGGGGAGATGGAGAGTTCAAAGCTATTTTGCTGCAGAAACAACCAGCAGAGATTAATTTCTTTGTTTTGGGTGAGGGGTGAGATTGTGCTACTACCTGAGTTGGAAATATTTACTCGAGACAAAAAAAGGCTTCAACATCCTCATTTTACTGCATCTGTGAGAGAATTTTTTGTTTTTGTTTATGTGAGAAACATCTTTCCTGGTTATGCAAGTGAGATGTTGTATCTTGTTTACCAGCTGCTCTCAAGGCAGCTGATGGATGGAACTGCTTGCCTCAGATCCCTGGTGGAGTGCCAGCCAGCCAGCAAACCCAAAAGAAATGTTAGTGGCACCTAAAATAAGTCATTTTCAAAATATCTTTTAAAGGAGGTGTATATACTGCCCCTTTCTACTATAACTAGGTGGATCAGTAAAACCATTACTAGAAAATGGTGGTTTTGCAGTATGTGTACCTAAATACACTGTAATAAAACAATGTTTAAGTGGCATAAAGATGACTGGGATAACATTAGAAAGCGTACATGATCAGCTATTTTCAACAAGGATTGCAGGTCACGTTTTGTCCTCACTCCTCTCTTAACTCATGCCCTGGACCCACCTTCCTTAAGTGCTCAGACATCACAGCACTCTGGGATTTGGATGCCATTGGACCACTTCTGAAAAAACCCTGCACCCATTAGGTGCTAGCCTGGAGTTTAGGAGGCTGAGGTCAACGCTCTGCTCCATCACAGACTTCTTTGTGACCTGGCCACTCAGGTTTCCATATATAAAACTGGGAAAATCAGAGAAGCGGGAACATTAACTGGTCACTTGTTCCAGTGCTGGCTTTTGAAAATGGTGGCATTAGGATCTGAGTCTACACTGTCAGAGTCTATGCACATTTTACTGTCAATTTCAACAGGAACAGAAGCAGATCATGTCAGGATGGCTCTAACAAACAGACTAGGAGACAAAGGAAAACTGCAAGCCCTGGAGTTTAAGGGCTGATTGCTTCATTTTTAAGTCAAGTTGATAGAGTGAGCTAATTGGAGGTGAATAGCAGGGAGAAAGCTGGGATCTCTAAGGGTTGCCCCCAGAGCAGCTCACGAGACCACAATCTTGTCCAGAGAACATTCTCTTTGTGTTGGAGGTTTTATTGGTTTTATGTTTCTTTTTTCATTGCTGTAAGTGCCACGCCTGTTCTGTAACTGCTTGCTCAGAGAGGCTCTGTTTGTGGCACTTTCAGTCTGGCACCACTCACCAGCACTAAATACACTTAAACAGAGAAGTAAAAAGCCATAAATCCCCATCTCACACCTGTGTGCAGGATGCATGTATGTGTCAGCTGAGCTTTATTCATGTTTTTCCAGCACAGAAACTCTTTAAATCCCCTAACAATTTAAAGGCTCGTTTGTGAGTTAGCCAATGCTTAAACCAAGTTGTTTGTGATATTGATTTAAACCAGCTAAGCTCTTTTAGTCTTGAGATTTCAATTTGCAGGGCAGTACGCCCCTGTAAAAGGAAAAAGGCAGGTGCGGCAGGGGAGAGGACTGCAGGAGAAAGCAGTGTTCTGATGGTACTTTCCAAGTCAGCATTTACGTGACTCAGGTTCATTTTGAGGAGAATAATTTATAGTGGCATGAATAAATAATAGCAGTGAGTTCTGACTGTCCAAACACGGTATGTAATACCCTGGGGGAAATTTCTTTACTGTGTTCTAATGACTGATCTTCGGCTTTTGTGTTGCATACAGTTATAACAAGTAAATCACTTGAAAATAACTGACTTGCCAAGGTTTGTTTCAACAGCACATGTCAAAGTGCACCCCAACTCAGTCTGAGATATGAGTACAGTTTACTGCAGCAGCCAGTGTGATCTCTTTGCCTGCCTTTGTCAGTGGCCATGTGAGACTGCTCATTGAGTTTAAATCGATGATTCACTGTGGACTACACAGCAAAACCCCACACTTTCCTCATTTCCCCCTTCTCATAGGGAAGAAATATGGATTGGGCATCTATTAAAAGCCTAATGAGTTTCGAAAGATCATCACCTGACTCATTTAAAAAGCAATGGCAACAAAATATCTGCATTGTTAATTTGATTTGTGGATGGAAAACCTCCCCAAGCCATTACTACTTATATCTTGAAGACTGCTCTTCCTAGCTACCTCTGTTGAGTAGAGCTTGCTCTTTTTTCTTATTCACATTCCATCTTCACTCCCTAGCCTCTGTTTTTATGATTATTCAGTAGTGACACACTGCATGCAATACTCTACTAAAAGTGCTTGTTATTTCTATGAGAGAATATCAAAACCATTTCATAAGGCAATTTTATTGCCACAGGAGTTGCTATTGTTTTCAGCTGGATCCTCCCATAGACCCTGTCTATTTTAGAGTCCATTTTATCTATAAAGGAGCCACACTATTGGCAGCAGCAGTGGAAACTTTCCTTTGTTTCACCAACTAAAAGACCATCTTTGTGTATCTTGGATTTCTTTAACATAGCCAGAACTGTAATATTGAGGCACCAGGTTCTAAAATAAACTTTAGGGATTTAGAGGGAAATTTAGTGTCTTTGCCCATTAATACATGGTCTCTAGTGAGACAATCTTATATTAGAGTGCACGTATACGTGATTTCTCACTGTCTAGCATCACCATGGTTACAAAGGGCCTAATAATGCTTCCATTGCAGTCAATGGGAGTTTTTTGCAGCTGACTTCAATGGAAACTGGATTAGGCTCTCACATTTTGCTCTATTAACACTTTGATGGCAGGAAGTTAGCCCAGAACTCAATACATCTTTAAAAAGGGGGGAGAGAGGGAAGGGTGATATTTTAATCTATCTAAGTGACTGATGGTCCCTTTCACTGTATTTTCCGAGCACCTCATGTATTTATCACATCTGTGAGATTAGGAAGTAGTATTTCCCTGTTTTATATATGGAAAGCTGAGTGCTCAGGTCACAAAGAAAGACTGTGATAGAGCAGAGAGTTGACCTCAGTCTCCTAAACTCCAGGCTAGCACCGAGGGCTAGATCATCCTTCAGATAGAGTATTGGGGAGGGGCATGGCAATGGGAGTTGGGTACCAGTTAATAGAAAATTGTTTCTATTTCTCATAATGGACAGTGTTGAAGTTAGTGATTTAATATGATAATAGAAAGGTGGATAAGGAACTGGTGAAAAGGGAGACTGCACTGGGTCATAGCAAAAGGTGAACTGTCAGGCCAGAGGGATGTTACTAGTGCAGTTCCTCAGGGATGAGGTCTTGGGGCTAATCTTATTTAACCTTCTTATTACTGACCTTGGCACAAAAAGTGGAAATGTGCTAATGGAGTCTGTAGATGACATGCAGTTGGGAGGCGTTGCCAATAGAGAAAAAGATCAGGAAGATCTGGATGAGCGTAAACTGGAATAGGATGAAATTTAATAGTGGAAAGTGCAAGGTCATTCATTTAGGGACTAATAGCAAGAATTGTTGCTATGAGCTGGGGATGCATCATTTGGAAGTAACGGGGGACAAGAAGAACTGGTTGACCAAAGGCTGACTATAAGCTGACAATGTGTTGAGGCTGTGAAAAAAATCTAATGCAGTTCTAGGATGCATCAAATGAAGTATTTTCAATAGAGATATGGAGATGTTAGTACCATTACACAGGATGGTGGTAACAGCTCATCTGGAATAATGTGTGCAGTTCTTGTCCCCCAAGTTTAAGAAACTAGAACAGGTCCAGAGAAAGGCTACTAGGATGATCTGTGGCATGGAAAACCTGCCTTATGACAGGAGACTCAAAGAGCTTGGCTTGTGTATCCTAACTAGGAGAAGGTTCAGGGGAGATATGATTGCTTTCTATAAATAGAGCAGAGAGATAAATACCAGGGAGGGACAGGGAATTATTTAAGTTCAGTGCCAATGTGGACACAAGAACAAATGGATATAAACTGATCATCAGGAAGTTTAGACTTGAAATTAGATACAGGTTTCTAACAATCAGAGGAGTGAAATTCTGAAACAGTCTTCCAAGAGGATCTGTGGGGGCAAAAAACCTACCTGATTTCAAAACTGAGCTCAATAAATTTATGAAGGGTATTGTATGATGGGACAGCCTCAGTTTGGCAATTGACTGATTTTTGACTAGTGGTGGTATACCAATTGCCTGAGATAGTAGGGCTTCTGAGGATTATAGAGAATTCTTTCTTGGGTATCTGGCTAGTGAATCTTGCCCACATGCTCAGAGTTTATCTAATTGCCATATTTGGGTCAGGAAGGAATTTTCCCATAGGGCAGATAGGAAAGGCTTTGGGGGTTGACATTGTTTGTTTTGCTTTGTTTTGTTTTGTTTGTTTGTTTTTTGTTTGTTTTTTTTTTTTGCCTTCCTCTGTAGTATGGGGCACGGCTAACTTGCTGGCAGATTCTCTGTACCGTAGTATTTAAATCATAATTTGAGGACTTTAATAACTCTGTCATAGGTTAGAAGTTTATTACAGCAGTGAATGGGTGATATTCTGTGGCCTGCATTGTGCAAGAGATCAGATTAGATGATCGTATTGGTCCTTTCTGACCTTGGAGTCTGAGTCTATGGTGATATATTGTTTGTCTCTCTTTTCTTCCCCCACTGTTTTGTTTTACAACTGAAA
Organism: Pelusios castaneus; assembly: GCA_007922175.1. Taxonomy (NCBI): domain Eukaryota; kingdom Metazoa; phylum Chordata; order Testudines; family Pelomedusidae; genus Pelusios; species Pelusios castaneus. The sequence goes on from ML685767.1 coordinate 16,193,039, forward strand.
TCTTTATTGTATGGGTTATCAGATCATCCAAAGGGTTTTGTGAACATGTTATTCTCAAGTTTGCAGTCCATGTAGGATATAATCTCTCGGCTAATGATAATGGGACAGACCCTCAGCTGCTATAAATCAATCCAGCTTCCTCTATTTCAGTGGGACCACTCAAGTTTAAAGTTAAGTATGTGTGTTAAGTGTTTGCTGGAGCTGGTTCTAAAGGTTTACATGGGACTTCACCTTATGCAAAGACAAGGTCTGATATGTCCCTCAAAAGTGACAAGAATTCACCTTCTTGAATAATTTTCATTTGAGTGGGGACCTCACCAGAATCCTGCATCTGAAACCCTAGAACTCTGTATAAGTTCAGATTCAAGTCTGAATTTCCCAGTTCAGCTATATCTCCTAATTAACTTGCACCCTGGGGATGAGCACTTTGAACTTTGGGGTCTAAATCTAGAGCTGAGATTCATAGCTTACACCAAACTTATAGTGGTGGGATGCTGTATGATTGAATGTAAGGTATCAATGGAAAAGTTATAATTTAAGTGATTCTTCTTTTTACATACATGTATCATTTTTATATATGAAGTTATGAATATTGGCTATGCTTTGGTATCTTACACAAGTGGAATATTCCTGGGCAACATCCACCGGATGGAATTTACATTAGTGCCAGCTAGCTATGCTTTGATGGCCCATCAAGGATGCTTAGGTCTCACAGTGAGCCATAGAAGAAACTCATTTCATCCAGACACCTCTTCCTTTGGATGCCTCAGACTCCAAGGGGCCAATGGCTGCCTCTGTTATAAGAACTTTGCACTTATTTGTATGGATATAAGTGCTTCTTTTGTTTTTTTAAAAAAAGAATAGGTGCCGGTACTCGATCAGGGACCTGAGGCTGGCAGTTGCAGCGGCAGGAGGTGGGGGGCCTCATTGCTGTGAAAAATAGGTGCCAGTACTCAGTACCCTTGAGTACCATCACAAAAAAGCCCTGAAGGATATGATATCTTAACCATCACTTACCCTCTTATCTATTATTTTAGTATTAAGACACTAGTTTATAGTTACTAAAGAATTGGCATCAACATGATTAATTCTGTAAGATCTGGGTTATATTGACCTGACTAAGTGGCTGATCTCTTTGAGAAGAATCCTATGTTTGACTAAATTGGTTTTCAGTAACCATTTATCATAGAGTCTAGTGTCTGGATGGTGAGATAAGAGCTGGGATGCTTAAAGAGATTGTGTTTGTGACTTCCTGTTAAGCAGTGTGGTGAGACAGAAGTTCACTTTTATTACTGGCTTGATATAATTTAAGAATAGAATAACCACCAGTGAGTGGTGAGTCCACCCTATTTCTCAGCAGTTTGTCCTGAATTTGGCATCCTCAGCTGTGAGTCACTGAGGCGTGGTGACATGTGGCCAAGGGAGGTTGCTCCTAGATTCATGTATGTCCATGCAGACTTTGCTTCTCTTCAATTTTTTATTATAACTTCCTTCTCTCTCTACTTTGTCTTTTTCCCACAACATAACAGTTGCTCTTTCTGCCATTCTGAGACAGATTTCCTACTCCCCCCTGCCCCTTCCCTGACCCTCTTTTTACCTTCCTTTTCACACACAGCACAATTGGGGTAGTTTTCAAACAAATCTGAACTTTTACTCTAGTCTGGTTTTATTTGTGGACTGAAACAAAGTGTGTTAACTGGAAACAGACCCTGCATTGCCTATGAGGGGAACTTGTGAAGTATTGATTCTTGGAAAGTTCCCATAAGAAAACAAAGCCCAGCAGACTTGCCTTGTTTGTAGAGCTGATGGAGATGATTGACTCCTAAAACCTTTGCCGTCTCTTCTCAGCCAACCCCTGAAAAAAGCAAATACATCGACTAAGTCAAACAACTATGTCCTCCTGAATTCTGAGCCAGACTTTAAAATGATGCTTAGCATCTTTCTGCACATAAACACTAAGGGGTCAGTATCAAACTGTCTTGTGGTGGTTCAAGAGCCTTAACACCAACCTCAGGCCAAATTGTTAAGAAACAGGGCCCAACCCCTAAATTGGTTGTGAGTTCTATACTTAGATTTCACCAACCACTTATCAAGAATAAACTTGTCAGGCACTATGGCAGCCTTAACGTAGAGTCACAGACAGTCTTGCCACCCAGATAAGCTACTTACATCACAGGTTAGAGCATCCTAGTCCCAAAGAACCATCCACTTACCCCAGGTCAATTACACCTTACATTTCACACCAAAGACCACACTTGTAGCCAATATTATACTAAACTATCTAAAGATGTATTACATAGGAAAAGGAAATGAGAGCAGGATTTTTACCTGCTTTAACCTGATAAATATACATACAAATGAGTTAGTCTTTTATGTTTCAAAAGATAATAGAAGCATTTATAAGTAAGCAAGCTCTATACGTCTCATAGCTCTAACCCAGGCTAAACACTGGGGATTGCTTCCTTATGGCTAGAAAAACTTTCCCTCAAGAATCCAAGCAGCATAGAGATACAGTTTTGTTTGTCAGGAATTTTTATCCCTTTAGTATCCCTTTAAATCTGAGTTGACAGATAAGCTGATAGGAGGGGGGGGGGGAGATCAATCAACAGTCTGTTGTTCTCTGATGCACCGTAATAGTTCATCTGGTGTTGGTGAGCCTTTGTTGGGCAGAACATACCACTGGAGGCTCGTATTTCACTCTAGTTAATGCTTCTTTCCTGTCTTGTGATTTACAGTTACAGAGACTTAGAATGCAACCCCTTAAATATTACCTTATGATGTTGGATAGAGATGTTACAAGTGAGACTATGAATTGCCTTAAGCATTCAATAAAGTCTAAACACTAAGCACGCTTTTATAATTCTAATACCTATTTTAACAATGCTGACACGCAGGTGAACCAGACCCATTCCAGCTGTGTGTGTACATTGGTGTTCAGGTGAGGCAGGGAGAACCTTGGCATAACCTGGCACTTGGTATGCCAGTGTCACAGCCAGATGCTCAGCTAGTATATCTCAGATGAGCTCTTTTAGCTGTAATGGAACTGTGCTGACTGAGCCCAGCTGGGCTCTGGCCCTCTATCCTTTAATGAGCTGTTGGGAGACCATGGGTATAAGAAGCAATAAAAGTTGAGTAAGAGCGGCCTACAAGATGATATTTTGTATATTGCATTAGCACAAACGGTCCCTGTTCATGGTTGTGAGCAAGGTGCTGTGTTGACATAAAGGACAATATAAATCACTTAGGATCTAATTTGAAACAAAGGCAATAGGTCACTGGACCAAGCAAAAGGAGGAAGGGCAAGGTTAATGATGAGATCAACCTACACCATAAGGTAGCTTGGTACATAGTTCAAAGGCTCAAGTCATCTATGATGTTGATGAGTTTGTTTGTCTGTCATACGTCTGTCCTTTCAGCTCACAGTTCATTTGGCTGACAAAATAAGGAAATGGTAGTAAACTACAAGTAAAATATTTTACACCCTTGTATTGAAAGGAAAATTGTATCCATTTTACTTAATACAGGCAGATCAACAATATACTGTGTTCATAATGCTAGTCTGTGAAAATACAGTCAATAACTCAAGTGGAAACCACCTACTGGTGAATTTTCAGTTCATCCCTAGAAGGTTAGAGTATCTGAACATGTTAGTATTGAAAACAAAAATTTGATGCTCTTTTTAATGATTTGTTTTCTAATTATTTCCACAGCTCAAAGGGTGCCTTAAAAGGGGTCTTGTTTAGAATCAGTACAAACAGCCTTGAATAGCAGATGCTGCCTTTTAAGTGGCGGGTTATCCCAATGTCAAGGATATGACTGCAGAGACTTTGTCTACTCATAAACAGCTCTGTACATGGGCAGTTCTCAGGAATGTAATTTTTCCTCCACCCCCATTTCAGAAATGACATTGTAGCTCTTGACAATACTGATTGAGAAAGGCGGTACAGAAAAAGTGGAACACTTTGCATACAGAACAGCATCAGCTAAAAGGAAGATTGTAAAGGTGACAATGGACTTGGTAGGGAGGATTCTTTGTTAAATGGGAGTTTGTGGGTATATCCATGTGCTAAATTTAACCCCTCTCTTACAAATAAAAAAGAGCTGGATCACTTTACCTTAGTCCCTTGAGAGAGATTTGTCCATATCACAGAACCACCACACTGTTGCATGCATTTCATATTCTCTGAGGTGGGGAAGTCGAGCCTTGAAGAGCCAAGATTATCCTAGGAAGGCTAGAAATGCATTGGGTAGAGCTGTGCAGGGAAGATTGTGGCCACATTAGACTTGATTTACCTAATGACTATTAATCACTTAATATAATAGGCACCAAATTCCCACTGATTTTTGAATTAGTCTTTTATGTTTAAGCTTCAAGTGTCTTGTTCCATTTTTCTTAGTTTTCCCTATATTTTGTATGCACGAACAATTTTTGTTTTTCACTAGCATAAAGCTGATGTAAACTATTTAAACATAAAACTTATCAAGATAAAGTGGCAAATAATAGATATTCACAGAAAAAGAGCTTATACCCCAGTGTCCCTTGCCTGTTGTTTATCATAGGCTAACCCAGTAAACAATGTGAATGCCATTGGCTTCATTTTCTTATTACTTTTACTGGTGTAACTCAGGAGTAACTGCATTGAAGTTACACTGATGTAAATGCAATGTGAGAAAAGAATATCTCTAATACGTCATAATTATACGTCCAAGACTATCTCTATTACATTGCAATTACTAACACTCCCTCTTCTAAATAGAATTATGGTAAGCGACTGTGAAAGCTCACTGCTCTCAGCGATTCTTTTTCAGACCCTGTTTATACAGAATTACAGAAGTCATCTAGGTAATAGCCTGAAAGAAAATAGACTTGTTCAGTGAAAGATCGTGAAATTGCAATCAGTTTTTGAAAGAGGGAACGAAATCAGGGGTGAGTAACAGATGGTGGTGGCAGCTAATCTTTCAGCCTATTATTTTACCATATGGGGTCTATTCCACAGACATTCATGCTGAAAATAAAACAGAAATTAATCATTATGTGACAATATATTATTTAAATAGCTCTGTGTACAGTGATTCTTTTTTGCCTCCCTTTAGAAGCCAAATGCAAGCGTGTAGGTTCCAAAACAAGATACAGCAGCAAGTAGATGCCTTTGTGGTGACAATACGGCATTTGTGCCTTTTAGTTCACAGGAGGAAAATTTAATACAATGGCTACTCATTTGAGCCTGAAAAATGGAAACCTATATAGAAATATCCTATGGACTTTAATAAGAACTAAAAACTCTTTTTGTAGACTTTTTGTAGGGGATCATTCTGTAGAATGGAACATGTAATTGGAAAAAAGAATGGTATAGGATGATTTATAAAAGAGATGATATTTTATTAAATTATGTGGCCAGATTCACATTTGGTGTAGCTCTGTGGAAGTCACTAGAGTTGTGGTAATGTACACCAGCTAAGGCTTTGTCCTTATAAGCTTAAATCATTTCTATTGAGCCATATTACATTTCTACAGATGCCTATAAGTTGAATCCCTATTAAATGCTATAGGATTCTTCCACAAACAAAAATTTAGCTGGTCTCTCTGGAAGCTCTTTTTTTTAATCTCTGTTTTAATACTCTTGTTAAATATATCACCAAGGTAAGGTCATCTTAGGGGGTGACAGATCTCTTACCTAGAAGGTAAGAGATTGAAGTCCATGATAGCATTCTCTAAAATGTTTCCAGTTCCATACACTGGGCCAATTAGACAGGCAGAACTGCAGGATCTCAATGTTTGGATGAGATAACAGTGTAAGGAAGAGGAGTTTAGATTTATTAGGAACTGGGGAACCTTTAGGGACAGAGGGATGCTATACAGGAAGGATGGGTTCCACCTAAACCAAAATGGAACTGGATTGCTGGCATGTAGAATTAAAAAGATTGCAGAGCAGTTTTTAAACCAAGGGCTGGGGGGAAAACTGACAAGTGTAGAAGACCATGTGGTTCAGACAGAGTCATTCCTTAGGGAAGAATTTACTAATGGAGATTCTTTGTATCCTTGTAAGGAGGACAAGATGGAAAAGGATAAAATATGGGATAGAATCTGATTAAAAAGAAGCTCATTCAGTTACATCCAGGGTTTGGTGGTTTTTTTGTTTGTTTTGTTTTTACAACAAAAAAGTGCGGGTACAGGACCTGGGGCCACATCACTGTGAAAAAAAGGTACCAGTACTCAGTACCCCTGAGTCCCATCACAAAACAAGCCCTGGTTACATCACATAAAGGCAGACAGCTAAAAGTGACAGTTTTTAAAAAATGCTTTATATACACATGTTAAAAGTCTAATTACTAAGATGGGTGGAGTTGAGTGCCCCAAATTAAATGAGAATAGTGATATAATCGGCATCAGAGAAATTTGGCAGACTGAAGATAATCCATGGGACACAGTAATGCTAGGGTACAAGAAGGAGAGAGTAACCTGTACTGGTGAGAGGCTGGCACTGTTATAGAAAGAATAGAGTGAAATGGAATAAAAATCTAAATTAAACTAAACTGTGCCATAGAATCTCCATAGATCGTAATTCCACGTTTAAATAATAAAAATATGGCAGTAGGGATATACTACTGACCACCTGACCAGGTTGATGGTATTGATTGTGAAATGCTCAGGGAGATTAGTGAGGCTATTTTTTAAAAAACAAAAAACAAACTCTGTAATAATGGGAGATTTCAACTATCACCACACTGACTGATTCCAAAGGGGTAGCCAAGTTAGTTTATTGTAGAAAAACAAACAGAGTCCTGTGGCACTTTTAAAGACTAACAGATTTATTTATCGCATGAGCTTTCGTGGGAGGAAATTCCACTTCTTCAGATGCTTTGAATATGCCCATCTTCAAAGCGTCTGACGAAGTGGGATTTTCTCCCACGAAAGCTCATGCGATAAATAAATCTGTTAGTCTTTAAAAGTGCCACAGGACTCTTTTGCTTTTCATATTGACTGAGTACACGTAACCTCTGGATGGAACGCAGAGATAGTTTCTTGACACCTTAAATAATTGCTTATTGGGCAGCTAATCCTGGAACTCACAAGAGAAAAGGCTATTTTTGATTTTTTTAGTGGGAGTAACTCTCTGGACCGAGTGCACCACTTAAGCGACTTGAATAAAAATTTTGCCTTATTTCCAAACCAGGCAGAAAGAGTACTGAGTTCCTGAAGAAATCATCCAACAAACACTCCACTACCTCTTCTTTCAGGAGCTACATGTATTTCACAGCTTGGCACGATAGTGGAACATTGTCTTGCTGATCATACCAGCCTTGTCCCTTCCTTCCCACTGGAACGCTCAAATGTTACTTAACGTGAACCTTACTGCCATATTTTTCCTTGTAGGGTGGAGCTGAGATAAAGGCACTAATCCTGCAAAGGAAAACTCAAAGGGACACTGTGATGCTGCTGCTGAGGTCAGCCATTATGGTTCTCCTTGCCCACTCAGAAGAGAGCAATTTAGAGGGACATGGAATGTGTTTATTTAATAAAGAAATAAACATAGGTGGACTCATAATGAATTGGTTATGTGTTTGTGAAACATTAACAGGACAAATGCTGCCAAGTTGCAGTTAGAGATTGATCCCCAAAGTAAACTGATTCCTGGTTTATGTGCAGCTAATTGCATACTGCTTAATCACCCTACCTGTAGCTATAATCCCAGGCACAGCCTATGTCATCATTGCAAATGCTTCCACGTACTCCTCAGGCTCATTTACAGAATATCAGTTTGTCCCTTAGCCCATAAGAGTGCCCATTTGTGGGGTCAGTTGTTACATTAGAAAATGTTTGTTTACACTAGGCATCTTTCATTTCTCTGGGTGAGATGGAAACGGCTTGATCATATTACACATCATTAATAAAAACAGAGGAGTTTTGACTTTAAGGACAAACAATTCCCTTTAGTTCATGGGAGTATAATTTTTATACCTACTCTATGGAGAAGTTACTAATATAACCAATCTGTATAACTGTGCATCGTTTTCAGTGTGCTGCACATCTGATGGCCACTTCACAGCAACAACAGGAAAAAAACTTGGATCTTATTTCTCCAGAAACACAAGCCCCCGCCAGTTAAACTAAAAGAAAACAGTGCCACTGTATGCATTTTGCCCTTTAAGACAATAGCAACTGATTTTAACCATAAGAGTGCATTTTGATGTAAATCAGTGTAGTGCCATTGAAACCAAGGGAGACATGCCACTTTTTTCCACCTGACGATCAGGCCCCCTCTGTATTCAATAGGGGTGGGATTTTCAAATGATGGGGCTTGTGTGCTTGGAGCTCCTAAATCATCTAAGCATTTTGAGACTCTTGTCGTGGGTATTTAAATAGGTAGGGAAAGGTAATACACCAGTTTCTAGTATCCTATCCACCACTATCAATCTATAGGAACACCAGTGTTACTGCTGGTGTTATGCATCACTGGCTTTACAACAGTGAAAATGAGAGCACAGACATCAAAATCTGCCAGGGAGCTTTTCCAGTTCCCTCGGGAGATGGGTTTGTAGGGATTTGTGATGCAGAAGGCAAGAAGAGGGGTGAGAGAGAGATCTTGATTATCTAAAAGGCGAAAAAATGGTGGTGATTCTTTGATTTAATTCAGAGTGGAATTAGTTTCCTTATACAGTACTCTACTGGCCTGATTCACCACTAGCTTACAACAGTGTAACCACCCTGAGCAATACAGCGAGAGGTCAGACCTTATATTTTTTGCTCTACTATGCAGAAGTGACTAAGGGGTGGTGGACCTATTCAGCTTTTAAGTCAGTGGAGTCACTCCAGGAATGAGTTGTGTCCACTGACACAATACATGTATTGTATTCTGATTCACTTTCTTTTTAATACTATATCTTTAATCCTTGGAAAACTTCTGATGGTAAACACTGTATCTCTTCACAGTCTTATTGCTAACAATGAGTTTATAACAACACTTAGTTAACAAGTTATTAAAATATTTGCCAGTCTGCCCAAAGTCTGATTTTTTTAATAGCTTTGGTAGGTTCCCCTTTGGTGTGATAAGCTGAGTGTTAACAAATTGGCTGTAACGAGCATTCAGTTGAGCCATTTACTGCAAGCGAGATATGAGTGAATAATGTAATCCCTGATGCGAACCCCAAAGGTCTGATACTCAGTGGAACTCAGCTTGAACAAAGAGTAGGTAGTTGAGGCCTGGAGTATTTCTGTGCAACTTAAGAAAGTTGTATCTAGTAGGTTTTCTGCAGAAACCAAAAGAGTGAGTCTGTGCAACTCCATGGCTTTGAGGGAGAATGGGTCTCCAAACTTGGAACTGGAGCCAAATGTTGCAACTGGCTATCTTTTTATTTATTATTTTTATGATAATAGTCCCTTGATGAACCAACCATTGTCAGAGTTTGATAGAAAAAGACTAGCCCAGTTGTTAAGGCTGTAGCCTAGGACACTTTGAGTCTTGTGTGACCCTTGGCAAATCACTTAGTCTTTCTGGCTATGTCTACACTTGTAAAGTTAAATCGACTTAACAAGGTTAACTTTGTCAACTTAAAGTTGACCTTGTTAAGTCGACTTAACAGAGTGGCTACTCTTTAAGGTGACCTTGTTCAGTCAACTACTATAGACATAGCCATCTACACTGGCTTTAAGTCAACTTAATAAGGTTGACTTAGCGCTATTCCCCGTCCGCACTGGCTTTAAGTCGACTTAAGAAGTCGACTTCAGGTGACTTTCAGAGGTGGTGTTATTAAGTTGGCTTAAGCTGTTATTAAGTCGACTTAAGGAAGTGCTTAAGTTGACTTAATAAAAGCCCAGTGTGGGCACAGCTTTGTGAAGGTCAACTTAAGTGTCCTTAAGTCTACCTAAGTTGCCAATGTAGATGCCCTCTGTGCCTCAATTCCCCATTGGTAAAATGGAGATACTACTATTTAGTAATAATAGTATAAGTGCATCCCTACCTCTCAAGCTGTTATTAGGATAAATACATTAGTATCTAACTGCCTCATAATCTTTACAGTAATGGGGACCTGTCTAAGTATCTGAGAAGTGGCCAGTGTCTGACTATCTTGCCTAGTTAATAGGACAGACAAAGTTCCCAAATCCAAACACACAGTCAGTTTTGGGTGTTTGAAATCTTGAACTTTGTTTTGTTTGCAAGTTCCCCTCTATTTTTCTTATATTACTGCTGAAATACACTGGGCATGTTTCTCATGTCATTCCAGCAGAGATACATCAGGGCAAAAACCAAATGGTTGGAAAATGAGATATGAATCTGGCCCACTGTATACTAGTAAAGAACCAATAATTAGGGTAAAAAATATCGAGGACTGTGCCTAGTTGGGTTGAACAACCTCTAAACTAGAGGCAATAATTATTCCTAAAAGGGGTATGGCCATAAGGAGGTTAAATATATAATACAAAATCATAAATCAGGAAATCTCAGTGGGGCCCTTAAGTGAGCTTCAAGGAGTAGAGACACTTGGTTCGAAGTTGAGCTCATACCACTTTTACACTGGTGAAACCCTGTTTTCTCTGGGCGAGTTACTCTTGATTTACATCAGTGGAAGTGGCGTCAGAATCTGATCCAACATCACGGTTGCAGTACTGCAGATGTTCTGGGCAGTCATCCACCACCTTCTGTCTAAGTACATCACCTCAGCACTGCCGCTAGCGCCAATGAGTTCTTCATGAGTCTCATGGTATTTGGTGTTTTTCCGAAAGCTCCAGCTGCTGGAGTTACCTTGAGAATCTCAGCTTCAACTGGCACAATAGTAAGTTTGTATCCCTCGTGTTTTTAGAGAGACTCCTAGAAATGTGACCACTAAATGTGCCTGCAGGAGAAAACAAACAGAGTGAACCCCACATTGATTATATCACATGATTTTGAAGCATGTCTCAGGAATTTTGACTTTGAGATTTTGGAACCCTGTGGGGTTGGCAATACTGTGATGCTCTCAGATCCAACTCCACAAGAGAGACAAGAACAAATCAAGAGACCAAAATCTGTTCTTTTATACTTGCGTGCATCTGGAGTGAAACCATTGAAATATAAAGCGCACTGAGGCCAAAATCCACAAAGATATTTAGCCTCCAGGATCTGAGTCTGAGATGCTGGCCTTTCAACTGGTGGAGTGCCTCCAATCCCATGTTTCCTGTATGTCGTAGCCATAATTACAAAACCATGGAACCCTTCTATCCCAGCTCCTATTTGACTTCAACATCAAACTAAAATCCCAAGCATGTTAATTTGAGTCTCTGTAACTCCTCTGGTTTTTTCCCCCAATCAGGTGCGCAGTATTCACTGGATTCTCACAAATGACAGAGGAAACAATTTCTTGGTGTTCGCTCTCCTGGGCAATAATTATAATTTGCCTGGAATGCAGTTTATTGTACTTCATCAAACACATTTCCCCATGGCGTAATTGTGTAGCACCTACATAAATATTTATTTCTGTTAAACTGTTGGAAAAATACAGCTGAATATGAGGGAAGACAGAATCTTTAAAACTCAGGGTTCTTAAAGAAACACTGCCTTCTCTCCTCCCCTCACACACACACCCATTGTCCTGGGGGTTGATGCAGTTCTCATTAAAATTAATAGTAAGACTCCTATTCACTTCAGTAAGAGCTGTATCAGACCCTACATTTTAGAGAAACAGAGTCCTGTGGCACTTTTAAAGACTTACAGATTTATTTATCACATGAGCTTTCGTGGGAGAAAATCCCACTTCGTTAGATGCTTTGAAGAACTGTTACATTTACATTTTAGAGCTCATGGCAGGGGCTGGATTGACAGCCCTGTTCTGCTTATACATTGAACCAGCACACTATAGGAAGTGCATTTTTCCCCTGGTTGTCTAAGTACTGATCCAGAGGGATGATATCTGGGCATCAGAGGATAATTCCTTCTTCGTGTCCCTTCAATCACTAGTCTCTCTTTCTTCAGAGTGCCAACAAGGGAACCAAGTAATGGTACGTGTGGTGGATTTTTGTGATATGACACCTATTCAGAGGAGTTGGACTAAGACATCTAAACTTATTTCACACAAGCTATCAAACAGCCATCAGATAAGAAAGGGGTTTTTTTTTTCCTTCTTTTTTTCATTATAGACTGAATGGTGACCTAAACTATGTATTCACTTCCTCTCTGGAACACTTACTTACTATGTCCATCATCTACTCACGGTGGCTTCCTGCAGGAGATTAAACTGATGCTGTTCCAGGGAGTTTCCAGATCTTAGTGGCATTTGATAAAGGGGGGTTTCTGTTGGTTATGTTGCAGGGTACTCTTGGTAAAAAGTCTTTTGGAGCGTATTACCCCATTTTAAAGATTTTATAACAAAGACAGGCCTGTGGGAAAAGAAAAGCAGCAGAGAGGAAGCTGCCTGGGGACAGCAGTATAAAAGCTTTGGAAAACAAAATACAGTGGTTGCCTCCTTTAGGTCCTTGAGACTGGAGCCCCTAAGCATAGATTGGTTGAATGTGCTCTGTTCTCTTAGAGCAGGAACAATGCTGGGGATTGTAGGTCTACCACTATTGGGATTGTTAGGCCAGTCAGGCAAGGCATGCTGGGAAGAGGGCGGGGTATGTCAGCAGCTTTCTTCACTGAGTGTAAATAGAGTCACTAGTGAGTTTTGTCTGTAGGCAGAAAGTTGTTTGGGGCTGGGCTTTGTTACTTTTCTCTAGGGAGAGGCTGGGTTCTTTGGAGAAAGCAGCCTCGGAGGAGTGGGAGTGTTGTTTTGAAAGAAATTCTCAGGTATGATCTTTTGAGAATGTTGGCCTTCAGCAGCTTCCCAGAAGCATTAAAGATACAAAAAGCCCATTGTGGGAAAATTAATCAGTTGTCTATGGGTGGTGGTTCTTTTTCTAGTTCCATTTTTTTTTTTTTTAAATGGAATTGACTTCACAGGCCATATTTCTTGCTACATATCCATCATCTTCTGCTAACAAGAAGTGACATAGCTATGAAAATCTCTACTCTGCTCATATGAATAGGTGCTGATCCCTATCCCTACCACTCAACTAATTATCAAGCCATTTAAACAAAGCTGGGCCAGAACAAAAGCTCTGGCAGTACAGCAGTCCTCTCTATAAACATCCCTTTTTTTCCCTACTGGATCTGAATAGCCCTGATTGCAATTTTGGTGACAACATTAGAAAGACCTTTGATTAAACTTCTGTGGTATTTTTGCCTTGTTTCCAACCAATGAGCTGAAATTACCTGCATTTTGAAATTTCAATGTAAATTTTGTTTTGGAAAAAGAAATTGGAATTCCATCCCCTATGATTGTCTGTGTCTGTCTGTCCTCATTCTGTGATATCCTCTCAATCCCTGACCAGTCAAGGTCCCTGGCTGGTTCTTTACATTTAAACATGCAATGTGAAGAAAATGGAATCACAGCCACAGATTCTCTAATCCAGTGGTTTTCAAACTTTTTTTCTTGGGACACAGTTGAAAAAAATCATTTATGCTCGCAACCCAACAATTACATCTTGGAGCAATGCATTCCAGTCTTTAGGTGGTGGCAGCAGGAGGTTCCACGTCCCAGTGCCTGAGGGTCTGTGACCCAGTACTGGGGCCTGACCCTAAGTTTGAAACCCACTGATCTAATCGATGAAATGCTAAACTATATGATAAACTTTCACCAGTAAGTAGTACCAACTGTAACATACCCTGTAAATTCCTGACAGCACAATAAGAGGTCCTATCGTACGCACACCAGCTGTGTTCATCTCTGTGAAGCAAGCTGGGCAGCCAGTATATATCTGGTACAGAAATCCTGACTTGGAGGTAGCAGCCCTGCAATTTATTCTGAACAAGATGTACGTGGCAGATTGTTGTCACTGATTTAACTTCCAAAGGGGTAGCCGTGTTAGTCTATTGTAGAAAGACAACAGAGTCCTGTGGCACTTTTAAAGACTAACAGATTTATTTATCGCATGAGCTTTCGTGGGAGAAAATCCCACTTCGTCAGATGCTTTGAAGATAGGAAAGTTACAGAGTGGGAGGAAATTAAATGCAGGGGAGTGTATGACATAGCATCAGGTCAG
>ML685767.1:16207491-16331733 GCA_007922175.1 Pelusios castaneus
TCTTCCAGACATTGCTCCTTTTCAGACAAGTGCTGCTTCCCCACCTATCAAGCCTACCTAGTGCTAATAAAACTTGAACTGACCTGAGCAAAGACTAGGTGTCTAACTGAAAAGGAATAAAGTTAAGGGAAATGGGTGGGCCTCAGATTTCCAATGTCAGTGAAATCAAATTAGAATCTCCACCTTTATGTTAAGGTAGGGCATGAGTAGCTGATCAGTTTCCATGTAACATGTTCCTTTCTTTCTTTCCAGTATTGGAGTGTGCTGTTTCTACATAAGCGTGTTCAAGTGTGGGATCCGAAGCATGTGTGCAGCGATGAGGAGGAATCTGAACCAGCGCTCCAGGTGGTGTCTGAGGCAGGTCAGAAACCCATGGGAGGAAATCCCAAGCATTCAAAAATCATGAGTAAGGCTGAAATCCTGACAGTTAAAGAAAATAAATTTGAGGTCCCTTTTAGTTGTCTTCTGATTACTGAGCTTTTAATATTCACATTTTCAAGTTTTTCCTCTGGAAGCTTGAGGGCTGGAAAGGGTAGGGAAAAATGGTTAATGATTTTTTATTTTTTAGTAACACTAGGGAGGGGCAGGCAAGGAGGGTAATTTGGTTTGCAAAACTTTAAAACAAAAATAAGTTTACATTTTTTTCATGAAACTGCTGCTGGATTTGCTGACCAGCTCCAATCAGTGCCTTGGTGAACCCTCCTTTTCCTCCAAAAACAGTACATTTCATGAACTTATGAAGTGGACCAACTTGTTTCGTTATAAATAATATGAGGGTGATTTGTGGTTTATGCTAGTAATTGCTAACTGCAGCTTTATACTGGGAAGCCAGATGCTTGAGAATGATAAGAAGCTTTTAAAATGCATTTGTCTCCGCTGGTTAAGCATGGAAGTTGTTTTACACTCTCAGTATCACGATAATCCTGCAGTTGCAGTCAGGTTAAAAACTCTTTTGTGATAGGAATTCTAGTATCTCTTCATTTAGCTGCAGTTCCTTCTATTATACTTTTAACTGCACTTTACCTGACAAAGGTACACTAAAATGTGTTAAAGGGGCTAGAAACTTGTGTTTAAAAAACCATGACTTCTAATCAAGGATGATCTCTAAACAAAGCTATTGGGCCAAAATATAGTGGGCATAATAGGTCCATTAACTGCCTTCATTTACACCATCAGCGTATGTGGGTGAAAAGGTTCAGATGTGATGTCAGCAGCTTTCACTTGTGAACTAAATTCACTCTACAGAGAGATTCTTCAACACAGGTATGACAATTCCACAGCCAAACAAACAGTCTTTGCTGGACTAAAAGAGCCTCAAGCAACACGGAGCACGTTGCTGTGAATGCTGCTTTTGATTTTGTGTTTTAAGAAGACAGACACTGGTGAATTGAAACAGTGCCCCAGAGACATTCATAAATGTTTTGGTTACCTGAATACATGGTCCTGAACCCAGTTTAAATATATTTTAAACAGCTAACATGAGAACACTCTGTTTTGTTTAACATTGTGAGCACTAAGCAGGGTGTATACATGCCACATTCAGTAGCTCTCATAACTCAACACGCCTATTATGCAAATGTAAATATATTTCTTTGCTGACACACAGCACTGTTTATAATAAGACCATTCATGCTACAATTTTTTTAAAAAAAGACTTTTTTGAAGCTTTGTGTTTTATTTTGCACAAATATATCACTATGAGCCCTTGCAAACTTTAATAATCAAGCCATGTATCTATGGTAAGCCTAGGCAATAATAAGCAATATGACTAGATTCAGAACAGCAACCTGGATCTTTAAGCTTTGGGTTTTATTAGTGAGAGCTTTGTTAGACTTTAACAAAACTTACATTCACCAAAGCTTTCTCCGTTTAATGTAATTTGCAAAGCAAGAGCCAAATGTTAGGCTTCCACTTCAGCCTAATAGTCTTTGACCTCGCTGTGGACTCTGACGCCATATCTTCCTTCTTGAAATCCTGTCCTTCCTTGGATTTTATAATTCCAGCCTCTTCTGGTTTTCCTCTCACTACTTTTCTGGATGTTCCTTCAGCATGTCTTCGAATAAGACACCTTCCTTCCAATTTGCATGGGCAGACTTTCTAGAAACAGTGGTGCAATACCCAGAAGACTCAGGCATCAGAGCCATTGCTTACACAAGTTTGTACCAAGCCTCTTTGGTTGGGGTTTTATTCTGAGAACCGAGAGAGAGAGAAAATTTAGATCTGAGCCCTAGTGTGTTCAAATCCTTCAAAGTCTGGGAGCTGATTGCTCAGACAACAAGCGCTAGTTTTGACTGGAGCTGGCTGGAACAAATTTTGATTAAACTTCTTTCTGTGTATAAAGGCCATCTCGTGTAAGCCAAATGTTGTGCAGAAACATATTGGTTTTAATGCAATTTTAGTCAGGAAAGTTTCAAGTGAAAGAGTGACTGGGTCTATCACAGGCTGGTGGTTAGGAAAACTCACCTGACAAAGTATGAACTAGAACCTGAGTCTCCTATAGCCCAACTGGGTGCCCTAACCACCAGGCTATTAGATACTCTAGGGTGGGGCTTGTTTTGATTTTTCTTCTACAAAATTTCAAAAGGTCTTATTTTGATAGTGATGCAAAACAAACATCACAACCTCAACATCTGTGAGGTGCAATTCTTGTTCTCTGTCCAGCCCTAGTTTTGACCTGTCTCTAGGGATAAATATTAAAATGTGAGCGCTCTTACACATAACCTGACTCATTATTGCATTTTCACTGACTGTAGCTTGAAAATGAGGCAGCTTTGCCTCTGTATCAGCTTGTTCAGGCCTTCTGCAGTAGAAAAACTTTTGATTGTGAGCTCAGGTTACTTGTCATGTACATGTGAAGGTTGAATGATGGGGGGGGGGGGAAAGAACCTGATACCCACGATACCTTTAATTAATGCCTTAAGTCAGGTATAAACAAGAGCTCCAAAGATAAAAGGCCAGTGATTTTTGAAATCCCACATTCCCACTGAGCCACAGTTTTAGGGGCATGATCCTTGCCAGCTTCAAGCATGTGCTTTGAGAATTATTCTCTTCACTACTGAGATTCTTGCATTATCAACAATAAAGCATTTTTTCAAGCACCATGATACATTTCCATGTTAAAATTCTTTTAACTTAGTTCACTTTATAAGAAGTGATTGAACCTTTCAGACCTGCAAGTAGATGCTTTGCATACTGAAGAACTTAATCCTGTACATAAATCTTTCTGACTCCATAGGGTTCCCCCTGAATTGTGAACTGAAACAGTACCTCAGAAAATGAAGCCTCTGATTTAGGGTGCTTATGCTTGGCAAAGCCAGTTTGAAAAATTTGCCTCAAATTAATTCCTTTGGGGTTCTGATACTCATACACTGAGTAGTATTTTACTTAGTGAGTATCATTGTTTTCAGTGGAGCAATTTAAGAAGTAAGGTGCTACTTGACAGGAGTAAGAATGGCAATATCTGGCCATTGATATTTTAACAAGGCATGATTAAAAAGCAGGGAGGTCATCTTTGAATAAATAGTGGCTTAATACAGAGTTTGCTTACCTCAGATATATATGAAAATATGGATATAAATCAGATCTTGTCTCTAAAATCCAGATGAAGAATAAATGTGAGTTGTGAAATCATTAAATGAGTGCATTTTACTATGGTGCATACTGTGTATATAGGTCTTAAGAGAGCTTTAAATGTCATGGAAGTGAAAATGAGAACTAAAAAAATCAGGCTTTTTTATTCTAGCTGGTTATTTAATGAATGTGCAAACAGAGAAGTGCCATAAAGTATTGTGCCTATGAATGTATTCTTGCGTCCTATGACATAGTTACGTTTCCAAGAGTTTGCTTCCTGGTAAGCTTACTGACCTGAAATGTAAAGCTGTGAGATGGCAGTGAACTTTTCACAAGGGACAATAAAACTAATGAAATCTAACCTGCCATATACTGCTTCAGTTCAGCCAAAAGAGATGCACCCACACCAACTCTAAACGATGAACAAAGTGGGCAAGTAATGTGAAACAGTAACACATGCCACTATAGACAGAGAAATGAGCCGTTACTGTGGCAATGTTGTTATAGCACAAATGTGCTAATATTGCCCAGCACAGGTGACAAAGGGGAACAGCAGCTCCTGTGGTCATTTTGATTCTGTTTGAAAGGTAATTGCGTTTTATTGGTGGTTGATGGTCTGCAGAAATATTTCTTCAATTTTAGGTTTACCCTCCCCTCGTACCCCATCTGGACGAGACACACTCCTCAATTGATAGGAAGTGCCACTGGATTTTTTTTTTTTAATTGGGATGCGTGTGGTGGATGTGGTTCTTATTTTTCTTCTGTGTGTTTTGTTTTGTTTTAATTTTGACCTCCCATCACCTTCTCATTAACAAACTAGGACAGTACAATCTAAAGGGAGCTACTATAAGATGGGTGCAAAACTGTTGGATAACCCGTCCCAGAGAGTAGTTATCAATGGTTCACAGCCATGCTGGAATGGCATAACGAGTGGGGTATTGCAGGGATCGGTTCTGGGTCTGGTTCTGTTAAATATTTTCATCAATGATTTAGATGATGGCATAGAAAGTGTACTTCTAGGCTATGTCTACACTGGCAAGTTAGTCTGAATTAAGGAGGCTTAATTCGAACTAACTACAGCCATGGCTACACTAGGCTTTAGTTAGTTCGAATTAGGGGCTTTCTTAATTCGAACTAATAAGTTTGAATAGGGTATTCAAACTAAGGGGTTAATTCAAACTAACTAGTTCGAATTAACCAATGTGGCCATGTTAATTCGAACTAATTTCTTAGTTTGAATTAACTGGCCATTCAAATGAATGGGGATCGCTAATTCGAACTAAGCAAGTGCTTGCTTAGTTCGAACTAACATTCCAGTGTGGCCATGCTAGTTCCAATTAAGCTAATTGGAACTAACTAAAATTAGTTCCAATTAGTTAGCTCAAACTAACTTATTCGAACTAATTTTAGCAAGTGTAGACATAGCCATAATGTTTGTGAATTATACCAAGCTGGGGGGGGGGGGGATTGGTTTGCAAGTGCTTTGAAGGATAGGATCACAATTCAAAATGATTTGGACAAACTGGTGAAATGGTTTGAATAAATAGAATGAAATTCAATAAAGACAAATCAAAGTACTCCACTTAGGAAAGAACAATCACTTGCACACATAAAAATGTGCAATGACTGCCTAGGAAGAAGTACTGTCAAAAGCGATCCGGGTGTCATTGTGGACCACAAGCCATCCACAATCCATGAGTCAACAGTGTAACACTGTTGCAAAAAAAGCATTCATTCTGGGATATATTAATGGGCGTATTGTAACTAAAACATGAGAAGTAATTCTTCCTCTCTACTCTGCACTGATTAGGCCTCAACTGGAGTATTGTGTCCAGTTCTGGGTGCCTCATTTCAGGAAAGATGTGGAGAAAGCTAGAGAGGAGCAATACGAATAATTAAAGATCTGGAACACTTGACTTATGAGGGAAGATTGAAAGAACTGGGTTTGTTTAGTCTGGAAAAGAGGAGACTGAGAGGGGACATGATAACAGTTTTCAAGTACCTAAAAGGTTGTCATGAGGAGGAGGAAGAAAAATTATTCTCCTTAACCGACAATGTTAGGACAAGAAGCAATGGGCTTAAATTACAGAAGGGAGGTTTAGGTTGGACATTAGGAAACAATTCCTAAGTGTCAGGGTGATTAACCATGGAATAAGTTGCCTAGGCAGGTTGTGGAATCTCTATCACTGTAAGTTTTTAAGGGGAGGTTAGACAAACGCTTGTCAGGGAGAGTTTAAGATGGTTCTTGGTCCTGCCGTGAGTGCAGGGACTGGACTTGATGACCTCTCATGGTCCCTTCCAGTTTCCATGATTCTATGACCTGGAGTAGTTGCTGCACCCAATCCCTGTATTGCTAGTATGGCTGCTTAGAAGCACTGGCTCCAGTTCTCTCTCCTGCCAACCTAACGTGTTCTAAGGGAAGGATGGAGATAAATGCGATTTTAAGCTATCTTTGTGTTTAGTGTATTTCAGTGCAGCCTAGTCCCTGCCTGGCCTCCAGTGTGAATCACAGCCACCTCAGGGTTACTCCAACTTACATACTGCTTCCCCTGCCCGCCATGAAACTTTGGAAGGGGAGAATAGCTGTAATCCAATACACTTTATCTCTGTCCCCTCCCTTCCACTCCTTCCTGCAAGACATGCTCTCTGCATGGGGGATTGGCTCAAGGTTGGGGTTAGAACCCTTACACCAGTCCTTTGCCAGCTAGGGAGGAAGCCATTTACACCAGACCTTTGCCAGCTAGGGAGGAAGCCATTTTTGTCCCATTTCAGCCTCTTTTAGGGGTTGGTGGTGTAAAAGGGCTCAAGCTTAACAATCCTGCTATCTTTAACCAATCATTAGTGGTGGGTATGGAGGTTGTTCTATAATCCATAGTAAAAATCTCCATTGATGAGAAATAAAAACACTTGCCACTTAGACAATCCTTGCATGCCACGCTGTGACTTCAGAGAGCTTTTGTAGCTGAAGATCTTATAAAAAACTGCTGTAAACCGGGGGCAAATATTTCACCTCAGTGCATTTTGTTGGAAGAATGATTTTGTAATTATATTTGTGGGGACTGAAGACAAGAGACTATCACTTTCTTGTTTTGTTTTTTTTGAATGCAGGTCTGTAAGGGTAGGAGTGGGAATGTCTATTTGTCTAAGTGCCCGCATGCGAAGGAAACTTTCCTAAGAAATGATTAATGGGTTTCCAGTACAAACTAAACAGCTCTTACATGCCAACTCATGAGGGGGGTCCATTAACAAACTTTTCATTATCTTTGGGCAGGGTAACATGGTAGGATGTGGAACTGCAAAAATGACATTTCCAGTGGACTTCAGATGCTAAGATATTGCCATTATACAAACTACTAGGGAAACTGCTGCAGGCCCCTCTAAAACTAGATACAAAACTGCCTGAAGGCGAGTCCCCTGAGTCCAGAAATGAATGTTAAACTCATTGGGTAGAACCAGAATTAATTTAGGTTTTAATAATCTTTTTTCTCCATTTGTGTAAAGTTCACTCTGATTTTATCCTTTTTTTCATACTTTATTTGCCGTTTTTAATGGTTAGAACTGAGTAAACCGGTCTCTTAATCTCCTTCACCTTGAGAGCCATGCAAGTAGCTGAAAGGGAGAAGTCTATCATGAGCATTTTAGACAAACTGCAATTACTGTAAAGTGAGAAACCATACAACATTGTCATGAAAGCTGTACCAGCCCAGAAACAAAGCCCACTTGCCTATCTTTACAGGTATGGTAATGGAAAAAGAATATTCATCCCTCAAGAAAAATGCATAGACTTTTGGACAGCTGATGTACAGAGGTTAGGAAGACAACCTTAAACAACTTTAACAAATTAAATGGAGGTCATTTTGGTGATGGTGTAAAACAAATTCTACTGCATCTTCCAGAAGGATTGA
The DNA here is from genome assembly GCA_007922175.1 of Pelusios castaneus. NCBI lineage: Eukaryota > Metazoa > Chordata > Testudines > Pelomedusidae > Pelusios > Pelusios castaneus. The sequence continues at coordinate 16,214,967 of ML685767.1, forward strand.
TCAGTTTCCTTTAACAATGGCTTTTGAAGACTGGAGAAGTCACCCTTGAGCATTATTTTCTTATTTTGAAATACAATTCAGCAAGATAATTGTAAACTGTGGTGGGACCATTGAATAAGAACATTATCAGTCCTTCCGTCAACATATAAGTGTGTTAAGAGTCCAGTGAAAAGCGGAATATTAATTGGAACAGGCTTTCATTTTTTTTTTATTACTACAATCATTTAGCTCCCCCTTGTGGTTTCTAACCAGATAACACCTTATTTTAAATATACTTTTTTTGTAATGGCATTAGATTTTCAAACAAACTAGGAGTCCTGTGAAACTTTTAAGACTAACAAATTTATGGGTTTCAAAAGTACTGTGTGATCTGGAGTTCTTAATCTTAACCTCCTAAATATAAGAAGGGGTGGAAATGTAAAATGAAACATATAATATGGCAAGTGAACCTTAAGAGAAAACATGACTTGGTCTGAAAGAGATTTAAAGTGCTGTTATCTTACTTACAACATCTGCTCTCTGTATTTATCACATGAGCTTTCATGGGAGAAAATCCCACTTCATCTGACGATGTGGGATTTTCTCCCACAAAAGCTCATGCAATAAATAAATTTGTTAGTCTTTAAGCTAGGTCTACACTTACTAAAGTTAGCTCGAATTAGTTAATTCGAACTAACTAATTCGAACCAATTTTAGTTAGTTCGAATTAACTTAATTTGAACTAGAAAAATTTAGTTTGAACTAAGTAAGTGCCTTTCCTGGCACTTGCTTAGTTCAAATTAGCGAATTGCATTTAATTCAATGGGCCAGTTAGTTCGAACTAAGCAATTAGTTTGAACTAACATGGCCACATTGGTTAATTAGAACGAACTAGTTCGAATTAACCCTTAGTTCGAATAGCATATTTGAATGTATTACTTTGAATTAAGGAAGCCCTTAATTAATTAAAGCCTAGTGTAGCCATGGCTTTAGTTAGTTTGAATTACACTTCCTTAATTCGAACTAACTTGCCAGTGTAGACATAGCCTAAAAGTGCCACAGGACTCCTTGTTTGTTTTGCTGAACTAGCTGGACATGGCTACTCCTTTGGAACTTGCTCTGTATGTCTTCTGATCATTTACTTTACTATTTCTAACTCCTTGTAAGGGGGTTTACAAACCTGGTACTGAGCACAGGAGGAAGGGAAAGGAGACTTTTCCCTGCTTATAGGCAACCAAGTCAACCACACCTCAGCACAGCTTTCTGAACTGCTAATCATGGAAACATGCAGCTAGAACCAATAAAAAGAGGCCCAACTCTACAGGAAGTAGAAGAGAGAGATAGTGGAAGCTGAAGGGCCTATGCCAGCTTGCCTTTACAAGACTGAAGGGAAAGAAAGGAAAACTGCAGGCCCTGGAGTTTAAGGGCTGAATGACTCATTTGAGATTAAGTTGGTGGACTGGTCTGATTTAAGATGAATAGAGAGAGACTGGTCAGGAGAAATCTGGGACCTCAGAGAGGTTGTCCCAAGAGTAGTTGACAGGGCTTGTTTTGTGACGGTAAGCAGGGGTATGGAGTACCGGCACCTTTTTTGCCAGCCCCACTTAAACCAAAGAAAGCACTAGTGGTTGACATTCCTATAGAGGTAGCTGGAAACTTTCTGATGCATTTTCTGTAGAAAAGTGCTGATTCAATAGACTCAAAACACACCCATGGCCATGACAGAAGTCAGGCAAGCAGGTTAGTCTGTCTCACAGAGAGATCCCTCTGGCCATTCTTCCCAGGAGGGCTCTTCTTTGGACTGGCCAGCTCCCTGGCTGCCCAGCTGGCTAGGAAAACTTGAAAAATTCATTTTGGTTCTCCAAAAAAGAAACTTCTGGAATGTTTACTTCCTGCAGAAAATTTTACATTTTCCAATTTTTATCAGATTTGGAATGAAAAAGGTTACAGAAAAGCAACGTTGTTTTTCCAATGAACAAAATTGCCCACCTTGCCCAGCTATAAAGATAGCACTGCAGTATTAACACAGCTCTGAGAAAGGAAACAGAATCCTTTTCTGGTTTATGAGGCATCAAGAGAAGTGTTACAGTTTCTCCCATTGGAGTTGAGCTATTACAGCTGATACATAACCCTGAGTGAACCCATACTTACTGACAGATTCCAGGATGAAGTTGCCGGGCTGGCAATTAACTAGCTTTTATTTTACTGGCAAGCTGTGCAAATCAGATAAGATGCTCCAAATTGTGTTGTCATTACCCAGTCAATCGGCAAAGTGAATATACACTGAATATCAAATTTCTATGATATCCCTTTTCATCAGAGTATCAAAGTGCTGTATGGGTGAGGAATGGGAAACCTAAAACCTGAAAGAATAGACCTAGCACAGAAAAGGGCTTCTGTATTTAGATGTTGAGGTGAAATTCTCTTCTGCTCCAGAGCCAGAATGCTGGCAATGTCCAGGGGTTGGTTTTTTCACTCTTCCCCACAAGATCTCTGCCAAGATCTGTTCACTTGAGAGAACTTCATTTCTTAAAGAGCAATATTTAAAATAATCAGCATGAAAATCCCGTTTTTGAACACATATAAGAATGGCCATGCTGGCTCAGACCAATGATACATTTAGCCCAGTATCCTGTCTTCTGAAAGTGTCTGATGCCAGGTGCTTCAGAGGGCATGAACAGAATAGCCATCAAGTGGGTGGACAGGTCTTCAGAACAGTCATCAGGTAGGTGGATGGCTAGTACAATAAGACAGAGATACTGCCAGGTTGCTGGAACAATTTTTATAGTAGGGTTATTGAGAGCCTTTGAACCAAACTGTTAACCTGTATGCAAAGGAAATCTCTTCAAGCCATTGGTGTGCAGCACCACCAGCAACCCTAGTTCCAGCACCTATGGGTACTGCCAGCCCCTTTTCAAAGTGACCTGTGAATAAGGCAGTGGCTGGGGAGACAGGTGGGATGGGCTTATTGCTCTCTGAGACATTGCCCTTGAGGCTTAGTAATGCTGTACCATGGGAATGCCTATCTGCAGTGGCTCAGGACTGTGAGTGCCTACTTCAGAGTAGACTGTCAGAAACAGGGCAGACACCCCGAACTGATGGTGTGTTTTGTAATTAGATTTAAGCAAGCCAGTAACAAATGTGAATACCTGGTTCACTGTAAAAGTCTTACTATGGAGTCACAGACACCCCCCTTAGTCTCTGCAGTCTATCTTGCCACCCAGACAAATGATTTATTGATAAATGATTACTTACACCAAAATCAAACCACATTCAGGTTGCTTCCAGCCCCAAGCCACCAGCCACTTAACTCTGATCCACTGCTACCCTAGATCTTACACCAAATACACCTGTAACCAATCCAGTATTAAACTATCTGAAGTTTTATTAACGAGGAAAAAGGAATAAGAGAGTTATTTATAGGTTAAAGCAAACAAATATATACACACCAGTGAGTTACCATCTAACTCCTAAGAGTGACAGAGCTAGAGTGGTCTGTCTGTTTAAAGTGTCTTTCAGGACTATGAATCAGCCCATGAGTATCTCTGTAGATTCTCTGGCCATTCAGAGTTCAAACAGCAAAAAGATGCAGTTTCTTCTTGTGTGGAATTTTTATTTCCTTCCTCCAGAGTTCAAGATGATGGGACAAATTGATGTGTGTGTCTCCTCTTCATGGAAGGGAGCAATTAAAGAAGTCTTTTGTCTGTGATGTTCTACAATGATTTGTCTGGTGTCTATAGGTCTTCTTTTGTTGGGGAGACACTAACATCTCCTCTGACAAACTAGTATTTCACACTTGCTAATGCTTCTTTCCTGACTTGGGGGGTTTATAGTTTCACAGCAAACACTTAAATATTACCTCATAATATAGATATTATGAGTGAGATTAATACATGTAGCAACTTTCAAGCATTTCATAGAGTCTAAATACATTCTTATAAGACTAATACCTATATTTAACAAAATTAATATACAGGTGATCTGGCCTGGTCTCCAGCTACAAGGTAGTCAGTTCTTTGCTAATGCCTGTAGGCTGTGCAAGAGCTGGCATCTGACCTGCCAGTGTGACAGCCCCAGCTTTGGGAAGAAGAGAATTCCTGACTGTAGAAAACATTAGAGAGAGAGCTGTCAAATGCATTGGCCACCTGTGGCATCCTGAACTCCAGTCTTCACATTTGGGTAGCGGGAAGAGGGAACGCCTGAGTGTTGCTGAATATAATATACTGAATAACTTTTCAGGACACTGCCACTAAGTATAATTCTGAACCTCATCAGAAATTTAAAACAGACAGTTAAATACAGCAATGACTCTGATTGGGATCTAGACCAGCAATACAGTGTGTGAAATACTGATATTCCCAGGTTTTAGTTCACAATAAGATGGTGTGAGCCAATTTTTATTGGATTTGGTACATGTAAGCTCCCTGAAGTCCATATAATGATGCCACGCACCAATCATACAATTAAGATCAATGTATAGCAGTGTCTGTGATTCCAGATAAGTTTAAAGTGATATTTAAGACATTTTTTTCCTCTTGACATCCCTCACTGCATTGCAGTTAGGTTCTGTTGAGGCTGTATTGGGTATTTCCAGACATTATCTTGTTAGTATTTGCTTTTCAGTTTGTTTAACTCTGAACTTGCTAGGAAGTAATGCTTCCTGTCTATCATTGTTGTTCTCTCTAAATTACTAATTAGTCCTCAAACTTTATCCCCTGGTAATTCAGTAGAGAACACAAACTGGGAACTCCTGACCCAACCACAATCACTTCAGAGACTCTACAGTAGAGAACAAAGTAACCTTTTATTGAAAACAAGGCAAAAAGTTTTCCAAGGTAATGACAAACAAGCAGCTGCTCAGGGTCCCACTGGGACAAGTAGAGAGAATCAAGTACCAAATGCAGCTTTCAGTGAAGTCAGTTTATATACATTTTTTTTCACAGTTCTCCTCCTCTGCCCCAAGCCTTGGCAGGTTGGAGGTGCAAGGGAACAGTTGCATCAGCAACCAATCAATGATCCACAGGGGGGGAATTGGGTAATTAGCACTACCACAGTTACACAACCATTGCAACCCAAAAGATATGGTTTCTATGGCAAGCCAGACTGCAGAGTCTTCAGAGAAACAGCAGCAGCACAGAATTTCCTTCCATACAAGGCCAGGGAGGACCCCAGCAACTAGATCAATTCCACTCCTAGAACTGGACCTTAGGGAGTTCACAGCAGGAGAATATCCTTCCTTGTAGCATTGTAGAGGAGTCTGACAGTAATGTTAATATTGAGGCATGGTCCCTGTGGAAGCACCAAAGCAGAGCATCCTTCCCTGCAAGGCTGTACTTCCTCATGGCAATGAATGAATTCTGGATTTATATCCCCAGACTCTCCCCAATAATAAAGTACCCCTCTCTGTTGGGCCACTGAGCACTAGAAGGTGTGGAGGCAGGCCTCAGTTCTTCTCAGCAGCAGCCCCAGTTCATTCCTCCAAGACAATCTATAGAGGAGACACTCCGTAGGAGCAGAGTGTCCCTCTGCTGATATATGCAGCAGCCTGACATTGATGTTAATTTTGGAGACGGGATCAGAAATCGGTCTCTCTGGATTAGCTATACAGATTTTCTCCTTTCAGGGCTGTACAGTAACTTGGCATTGATGTTAAATTTAGGGTTGAAGCCAGGCCTCATTGTCTCCATAGCAGCAGCAGCAGCATGTCTCTCTCATCTGGTCCCTGGCAATGATGGGGGGGCCTCTAGTCCCTGTTTTGAGTGGTCTGGTATTACTGGTAGCCATGGGAAAGTGGAGATAATATTAGGCGGGTAGCAGGAGAGAAGACTCCCAAAGGAGTTTCAGGACACGGAGGCTCAGGAGAACCTGAGGAGCCTGGGTTAAAGCCCTGGAAGAAGAGGAGACTCCATATGGATTGTGGTTAGTGCTGGGGAAGGAGAAGAAGCACATTTCAGGGCTGGCATTGGAAGGTGGCCTGGGAAGGAGCCACAAAGCTGAACCCTCCCATCCCACTGGCTGCTAAATCCTGGACTCCAGACCAAGCCTGGACATCTACACTGCAATAAAATGGCCCTGGAGTCTCAGCTCCATGAGCCTGAACCAGCGGGCACAGGACAACTGCAGGTGTCTAATCACAGTGCATAAATCTGGCACCGTTTCATAGTTCATCCTTAGAGTTTAAAGAAGCACCTAACCTTATTTCCCAGGCTAAGGACAGTTTCTCAAAGGGTAAGAGGCTAGGAAAGCTAGTGTGAAAGTACAGAGAGAGATGTAGGCTTGTACTTTGGCTGCTGCCTGTGCCAGGAGAGGCCCAAGGTTCAAATGGAGAACCACCACAGACATCATTACAACCCAATCAGAATCAAACAGATCATTTTGGATAGAGGAAAGAAATGATCTCTTGGGAGGAGGGGCAATTTTTTTCAACTGTGTGCCATAGAAACAGACTAGGGTCTGTGATGTCATCACCCCCAATATTTAGGTTGTTGTTACAATGATGGAAGAGGAGGAGACAGAAAGGGAGAAATTGAACATGGTGGGGATGGAGAGGGATCTTTCCTAGAGTTGCTGAAGGGGATTTGTATAGAATGTGATGAGGTTGGGGGGTAAATCAAACTGGTGGATGGACTTTTCCCTAGGGGAAGTGTTGGAGATACCTATTTAGTTAGCTTCATGCAATGATAAACATGGTGCCTCTGCATATATAATAGGTTTTCTTGATGTAATTTAGAATCACAAAAAAACCCCTCAAAAAACCAAAACAACCCCGGCTGAATTCAATGGTACGAGTAATAATCCCAGGAAAAAACTGGGGTGAAGCTATGGGTGTGAGGCCATAGTCGCGATTCAGGGTGAAATGTATTAAAGGGCTGGTGCAGATATCTCAAATTCAAGCATTATAAACCCTGAGAAAATGTTACATGTTAGAGAAATCCAAACAGTAAATCATGGAAATGCCCAGATAAGGCACATAAACAACTTTAACTCTGCCCTGTAGTAATGCCATGTACTAACTACACAATTCCAATTAAAGCATTTTGGTATTTCTCAGGTTGACTTAATAAAGTGGACTTAAGTGTCCACACTGTGCTTAGGTTGTTCTAAAGCAGGGTTAGGTCAACCTAAAGGGGATTAGGTCAACCTAAGTGGCAGGTCTTACTAAGTCAACCTAAGCTTTCATTAGGTCGACTTAAGGATTTTCTTAAGTTGACCTAATGAAAGCCTGGTGTGGACAGGGACTAAATTAGGTTGACTTAAGGTTTTCCTCGTAAACTGAGCAAATCAGGTATGTTCACTGTGACCCAAAACACCCAGTGTTCTCAAAGGTCCAACGGTGTGAGAATATCCCTCCCTGGTGACTATAAAGGAGTCTTGTTGTAACGTTAATACTGGAGTCAATCCAGGCTTCGGGGTCTCCATGGCAGAAATGGCAGCACTACAGCAAAGTAAATCTTCTCTGGCAGTGACTGACTTACAGACTTTCCTTGGCAGCATTCCACCATGCTTAGTAATAGAGCACTAGGAGGGATGGAGCCAAGCCTCATGTTCTCCCTAGGAGCAAAACAGATCCTTCCATGCCTACCTCTGGCCCAGGGCATTGTAGGGAGGTCTGATTTCTCCTGCAACACAGATGAAGTGATAGTATTAATCCTATGCCACCCCTGTCCACATGAAGACGGTGAATAGGACCATTACTTTAATTCACCCAAGGCCACTTTCAAGCTCCAGTGCTCTGCTCCTCTCTTGCTTTCAAGGAGGGAGAGTTGTTCCCTGTTTAATCACTCAGCCTGTTTAATTAAACTAGTGCAGGCTCCTCCCCCTTTCTCTTCTCCTCACTTGTATGACCTGCTGCCTCATCTCATTCATTGTGGTCCCAATAGATCCTGTCTGATTCTCAAGAGCAAAGCCTGAATCAGGACATTCACATATAGATCCAAATTCCCCAGGAGTCCAGGGATTTTCAGACCAGAGGCTTGGCCCAGGCCCATGTCTAACTGATTCCAGAATTTCCCCTTGGGGAAGCCTCTATCAAGAGTATGCCATTCTGTGGGCAGAGGCCAGACTGTTCTCTCGTCCATTCTTCTTCTTAACACAAGTATCAGAATCAAGGGACTGGGCTTTCAACCAGATACCGTGGAAGTAGAATGAATTCTGTGTTGTCATCACCCCCAACATTCTGTGTGTTGTAAAAGGAGCACAAATGGACAGGTTGGGTATGGAGAAGTGTCTTTCCTACAGATTCTGGAAGGGTTTTTATATGGCATATGTTAAGGCTGGGGGAAACCAAAGTTGTGGTTTCCTAAAGAGAATGTGAGAGAAAACAGGGTTTGGAATATTTATTTATTTATCTTTACACAAAATAGGGTCCACAAAATAGGATCTGCACCCCCAAAACAAGGACAGGGCTTCCTCATGCTCCAAAACTTAAAACAACCAAAAAGCCAAAGGCTGGGATTCTCTTTCCAGCAATCTGGTCAGTGGCAAGAGGGGTGCTCAACAAGATCTGTAACAGAGGGATCTCAAGTTTGTATCAGATTTCCTATAAAATAATCAGTGTTGCAATGGAGTTAAAGTTAATGAACATAGCAGTATTTTAGTGTTAAAACAAACATTATGAGAAAAATTGTAATTATTCCCAAAACAAGCATTACACACCCAGCAATCTCTGAGTTAAAGTTAAAGACAGTGCAGATCCATGCTTTTTCAATCCAATTGGAGAAGCAGGTGCCTCGGTCTTGGACCTTGAAATAAGGCTGCTTCCACCCAAATTTACAAAATAAGGGACTAGAAAAACATAGGTTTGGTCTACACTTACTGGGAAATTTGGCAGTAGTCAACGGTAGTTCTGCAAGCTACTCCCGTCGATTTCTTAACTACTCTTCTATGCAGCATCTTCACTGCACTGAGGTGATGGGAAATGTGTTCCCGTCGACACAGCACTACACCACTGGAGGGGGTGGTCTTAATGTGTTGACTTCCAGGTTCCATTAAGCACATCTTTACTGATGCTCAATCGAACTTAAAAAATTGATCCTGCACGGTCAACTCTTCTGTCAGTTGTGTAGACATACCCAGAGAAAGGTGGATTATATTGATACAAAGGGCATTACAAACCCAACAGTTGAATTGCACTGAGAATGGACCTGAGCCCAGCTTTAACGTACTCCATTCAATAAACATTGCTAAGAAAGCATGCCACCGCTCTCTACTAGGTGATGTGCCCATGTAATTTTCAAGTGTAGTCCCCTGTTGAGCTGATTGCACTAATCTAGTGCAGAGATGGCAAAGGCATGGATAACTATGATAATAACCACATATGAAAGGAGATATTGTGACCCCTTAGCTAAAGATGAGGAAATTGCACTTGTGGCCACTGATACTGTCTCAGCCTTCAAACTAAGTGAAGAGCCAGAGCCAGCAGCATCACTAGATGGCAATCTTTTGTAACAGAAGGGGAGTGTAGTCCTTGAAACAAATGGACAAATACCATGTGTTCTTCTCTTCTGCTTGCTTCTCAAAGCTAGCCAGCATCACGTCTGTTTTATTGGGATTGATCAGTGGCCAGCTAGCTGTTATCCAATTTTCACTCTTAGCCAGCTATTTGGAAGGTTGAGTGACTGGACTTTTGGATTCCAGTCACACAGATGGGAACATGGATTTCATCAGCATGTTGCAATCCAAACAGTCTTACTGCTATGCTACATTTTGTGTGTGGGTGGGTGGTAGCATTAACACTCATACTTTTTGTAAATTTTATATGTGTAATGTGGAAAAAGTACAAGTGTTAATGCATCTTTATATTTGTAGTTAGGGACCAGAAGTCAAAGTCGAAAGTTTCTGCAGCCATTTTAACTAGGCTGCACAGTATTTTCTGTATCATTTATGGTACAGATTTATTATTTTAACAAGGATAATGCTACGGTATACAGTTAGCTTGGGAAACAGGTATAGAAAATAAACTAGGAACTATGTGGAGCTTAGATTGCTTCTCACTCTGTGTTCGTATAGTGCCTAGCACAATAGATCCCAGTCATATAAATGTTATATGGGTAATAATAGTGCATACGTGCAATATAACTGTGTTAACATTGCTCTGGGATCTATTGTATTTTCTTATTTAGGTGATTTTTAGGTTGTATACTTTTAAACTTATGATAACCTAGATTTTTGCCTTGTTAAAACAATATTGCCCTAAATTCAGTTTTTGGCTTCAGTACTTCGAATAAGATGTTGCATCTTGGTGGAATTCTGCTTTCTGTGCAGGAATAAATTCAGGGAAGATTTTCAAAGGCACAAATGGAAATTAGAAGGGTTGACTTTTAATGGCAGGTGATGATACCAATCGGTTAGTTGGGTTTCTTAGAACTCAAAGCAGTGATAAATTAACTGTTTCACTGCAAGCGGTGTCAGGAATAAATCAATAGGAACGCAGCACTTCAGTCTGATAAATAATTGATACAAACAACTTTTTAACCTAAAACTTCTATTTATTACATGTTAGATTAGCTATTAAGCACACACGTCTACATGCACATACACTCTCATATGCAATAGGTTTAGGAAATCCTAGATATAGTAATCCACATTCTGAGATGGTTTCAAGTGATCACCAGCTGAGCTTCCAAGAATTCTCTTTCAGTCCAGCTGTTGGGGCATTTGAATGTGAACTACTTGCCCAAAGAAAAGCTTCCTTGGGCTGCTCTGAAGCATATTCTTTCACATAATCTTGTATAGCTAACTTCAGATAAAGCAAATCAACTATAATGATTCATAATATGTCACCTATTCTCCAAATTAGAGCAAAAATACTCATCTCAAAACATTTCTAGTATCTCTAGTCATAACAGCAATATGTCAGGGGCACTTAAAACCAAGATCGTTATTCACTCATTCTCTTCCATAACTTTCTGCCCATCCTCCCATTCTGATTACCAAACTGCAAGTATGCGGTTGTCTGACCTTGCCTCACAAAAGATTATTCCTCATCATGTGTGTGACCGGGGCCTCCTGGGATACCCTCCTGGACGTGCAAAAATCAGGGCAAGCTGCAAAACCAGGAGCCAAACTCCCCACACACTGATGGGCGATACTTAAACCAGTCTCCCTATCAGTCACAAACGGGCTTCTGGTTCCCCACACCAGGTACCAAGAAATTTGCCCAAAATAGAAACAGCTCCCTTTATTGCACTCCAGCTCCTCCGGCTCCCACCTAGCCGCACGGTCCCTTAAAGATATAGGTTCTCCTGACCTCAAAGGGCCAGCCACAGCACACAGGACAATATAGGTTTGGATCTTACCTGAAATACCACACTGGTAGCCAATCCTTTAGCAACTACAACTAAAGGTTTACTATAAGAAGAAAAGAAGCAAAATATGAGGGATGTTAAAGGGTCAAAGCGAATCACATACATTCAAATGATTTAAAGTTCATGAAAAGCAGTTTGCAGGCTTGTTCCTCTGGAGTTTGCAGGCTTGTTCCTCTGGTAAATACCCAGCATCAGGGTGGGCCTCAATCCTTTGTTCAGTCTCAGAGGAATAGTTCCAGAGATGGGTGTTGGCTGTAGACTGGGGACTTGAGAGCAAGATGGAGTCGGGGCTGCTGCCTTTTATCACCTTTGGCCTTCTCCATGCTGTGTGCAGTTCTCTCCAATCAAATTGGAGTTGAGTCACATGTTTAAGTCCTAGTGGCTCAACAGGTTTTCCTCTTCGGCCCATTGTACCTGGGGAGCTTCCTTAATGGGCCATTAAAGGGACAATGGCTGGGTAGACATTCAGTCTGGGGAATTTCCCCAGACTCACACCAATTAAAATATAACAATCATATTCCTAATTTATAATATGAATACAAATCCTACACATAAGCTATATAATCATTCCCCACAAATTATTACCTTTCTATTGACACCAAACATGGCATAGTTCCTATGGATTATAACAATTATAAAATATTAATACAAAATAATATCATAAATGGTTCCCTAAAGCCAGACAGCGTCACAATGTGGTATTTGGTTTTCAGCTGGCAGTGGTTTAAAATTAAAAATGGCTGACTACAGTATTGTCAAATTCTGGGGTAACAGATGCTTTACACTCTTTTGTGCCTTTGAAATCTTCCCATTTTAGTACCTTGCTAGTGCCTCCTCTGCCTACACACAAAGTCTTGGGCAATGTTAGGGTCAAGGACAATATTAATGTGCAAGGGGGTGGGAAATCACTGCACATAATGGAGAAGAAATAATTGATTCTGGACAAACACACACAGTGTATCAGTGGTCTATTTAATAGTCACTATGCATATTCTTGAAGAACTAATGCCCACTTTAAAAGTTTCACTGCTTTTGTTTATAAGGCCCTGCAGCCTACTGTTAAATACGTCTGATTGAATCAATTTCATCCTCTGTTAGCTACAGTATCTTAGGTTTCTGGCAGCAACAGTATATCTGAAGTGTTGGCAAACGCCAGTTCATCATTCCTTACAGATGAATTAAAATACTTTTTCACCTGCCAAGATCAGAGTTCACGGGTCTGCTTCTCCAGTAACAGCTGGTGACATCACTAACACCTAAAGCAGAACAGGGAACATCTGCATGCCTCAGCTGCTGATGTTGTCAATTGTGACAACCCCCTGAACTCTGGTATCTTCACTTCTTGTTACAAGTCCAAAGCCAATTCAAGAGTCAAGTCACAACCAAAGTACAAATAGGTGAGGCAATGAGCTTTTCAAGCCTTATCTGGCCATGTAGCTGCACTCTCAGCAATGGAAAAATACACAAGTGAAAAATGTAGTGAATAAGTAGATTGTAAAGAAATTAGAAGTAATGCAATGGATAAGACAGAGTCTGTTTAGTCAAAAATCACAAGAAAACTGCAAGAGCTTCCCCTGGGGTAGTGCTTAGGGTGTGCTACAAACCACATAGATCTGATTTGGGTATTGCAGAGACCTCTTTAATGTTTTAAATGAAATAAATACTACTGTGAACTGTATGTTTATCAGAGATTTTCATTTCCCAGATATAGACTGGAAGACTAGTACTAGTAATAATAATAAGGCTCAGATTTTCCTGGATGTTATAGCTGACACATTCCTTCACCAAATAGTTGCTGAACCGACAAGAGACGGGATGCCTTTTTAGATTTGATATTGATGAGTAGTGAGGCCCTTGTAGAAGAACAGGTTGTAAGGGACAACCTTGGTTTGAGTGACCATGAGCTAATTCAGTTCAAACTAAATGGAAGAACAAACAAAAATACATCTGTGACTAGGATCTTTGATTTCAAAAAGGCTAACTTTAAAAAATTAAGAGAATTAGTTAGGGAAGTGGACTGGAATGAAGAACTCATGGATCTAAAGGTGGAGAAGGCTTGGAATTAATTCACACCAAAGTTGCAGGAGCTATCTGAAGCCTGCATCCCAACGAAAGGGAAAACATTCACAGGCAAGAGTTGTAGACCAAACTGGATGAGGAAGCATCTCAGACAGGTGACTAAGAAAAAGCAGAAAGCCTACAAGGAGTGGAAGATGGGAGAGAACAGCAAGGAAAGCTACCTCTTGGAGGTCAGAACATATAGAGACAAAGTGAGAAATGACAAAAGCCAAGTAGAGTTGGACCTTGCAAAGGGAACTAAAACCAGTAGTAAAAGGTTCTATGGCTATATAAACAGGAAGAATACAAAGAAAGAAGAAGTGAGATTCCTAAGCACTAAGGATAGGATGGAGGTTATGGAAAATCTAGCCATGACCCAATATCTGTTACAGTTTTTTTAATAAAAGTGTCATGCAGCATCAAGTCAAATGTCTAACTGAAGTCTAGGTATCTTATATTACCATTAATAACTTTATAAATTTAGTTTGACAGGATCTATTTTCCTGTCAATTTGCATTAATTACATTACTTTCCTTTAGGTCATTATTAATCAAGTCCTGCATCAGCTACTCAGTTATCTATCCTGGGATCAATGTCAGGCTGAAGGCCTATAATTACCCAGATCGTCCTGTTTACCCTTTTAAAAAAAATGATACAACCTTAACTTTCTGCTAGTATTTTGAAACTTTTTTGGTGTTCCAAACTTCATTGAAAAGCAACATGAATGGTCCAGTGAGCTTCTCAGTTCGTTCTTTTAAAATTCTTGGATGCATGTTTTCTGGACCTAATGATTTAAAAATGTCTGATTTTAGTAGCTTCTGTTTAACATCTTCCAAAGATACTAGTGGAATGGAATGAGTGTTATCTCCATGTGATGAGTCTGCATCATCGTTTTTTCCCCAAATCATCTCACCAGCTTTCAGTAATTTCCAGCTTGATCTAATTTATGTTAAAAAATGAGCAATTCCAAATTGTGTTGTTTATTACCCATGCTCCTAGCATTAGTGTCCTGGCAATTCAACAATTCTTCCCTTTGTGTCCTTGGTTGCTTGATTGGTTTTATTCTCAACATCTTGGATTTTGTGCTAACTGAGCACTCATATCTTCCATCTCTTTTACCTTTGCTGTTAGTTTACACACACCCCTGCCCTGACTCTTCTAGACAGTCTGTCCCCAAGGAGATTGGTCGCTTGTCTCCTGAGGTGGAGGCTATCTAAACTATATAGTCCACTCCCCACATAGAAATTGGACCACCAAAATCTAAAGTTCTTCACTCTATACTGTTTACTAGCCAATGATTTAGTTCCAGAATATACTGTCTTCTGTTGTCCATTGCTCAAAGAACAGGAAGGATCTTGGAGAAAATGGCTAAAATGGCTTGGATGTTCTTCTGCAAACCACTTCTGAGTTCCCTGAATTCATCCACTATCTGTGAGATATCCTGTGAAACAGTATCATTAGTGATAATATGAATTATCACCGCGTGATCCTTGTCTGCAAACTTTAGATGTCTATTCAGTCTTAAAAGGACATCCTATGTCTTGGATCTGGGAAGGAAGAATACTAACTTGTTGTCTGCTTCTCCCTTGCAGAATGTTCTTTCAGTTCTTCTAAGTATTAAATATCCAACAAAGATTGTCTGTCTTCCTTGTATGGTTGGAGAACTCTTTGTTCTTGATTTTCTTACAGGTTGGACTAGGCTGCATGCATACGTTTGTACCATACATATCTCCGTTCCCTTGGACCTGTTAGAACATGAGAGTTATCTTCCAAAGTCTCAACATTAAGGACCTGATATTGATTTGAAACTTCTGTCTGTGCGGAATTCTTCCTGCTTCTCTTCTCTCTAGTGGCCAGTCTGGCTATCCTTATCTGTCTCCAACTGTGCACAATGCTGCCATGACCTTTGTCTCTAATGGTTATGAACTGGCAGGCCTCCTCTCTATCTTCTTCTCTGTTCAATTTCTTTGTGGATAGCTCCATTCTTCCTTGAAAATGGTGTACTGTTGTTTCCTAGACCTGTCCGTCTAAGAACTCCTCAGATTCTCTGATTCTTAGTAGTGTCTCAGTTGCTCCTCCAATCAAAGACTCTTTTCCTCCAGTACAGCCACCAATTTGCACTACGTGTTCAGGAAATCCCTTTTGTCTTCAAGTAAAAAAAGAACATGGCAAATCCTTTGCAGGTCACTGCCACTGCTGCATCCTGCGTGATCTCAATATCACACATAGTGCTGAACTGGGAGAGAAAGCGTCTCAGACTCCTTCTTTCAACCTCCTCCAATACTGCCATAGTTGCCTCAGTTCGCAGCCCTTGAGTTCATCTGAGAAGTGGTTTTTAATATCAAGTCTTCCCTGTTTAGCTTATCTCATTTCCGCCCCTTACTGCCAAGGAATGATTAGCCCCTCTGAGTCTTCAAAACAGCTGGGCTCATCAACAGAGCCCTGCGTGGTTACAGAATTTGTATCCGCGATCCACAAAAATGTTTCGTGGATATCCACAGATTTGCAAGGCTCTACAGATCAAAGCTTCAAGGGCTTACTCAGTGACCCACAGCCCATGTACGGCACCTGGACACCGAACAAACAGTCAAACGAGCAACCCACAGGTGGACCAAATGCACCACTCAACAAATCTTGCTACCTCCAAACACAGACAGGATAGCTGGAACAATTTTTAATGTGGGGTTCTGAAAGCCATTGAACCAAACTGTAAACCCTCTATTCAAGAGAAGGGAGGGTGTGGTGGAGGGGAAGGCAAGCGGAAGTACCTGGAGTTCCAGCACCTCTGAACACAGTTTGTAGCTGAAGCTACCCCTCTGAAACAGCCCTGATCTGAAAATCTCAGTCCGTCCTTTTAACATAGTGTCAGCATCAGAATTCTTTTATTTCTGTAAAATGCTTCACTACAAAGAGAGTTCAAGACGAATGGTGCATGCTCATTGTTGCTTTAGTTTAAAGAAACCCAGCAATATTGTAACTGCATCATATCCTGTGCAGAAGGCTTGTTCTTTCCATTATTGAAAGAAATGAATGTCTCAAATGGCACATTTGTGAGACGGTCAGTCATTAATCTTTGTCTACACAGCTCAATGCTTGGAAAAGCAACCTTCACTCGAAAAGGCAGGACACCAGTATCACTGGTAACATAAAGCTAGTTCCATTCCCTGTGAAGGGCAGAACATAGGTCAGTGCTCCTAGTTCTGCAGCTCCAGAGCCACATGCAGCTCTTTGCCTGTCCCCTTGCGGCTTTGGGCTCCAGGTCCTCCCACCACCAGCAAACACTGTGGGAAGCCCACTACTGTCTCCAGGCCCCCCATGCCACCCGGGGACCCTGCGGGCAGCCCATGTCAGGGCTCCAGGTTCCCCCTAACACAGGGGAACCGTGCTAGAGGACTGTTCCTGGTTCAAGGCCCGCTCCTCCCCCGCCAGGAGACCCTGTGGCAGGTGCTCCAGCCCAGCTCCCAGATCTCCCCACCATGAAGCTACACCCATTGTGGCTCTCAAAACAGTTCATTATCAAAAGACATTTTTTAAAAAATGGCTCTTCTTATCTGTTGGGTTGCCGACCCCTGTCCTAGTTGGTGCCAGCTGGTGAAGGAACCCTTTGGAACCGATTCTGATGTTACTCTGGTTTATAGCTGTGTATTTCCACTGAAGTAATTTACTCTGGATTTAAACTGTTGGAAGTGAGATGGGAAACTGGCCCACTGTGTCAAAAAGCTAACTAGATCTCCCTTTGTGGTTCAAACATGGACCACTATGTTTTCTGAGCCCAGACAAGGGTGTATCATTCTAGTAGGTTTAACGAAGTGGAGCATTGCCTTATCTGAAAACACCTCAGACATGGGAAAGCGTTGGCCTTACTCTCCTTCCATGGAAGTAACATGCAAGATGTCTGATGTTTGGCAGGTCTGGCTAGCTGATCACACTGCAGATCAAAGACTATATCATCCTATATCTTCTCCTAGCTACTGCATTAATGTTAGATGCTTCATAAATTTAGGTGTGCCTGGCTGGCTTGGGGGTGCAAGTAAGTGCAGATGCAAATCTGGCCTTCTACAGATTATACAAATAACAGTGCTTATTGTGAAGTTCACACTGGAGGGACAGGAGGATACACCAAATCAGTAAAGGGAGGAAAATGTAAGTTGCAAACTTTAAAGACAATTTTGATGTTAAAAAAATGTGTAGACAATACATATTAAACTCAGATGGCTGGATTTTTGTCAAAAAGCATTTCAGCTAGTCCTGATGAAATTGTGCTGGCTTTCTATCTTTTAGTACCTTTTGAAATCACAAAGTGTTTGATGAGACTGATGCCAGATCAGTGTATGGCCTGTGAGAAAGCCCTCTCAAAGTTTACAGCATGGGATGTGAAAATGTTAGTGATGCAAAATTAGATGTAAGAATTTGCCAGGAGTGATTTCACTTGGAGCATTGTTGCATTATGTCTAAATTCAATTCCTAAAAAGGTGACTTGCGTCAGAGAAACGTTTTGTCCTTTTTAGTGCCTTTTAATAGCCAGCAAACACTATGTGAGGAAGACATGTATGTGAGATTTCAAGGACATATGTTATATAATCCTGGACACTGATATCCACCTTTGCCCGCTTGATTAGTTTGTGCAGATGTAATTCAGACCCCTAACGCAAAAAGAACGTATCAGTAGGACTGACCATCTTAGAGAGCTATAACTCACTTCTTTCGAATGAGGTTCTTCTGTGCAGTTTTGTAATGATAACCTCTGTGAAGAAAGGAGCTACAGAAATAGAAGTGATAAAAATGTTAGTATCCTGCACCTGCTTGCAGCACCAGCTGGGGCAGGTTTTAGCACTTATTCATATAACACACTGCAATGTAACTATCCTAGTGCGAAGTAAAGTGACCAGATCAACAACTGGGGCATATAGTCACTGAGTGAAGGAAATATTGGCTTAAAAACACCAGTATAAACCTTACTCTCACAATATTTTCCCTAAGACCATTAGGTGCAGATTTTTATAACCTGCCTTCCATTTTCTGTGCTTGCCAGTGCTTTTTTTGTTTAAAAAAACAAAACCCAAACGGTGCCGGTACTCAGTACCCCTGAGTACCATCACAAAAAAAGCCCTGATGCTTGCAATATGTTGGTACTCATAATAATTATGCCTAGCTAGATTCTGTTAGTACCTAAAACACGCTAGGTTCTTTCTAAAGTCTGAAGAGCAAATAATTGCAGGAACTATTATTTGTGCGTGCCGCTCATGTCATGCAGGCACATTATAGGACTGCACCCACACATCAGATAGTGGGATATCTAAATTACATTAACTGTGATTCTAAATAATTGCTTCTGCAAAGTTGTAGTGTCCTTGCAGATTGAGAGCTGCCTAGGTCATCCTCTAGCTAGGTCCTTAAAGTTTCAGTCTCTGCCCACCGCTGACAATCTTCTGGCACCTCCAAAGCTTTTAGCAACCACATGATAGCTGGCTGTTTAGCAACATTCTTAGTAAACTTGGAATGAAAACTTGGAAAAGGGCCATTCTGGTATCTCATGTGACAAATGTAAAATTGGTGCTTGAAATGTCCAAATTTTGTCCAAAACAGCTAAAGCTGTAGGTCCTTGTAAAGTAGTTGAAAAGCTGATTGTTCATATCTAGGTTTTAGGATAAGAGGTAAGATGTTCACATTTTTCTTTTTAATCAGAGAGTGTTCTGCTCTCCTTGTCCTCAACATATGAACACCAAATATTGTTTTTAAGGACTGTAATTTCCTTGTTTACTGGAATTTCTCTGTATCCCCCCAATTTTTTCCCTGTCATCCCACAAGTGATCAACTAGTTACATGCAGTGTTGCAAATTTAGTTATTGGTTGGAAATTTCATTTGAAACTGAAACATTGATACACACTTTAAAAGCATACACAGAATTTGATAAAATACTTGTACCTGAAAAAGCATAATAGGTTTGAAAAGTAT
Source organism: Pelusios castaneus (assembly GCA_007922175.1). Classification (NCBI taxonomy): domain Eukaryota; kingdom Metazoa; phylum Chordata; order Testudines; family Pelomedusidae; genus Pelusios; species Pelusios castaneus. The sequence goes on from ML685767.1 coordinate 16,234,266, forward strand.
GAACAAAAACAAGCTTCCTTACGTAGCTGTTGTATTTTTATGACAATGTTGGCATGTTCATTTCAGTGAGTCACCCTAATAGTTTCACATTATAATTTGTAAGCGAGGTCTGAACGAGCTATCCCCTGACAGCTACTGATGAGCCAGGGCATGTGTGAGGGAAAGGCTTCAGGACCAGATTGTAATTTACATGCACATACCGACTCTGCCTCAGTATCCAGCTGACAGAGCTATGTTGCCCAAGTGATCAATTTGGGCTGGTGTTGGGTTACAAACCACTTCAGCATTGAATGCAAGAGTAATGTTATCCTTATTGTATGAGTAAAAGATGGCAGAACTGTACATAGTCTGTCCTGACTGAAAGGGTCATACTCAGTGCTTAATTTGTACCAGGGACTGAGCCATGGCGTCTCTAGGCTTTGCAGTTCATAGCCCTGGGACCTCTGGCCACATCAGATAGGAAAGAAAAAAAGCTTACTTGATCCCTAGCACCTTTTTCATTACAAATTAAGCCCTGGTCTAATTGACCAATTAAGGCACTTATATTGACTCCTTAAGTGAAGAGAACAAGAAATGATTAAAAAGTATACAGACTTGATTCTTTCAAAACTACAACAGTGACTTCTGGATTCTACTCAACCTCTACATAGCTTTTACAGATGCCTGTTGTATAATAAAACACTAACATGGAGAGGAGTCAGGCACTACCAGCAATGTGGCTGCTATATCGTGAGGATTGAATAGAGAATTTGAACACAGAATGGAATATCATACAATGAATGAATGAAGATTTGACTCCAACTTTTTCTTTATGATCATTAATGCATTGACCCCAACTTTGTGCTATTTTTCCTGGGATGAAAGAAGTAGGAATTCATCTCTTGCTACTCCCAGTCACAAAAGCTATGGTTTTCTTTTTCCTCAACACATAGAATTTTGTATACTGCAAGACATAGCCTGCTGACATATCGCGTTCATGTCATGAAGGACTGGAAATATCCGACACATGAGAAGCCACCAAAGATGAACGCACTGCACTCGAGAAGTTCATTAACAGAGCTGTGCAAAAATACAAGAAACCAAAAAGGTTGCTTCCTATTAGGCTTGAGTTGCCAGCTTTAATTTGTGTGATGATTTCAAAACAGAAGTTTAATCTATTAAAATATTTTTTCATGTCATGAAACATTTTTCCATTTTTATTGTGGTGCCGTACAGCCCACCTTCATCCTCACAGTCTCACCCCTATCTTCCTGTACATTGAGATACCACCCCCCATCACCACACATACACACACAACTTTCAATTCCTGAGGAAACCATAGCTTGTTAATCTGAGATGAGATATAGCTTTACATATGACATGACTGCAGAATATGGGCCTTTCTTTATAAATGAACAACTGTAAATGAAATATGGCTTTCAAATGCAAGTGTGTCCCTCTCTCTGTAGGTTCCAAGAAACAAAAGTAATGGGGATTTTATTCCGTGTTTTGAAGGACTGGCCTGAGGAGAGAGCTAGTCTGACAGCTTTATGTATGAAGAAGCTAGTTTGAACTGGATAGGAAACTCTGGACTGAGATTCCTCATAAGGAAATCTGCTTGTTTGCCCCAGATTTACCTGGTAAATTCTAATTTGGTGCCCTGGAACTCTGACTGGTGTGGCTTCATCTGTGCAACTCACATAAAACTGCTGGCATTTGCTTTCTGAGACTAGCACGGGTATTGAGTTCATTTATGTGCGGGAGCGTGTCCCTCTTAATGGGACTCTGAACCGAATAAACAAAGTGCCAGCCTCCAAGTATGAAGTACAATGCTGCAATTCCTTGATAGAAACATGGAAAGAACTAATGTTGATGCAGTCTCCTTAACCTACCCTGTCCCAAAGAGTAACAGAATATCAGTTTCTGTCATTTTGATACATTCTTCTGAAGTGTATAACATGACTTGAAATGTTCTTATAAAAGGAGGTTTCAAGTTGAAAAACTGGGACTTGTATATTCCAAAGGGGTAGCCGTGTTAGTCTATTGTAGAAAGACAAAAGAGTCTTGTGGCACTTTTAAAGAAGACTCTTTTGTCTTGGGACTAGTATAGTATTTGTATTACAAAACCACTGTACTCATTTTTTTTCTTTTTAAGAAAAGATGTGATATTTACTGAAAGTTTAGGTTTGGATGTTGCTCCCCAAAATAATGCTGTTATACACATGTTTAATGACAGGGACCTTAGGCTCCTAATGTTATACTTTTCTAAAAAAAAAGCCCCAACATTTTCCAAAATCTGCTAAGACATTTTCATACATTTTGGTTTAGAAAGTTAAATGAAAATAGTTTTGTTTAGATTCAAACATGCTGGTAGCACTTGCAACCCAAGCACCACACCAGACCACACCACATTTGTGCTAGTGCATCAGAACCAAGAGTGAAACCGATGGTAGCTACACTTGCCCGATTTGACTCTTCAAGTTGAGTAAAATACAAAAACAGAACAGCATCAATGGTGAGAAAAGACTGTTCTACCCCAAAGAGATCTTTCAATCTAGTTTAAAGATATTATCACAGATATGGATAAGAACATTTTTACTGGATTTCAATCTTCATCATGTCCTTTATCTCTGAAACAGTGGGGTTTAATTTATCTTCCCATACTACGTTAATGGGATATAAACATTCCAGTAGAAGGTCCTTCCTGGAACATCTTGAGTAAAATGATACAGGTTTCATTATGACATGAGACTAATTATACAAATTATATCTGAATGGAGAAAGCTAGTTTAAGAATTCATTCACTTCATTCATAGTCAGCGGGCATGAGTGTGATCTAATGTCATTCTGTTTAGAGACAGCTTCATCCAGATCCAGCTGTCTGCCATTGACCTTCACCTCCATGCAACCATTATAAAAGGCCGTCAATAGTGTAGCACCAACGGGAACATCTGCACAAAAAACACATTAAATAAATTAGGGCAAGGCTTCCAATATCCTATGTGCTTTTCAAATTAGTAAAAACACCAAAACTTCCCATTTCTCAACAGTCAGTGATCCATGGCAGGAAACAGCAATTTAATAGGAAACATTTCACTTGCCTTCATGAACTGTTCTTCCCCTTGTCTGAGTGTTTCTAAAATGAACTTCCCAAACTTGAGGAAGCCTAATAATATTTGAAATATGCATTAAAGCCTTTCTCTAAGCCAAAAACCTAACAAAATGAAAATTTCAAAAATAATATATCTTTTTATTTTGACTGGAGAGTGTTAATACCATATTTCCTGGCATCCCCAGTAACAGATGTTTATAGATTTAAAGTTCATTGTTAGAGTAATCTCTTTCATTCTGGCCAGAAAGTTGCTCTGGATTCCTATCCACTGTTCAAAAACAGAGGACCCATGGGAACTCTACAGACTTCAGTTTCGTCATTTCTTCTTCCCAGTGACTTCTCTGTAAAAGTCCTATTCTTTCCATTTTAAATCTATTCTGTGGTTAAACTAGGGCAATGTCAGCCAACAATATGCTGTCAGAAAACAATATATTTGCTCAAGCAGGCATTACTATGAGGTATAGGGTACAACAGGGTTTTTGTGAGGTAGGTAGGAACTCATTCAAGGTCTAGATCTTCAAAGAGGTTTAGGAATCTAACTCACGCTAATTTTAATTGAAGACGGGCATCTAAAATATCCTTGATCTGGGCCTGAGCTTTTTCAGTGACTGGAATCAACTGGCCTAGAAGCTGATCTCAATCATATCATCTAACAACCCTGCACGATGTTGCTATCCCTAAACAACCTACAGCTGATGATTATCCAGCCTTGCCATGAAGTCTTCCAGTGATTGTGATTCTACCATTGCCTTTAGAAGTATAAGACTGTAGTGGGCAGATGCCTACCAACCCCCAACCAAAAAGAGGTTAATTCCTGTGATCTCAATCAGCCCCAACCTGGCTGCACTTCTGTGGCCTGTCAAGCTTCAGGGAGGGCCTTAAAAAAAGAAGAATTCAACACAGTTGGGATGACATTCTGAAACAAGCAGAGCTGGCATCTCCAGACCGGACTCATGTGTTACTAATCAATGAACAGTTTGAGAATGCCCAAGCCCTCTGAAGAAGGAGATGTGCTGGTCTGATTTTTCTCTTGTAACCCAAGGGGATAAACCTTGACCTTCTGCCATGAAGGAGAGTAGAACTGAGACTTCCTGTGTGCCTGAAAGACCGTGGGGGCTGTGGAAATATTTTCCTATTGTTTGGACTATTTATATGCTCTCCAGAAGAGAGTGGACCTGCTAAAAAAGTAAAGCCAAAAGAATGCATCGTATGCCTCAGAATCAAACCACAGGATTGCTGTTGCCCAAAGTATAATGTATGAGGTAAGTAAAGCACCCATCCTTACTGCAAGGGGGTGATCTCAAGACTTAGCCTTTTACAGATTGTGCCCATTTGACCTTACTCTGCTATAACCCAAGGTGCTTAAAGAATCTACATGGCAAGTCCCAGTGGCTATGTCTACTTAAGGAGGCGTAAGTCGACTTAAATTAAGCCACGTCCACACTAGGCTTTCATTAAGTCGACTTAAGGAAATCCTTAAGTCGACTTAATGAAAGCTTAAGTCGACTTAATAACTACCAATCGTTACATGAACTTTCGTGAGAGATTTTCTCCCATGAAAGCTCATGAGATAAATAAATCTGTTAGTCTTTAAAAGTGCCACAGGACTCTGTTGTTTTTCTACAGTAGACTAACACGGCTACCCCTTTGGAATTTTACCAATCATTAGGTCGACTTAAGCCTCCTTAGGTTGATCTAACCCTTCCTTAGGTCGACCTAAGCCCAGTGTGGATGCATAAGTCCACTTTGTTAAGTCGACCTAGGGCAGTTAGGTCAACTTAACAAAATGGACTAAGTCGACTTAAAGTGTTGCCACTTTGTTAAGTCGACTTAATAAGGTCGACTTTAAGTCAACTTAAAATCAACCTTATTAAGTCGACTTAACAAAGTCGACCTAACTTTTCCTAGTGTGGACATAGCCAGTAGGATTAGTTTCCTCTATTCAGCTTACTATACTGCAAAGCAGGCTGGTATTAGAGTCTCACATGCCTCACTGAAAAAACATCATTAACTGAATTGTTTTTTGAAAATTAAGCTCAGTATTATAGCTATTTTAGAGAAACATGTAGCAAAGAGAGAAAGTCCAATTATAAAAGCCATATTTGCATGCCTGCTCAGATATGTTTTGTGCTGGTTGCACAAGATAGGAATTGTAAGACTGAAAATTCACTTACAGTTTGTTTAAACATAACATTGAGTCGTTTAAACTCACTTTACTTTCAAATTACCCTGCTAAGATGGAGGCTGCCAATCATAACATGGAAGTATGATTTTTGTAATCAGATTTTCTATTTTCTCCTCCCATATTTCTCCCCTTTAAGGCCAAGTCTATACTGACAGTGACAAATTCACCGCTGTCAGTTCAAACTCTCTGGTTTGATTTGAGAGGTCAGTCAAGACCTGCTCAATTGATCTGGAATTGGACTCAGTAATTCCACCCTTGGAAGAAGAGAAGCGCTAAGTCCAAGGGACAGCCTTTCCCTTTGACTCAGCGCAGTGGAACCAGCGAGGTAAGTGGGAGTTAGAAAGTCAAAGGGAGATATGCAAGGTATTTTACATAGCTTGCATATCTTCCTTTGACTGCTACTAAATTCCATAGTTAAGTATAGACCAGGCCTAATTATTTTTAAGTGGATGAAATTGAAAATATCTAAAGCTACTGCAGTATCTTGACTCTGCCAGCTGAGGGCACTTCAGGAGTACTTATTACTCTTAAGCACAACCTCCCACACCACCACCACAAAATAAATAAATAAATAAATAAAATAACAACAACAAAACAAAAAAAACACCACAACTCCAGGACACAGTATGTTTTCCCTGGGAGTAGATATCATAGGGTCACTTCCAAAAATATGCCTTTGGAGAGAAGCTCTGTTGCTGGGTTGTTTAAGCTAACTCATTATTGAAATATCAGGCTGCACTGAAAATTTATATAGATTGACTCAAAAACACAAAGATAAAAATAGGTAAATGTTTTTAAAAACAAACAAACAAAAAAAACTGCCCCCCACGAACCATAACACCCAAGATGTTGAGTACGGCTAATTCATTCCCATCAATTAAAGAAAATAAAATTCACCTGGAATGCCACCTAAATAGGTAACAACAGATCCCTTCATTGCTTGATCGAGGATGGATAATTGTTGTTCTTGCTCAGAATTGGTGCTGTCTGTATGTGAATCAGCAGTCAGTTCAAGCAGTTGTTTGTTTATTCTGAGTCCTAGCTGTGTTCTTTTAGAGGTACACAATCTCTCTAACTCCAGTTGGGCAACAATGATGTTCTCAATAGTCACAATGATGTCCTAGGCAGCAGAATAAAAAGCATTTCACATACTACTCCAGCACCTATTTTATTTAGTATACATTTGTAAAGAGAAGCTGGAGGAAACATTACGGCCAAAACAAGCAAGGAGTCCTGTGTCACTTTTAAAGACTAACAAATTTATTTATCGCATGAGGTTTCGTGGGGGAAGTCCCACTTTGTCAATTTTATAACATCTGACGAAGTGGGACTTCACCCACGAAAGCTCATATGAAAAATAAATGTGTTAATATGTAAAAGTGCCACAGGACTCCTTGCTTGGCTGAACTTAACTAAATCTGCTACCCCTTTGGAACTTGTCAACATGACGGCCAAAGTTTTTCAAAATAGGTGTCTGAAAGTGGGAAACCCACTAAAGTAAATAGAAGCTTCTGGGTTGTTCAGCACTTTTAAAAACCAAACCACTTGTTTAGGTGCTTAAATTTTATATTCAGGAGCCTCTCTTTAGGTATTCATGTTAGAAAATCTTGATCTGAATTTCTGAGGCTAAATCGTGCTCCCATTGGAGTTGATGGGAGTTATGAAACTGACTATAGTGGGACCAGGATTTCACCTCTAGTATCTACTTTAGGCAGGTTAAAAAAAACAACTACTATGTATTGGCCCTCATATATATATACACACACACACACACACACACACACACACACACACACACAAGTAGCATGACAGAAGGCAGTATGTGCTTTTAGATATAGATATAGATAAATAAAATAAGACATACTGCCTTCTGTCATGCTACTTGCCACAACTGGGAATATTAGGAAATTCAAGGATAGCAAGACCTTTTTATGCATTGGTTTTTCTATGCAGTTCATCACTATTTTGTCTGAGCACCTTGCAAACAATTAATTCAGCCTCTCAACGTCCCTCTGAGGTATAATAAATAACTAGTATTAGTCCCATTTTATAGATGGAAGCTGAAGATAGAGCGCTTAAGTCAAAAGAGCTATGCTGATTTATTCCAGACGAGGATCTGGCCGAGAGTAACTATGATATTTGTAAAATGACCTGTGAGTTATGGGAGTTGGAGTCCACTATGGACAAAGCAAGAGGCACTGTTTCACCAGAGACCAAGGCAAACATCACGCCGGTGCCAGTAGATGGGCGAACATTCAATGTTATGTTTATTAGCCATTCTTCATCATTGGTAAGATTATCTGTTTATAAAAGAAAATGAAATTAATGAACGGGAAAATTACCATCTTAAAGTATTCAAATACTGTTAGGTTTACAAGTATTTTCCTCTATGATTTATGCCACATCTACACTAGTGGCAGCAAATTCACCGCCGTCAGATCAGTCTTTTGGGATCAATTTAGCTCTAAGTTAAGACCCGCTAAGTAGATCCAGAGATCGACTTCTGAAAACCATTCCCTCAAGTGGCATAGCACTGTATCAACAGAATGCATTTCCTGTTGGTACAGCACAGTGAAGATAGTGTGTTGAAGGGGAGTTAGTAACTCAACAGGTGTTAAGCAAGCTACTCTGTGTAACTTGCGTAACTGCCATCGACTGTTGCCGAATTTTACCACCAGTGTAGAGCTGGTCTCTATCTATATTCCCATGATGAAAAAATACAGCTTAATCTGAAAGCTGAGCTATATATTTCTACATTTCTTGAAGGTTTCTAATATTAACATACAGAAAGAGAGATTTTAAACTTAGGCTTTTCCTTGGTCTTTTCAGTGTGCCAGGCTTCTTTTATTTTTTGTTACCCCTCTCACTGCCACGTACTAAAATGGCTGTTTATAAGGATAAGCCAGAAAAAGCCTGACAGTTTGCTCATAAAACTTTGCTACCGAGCAGAAAGTTGATAGCTCAATCAAATGTCTAACAGAAATAGTCTAATTGCTCCAATAGGAATTCTCACATGAGTGAAGTCATGCAGATGCTAAAGTGTTTGCAAGTTCAGCAGCTGAATGGAATGCCCATATTTAGGAACTGCTTTTTTTCATAATTTCACACTAATACGTCATGCTAGTTAGCATCACAATCAGTACTCTAGCTGTATCTTACTTGAATATAATTTCATATCTCATATGGGGCTCAAATTACTATCACTGAAGTCAATAGCAAAGCTCCTATCAATAAAATGGGAGCAGATTCAGACCACTGAGAGATGGAAAGATCCCATCTGATCAAGTCCACCTCTTGCAAGTGCAGGATATAATCCCTAACAGAGGTCTTTGCAGAAATTTAACTGTTAACATGTTGGGTCAGAGCCTACTCATTATTCAAGCAAAACTCTCTCTGAAGTGATTGGGACCTTGCCCGAGTCAAGGATCCATGAGGCAAGCCCATACTCTTTTGCCATTCATTAGTTCAATCATCAGTCCAGAAGAAAGATGTGTTGGAGAAGGCTGAAAAATACTTACGATAGTTTATATGAAATTCTGCCATGCCAGTGCCTGGGTAGTAGGACCCTTTCCCCACATTTACTAAACAGTGTTTGCTTTGCTTTTCTTGAATAACTTCTTTTATGCCTGAACTTCCCTGATTCATCAGGTTCCAGGCACGAATGCAGCCATCTAGACGAGGGTTAATCTGCAGAAAAGTTGCATACAGATTTGCTCGAGAAACATTGTTAAACAATAGGGAATGCGTTACTTGACATGACAATTTATTTTTGGTGGACAGTCATGCATAAGCATATCAATGCGTAAATTACAGCACTGATCTTCAGAGCTGTCTTGAAATCAAATGGTTGTTTGCAGTGTTGTTGCCATGTTGGCTCCAAGACATTAGAGAGAACAAGGTGGCTGAGGTGATAGGTGTTTTTGGACCAATTTCTGTTGGTGAGAGAGAGAAGTTCTGAGCTACACAGCACTCTTCATCAGCTCTGGAAAAAGTATTCAGGCCTGGTCTACACTAAGTCATTAGGTCAACGTAAGGCAGCTTTCATCGACCTAAATCTCTAAGCATCTACACTAAAATGCAGCTCCCACAATATAATTCACTCACTATTCTGAGTTAACTTCACTCCACGAGAGGTGTAGCGCTTAGTTTGATGTCATTAGGTTGATGCGGTGTCAGGGTGGATATTGTGTTGCTTACATCAACTGTTGCTGGTTTTCAGAAGCTGTCTCACAGTGCCCCACACTGATAGTTAAAACAGTGCAAGCACACCTAGGCTGCATCCACATTGATAAATTAAGTCGACTTAAGCTTGCTTAAGTCGACTTAATTTACCCTGCGTCTACACTACACTTTCCTTAAGTTGACTTAAGCAGCTTGCTTAAGTCGACTTAATTAAAATTAAGTCGACTTTATAACACCACCTTTCTATTAGATCTAAGGCTTAAGTCGACTCCCTAGAGTCAACTTAAGCCAGTGTAGACGTGAGGTAGCCCTAAGTCGACTTAGGGCTACCTCAGGGCTACACCAATGCCCTCCCTGCTGGAGGGGGGGGGGCACAGGGGGAGCCTGACCTGGCAGAGCTCTGCTCTGCCCACCCTGCCCCTGTGCCCTGCCAGGGTCCCTGTCCCCCTTTGCCCCATTGTACCTAAGTACAATGGGGCAAAGGCTGAGCCCCCTGGCATTGGGGAAGGGGTGCCCCCCCCGCCCCGTGGACCTCCCCTAGGTCTCCCTAAGCGTCCAGTGTGGATGCTCTAGGTTGACTTTTTAAGTTCCCCTTTAAGTCGACTTTATTTTTAAGTGTAGGCACGCTAAGTTGACTTAAGTTAACAAGTGTAGACATAGCCCTAGTGAGGAAGCCCACAACCAACACGAGAAGCGTATTGTGGACATGCAAAAGCGCTGTAATTACTATGGTGCCTGTACTTCCACGTAATTTTGGTCAACTTAATTTTGTAGTGCAGACTTGTCCTCAGAGTGTCACAGCTAAATAAAAGGTGGAAAAGACTATTTAGCATAAGTAGTTAACACGTATCGTAGGAGACCAATCAAGGTGAAGTAGTCTGTTTACATCTCTCCAATCATGGGACCAAAAACAGAGGCAGGGAAGGTTAGTGGAGTTATAGATTGTTTTAATAAGCCATCAATCCAGCATCTTTATTAAGATCATGATTTATAGTGTCTAGCAAAGTTTAAATTTAACCTCCCAATCTTGTCTTGTTCAGGTTTCCTTTGAGGATGAGGAGTGAGAGGCCAGAAATGGAGTGATTATTTTGTGATAAGTGTTTATCCATGAGTAATACGGTATTTGTCTTTTATCATTGGGGACATTTAGCTCATTGGATGAAGTACACAACACTGTGATAGACATGTCTTGGGACAAATGGATCTTGAAAGGTGTGTTTGGGGAGAGAGGGCACTGATTATTGTAGCAGTGGAGATAGGCTGCAGATTTTGTATCTATTGTTGTGGCAGGTATCATGTGTTGATCCAATAATAGATATTACCTCACTGATATTTTGTCGCCCTCTCCCACTTTGTATCTCTCTGAAGTCAAATGACATGTATAATAGGCTTCAGTCACCACTGGAAAGCCAATAAGCTTTCCTCATTTGGTACCACTGGCAGGCAAAGAATAGGCAGCTTCAAAATTTAAGTTGTAACACACTGTGGCCAAGCTTTTCTCTTCTGTTTGGCCATGTCTCCAGCTGACGGTAGTGGCTATTGATATTGTTTATTTCCTGAAAGTCTGACTCATCAGCCCAAACCATTTTTCTAGAATTATTTCACTTTGGTTAAGAGTATATTTATTGAGGGGCAGTTAAATATATTTGGGGGGGGGGGGGAGCTTTATCTTTTTGCCTCCCTGAAGCAAAAACTGATATTGCAAGCATTTTTTTGTTAGTAGACAATTGGCTTGTTTTTAAATGTAAATTATATTCTAGTGCTCATGCAAGGGGCTGGATAGTAATTCTTTACACAGATGGACAGATTGGCAATGCAGGTGAAAGAAAAAGCTTAGTCTCCATAGCACCTTCATTTCTTGCCTGCAGACTGCCAATTATTGTGATAATTACTGGGTCCATGGGAGAGATGGCTGCAGGAGACTAGAACTGCTAAGAAGGGAGTCTCAGGTGACTCATGCTCCAAGTGCAGAGTACATAGAGTACGGCAGAAATGAAGAGTCCTTGTGATCCCTTCTCCTTTTTTTCCCCTACACCCACACAAGGCCAAGACACAATTTGGTACTAAGAAAGGGAACTTTTGTACAATATGTTCCCAAGAAAAATACTGATAGCCCTTATTCCTTAGTAGTCTTAAAACAAGATTAGAGCATGTGCATAGGCACAATCTTGCTCTGGACCCTAGAAAATGGATTAGATTACTTGAGACCTCTTTAATTGCTGGGATTCCGTAATTCAAACCTAAAAATGGACAGACTGCAAAGCTTCATGTCTAGTCATTTTCAAACTAAAATGGTCACCAATGGCATTTTCATTTTCTACACATGTACCACCCTGTATTTTGTCTTCCCATGACACCTGGGTAATCACAATAGAAGGAGAAACAAACAAGAAAGCAGTCGTAATCAGTATTTTTAAGTTACCGGTTTAATGAGGGTGCTCTCAACTTTGCGAGGTAATCCTGCAATGTACACCTTGGTTTCCAGAAAACCATTTGATGGTTTGAACAAATTTCTAGGACTGTTAATATTCATCACTGCTTCTTTTGCTATTTTTACACAGATACTGTGTTCTAATTCTTCCACTGAGACCTAGGATTGAAAATAATATATAACAATACATATAGCATTATATATGTTGAAGAAGCATATATATTGAGCCTCACGTTAAGGTTACCTAGCATGTCCCACTATTTAAAAAAAAAAAACAACCACCCAAAAACATGCCTTTCTCTTTTTAATTATTCTAATGTGTTCATGGTTTGCAGCAAGATTTTGAAACTGGGTAGAAGGATAATACTTAAATGCAAAGGTGTGTGTTTGGTTGAATGATAAGCTATTTTAAAACACCGTTTTCCAGTTTGCATTACACTTAATTGCAAGGAATTAGCTTATAAAATTGCTCAACATTCCATCCATGCTGAGCATGCTCTTCTGGACCTCATTCAGTCTGCCACAAAGAACTGAACCTCCTGATGGGATATAGACGAAATGGATTCATCTGCTCCTGCTGATGTTAGCCACCAAAGTACCTTAAGGCCTAAGGGAAGGTGCATTGAACTGGAGATCAGGCAACAATGAATTCTAGATTCACTTCTTTTACTAACTGAATGCTGTGCCATTCACTACCCTTCTAACTGAAAGGTTACATATGCTGAAACCAGAGTCCAGAGCTGTAAAATGTCAGAACTAAATCTCACCCATTTAGGGTACATTTACAAGCATGTGGTAGGGTGCTTCCCAGCACAGGTAGATGTATGTTCAGCTCTGTTTGAGCTAGCTTGCTAACAATAGCAATCTGGCTATGGCAGCACAGGTGGCAGCTGAAAGTAGCTGCACAAATACAACCATGCCTAACTTGGTGCTTTAAAAGGGTCAATTTCACAACTAGGATGAGCCAAATAACCTGGAAGGAAGAACTTAACCAGAAAAATATGAATGATAATTCGGATGATTGTTTAAGATGACTTTACTAGATGTGCAAAAAGCCACAACAAAGGGAGAAGGACATAGAGGTTAAAAAAACCAACATAGCTTAGGACATAAGGGCAGCTATACATTTTTTTAAAATCATATATAACAAATGGAAGAAAGAGGAAGTTGATAGTAATGAATATAAATTAGAAGTTAGGAACTATAAGAAATTGATAGAAGAAGCAAAGTGACATGAGGAAAAAGCTATGGCCACCAGAGTTCAGGACAGTAAGAAGGAGTTTTTTTCAATCTTGACAATGGTATTGAACCACTACATGGAAATGATAGAATTATCCATAACAATGCAGAAAGGCTGGCGTGTTCAATAAATATTTCTATTCTGTATTTGGGGGAAACAACAAGATCTGGTCCCATCATATGATGATGATAACACTCTTTCAATTCTACTAGCATATCTGGAGAATGTTAAACAGTAGCTACTAAAATCAGAAATATAGCAGGTTAGTATAATTTGCATCAAAGAGTTTTAAAAGAGTTGGCTGAGGAGCTTGGTAGATCATTAATGCTGACTTTCAATAAGGCTTAAGACACCAAGGAAGTTCTGGAAGACTGGAATGTTGTTCCAGTTTTTAAAAAAAGATAAAAGGAATGACCAGGTTTTTATAGGCCTGTCAGTCTGACATTGATCCTGGGTAAGATAATGGAGTGGCTCACATGGGACTTACTTATATAATAAAGAACAGTGATGTAATAATGCAAATCAACAAAAGTTATTGAAAAGAGATCTCTGGGGCAGACAGCTCATGCCTTATCCAGGAGAGTGATTCCTGAAGATGGAAATCTAGGAGCTTGGAAGCTTCTCACTGTGAGATGGGTGGACAACTCTCATAAGTGCCTTTTGAAAACCATGGGATATGTCAACTGTATAGCACAGTGCACGGAAAGAGGCAGAGGGGCAAGGGAGAGTGAATAGACTGGTATGTAGCCTACAAACAAACTTGATAGCCTTAGACAACTTGATAGATTTGGATGCGGAGAAAGGCTTAATGGCCTCCACTGCCCTCGTGAGCCAAAGAGATAGCAAAGGATGCAATTGGTGGATTCTGAGTAGGTTTTACCATCAGAATCCACATGCTGATTAGCACTGCCTCTGAGCATCTGCCAGCGGTGTATTCTGTCAAAGTAACTTGGTATTTCTTTTTTGATATTACATCTATCAACCGGACTTGTAATAGTCTGCAGCCATGTAATTATTTTTAGTGAGCTGGCTCAACAAGAGCTCTATGCAAACTGGGAAGCACTCTCCCCAGCTATTATAGACAAACCCAGGGCTTTTTTTGTGATGGTACTCACTGGTACTGAGTACCAGCACCTTTTTTTTGTGATGGTTCTCAGGGGTACTGACTACCAGCACCTTTTTTTCACAGTGATGCAGCCCCAGCTCCTGCCACTGCTGCCAGCTGTCCCAGGTCCCTGGCTGAGTATCGGCACTTTTTTTTTTTTTTTTTTTAATAAAAAAAAGCACTGGACATGCCCTTAGCCACACTCTATCTCAGAATCTCCTTATCTATGTTGTTGGTCTATTTGTGTATCTGTAATCCACTGTATTCCTGAGTTGTGCCTCTGCATTTGTGGTTATAGAGGACAACTGCATATTCCTGTGGCTAGCATAATTTAGCACTTCAGTGGTAGAGGAGATGGTGCTGAAAGTATTGAGTTCAAATGTGCTACTGATGCATCAGGGCTATTGCAAATAAAATTATTTGATTTTGATTTTCTGCTTCTAAAAAACACATAGTAAAGTTCATACAAAACTGCATTAAAAGAAGGCTGCAAAGTCACACATGCAAAAACTAGGAAATGCCAGAATTAAGGTTGCCTATGCAACTTTGCAATCTCAATAGTGTTATTTTTCTGTATATAGCAGATGGAGTGAACAGACCCATTCCCAGTAAAGTTCGTGTTAAGACTCTTAGGCTATATCTACACTAGAAAAAGTTAGTCGACTTTGTTAAGACGACTTAATAAAGTTGACTTTAAGTCGACGTAAAAGTCGACCTTATTAAGTCAACTTAATAAAGTGGTTACCCTGAATGGAGACTTAGTAAGTCGACCAAACTGCCCTTAAGTTGACTTAATAAAGTTGATTTAAGTGTTAATCCATGTCCACACTGTGCTTAAGTTGACTTAAGGAGTTGATTTAAGGGTTAGGTTGACCTAACTGGCGGTTCTTACTAAGTCGACTTAAGCTTTCATTAAATCGACTTAATGAAAGCCCAGTGTGGACGGGAAGTAATTTAGGTTGACTTAAGGCTACTTAAATTGCTAGTGTAGACATACCTCTACTGACTTCAGTGAGAGCAGACGTGGGCACACTGTGCTCAGGAATTGCAGAATATTTTCTTTTCTTCAGAGGCAGGAAACCTTTATTTAACTGATCAAGCTATATTGGGCAGCATAAAATAATGATGATTGTGTTTTGGAATAACTGCCCCACGGACCATTTGTGTCAGAGTAAACAAGTTTATGCATACGTGCATTCACTAGTGTTACTGCGTAGGCATCAAATACCAGCCAAAAAGTAGCTCTTTGGTATCACAAGGCAATTCTGAAGTTTACTAGTGTAACAGTGTACCTTTTTAAACAGCCTTTAAATCTGGGATTTTTATGGAATCATTTTAAAACCTTTATTTTTTAAAAGTAGCTATTTTTTCCCATCCTTTGCCTGAGAGTGCCAAGTCATAAAGCATTAGAAAAAAAAACTTACTATATGCCACAGACCATCATTAATGGCTTTGCCACCACTTGTGACTTTTGTTCCAAGTTCATTCTTGAATTGAATCTCAATCTTCCCATCACGAAGTGCAAGCAAGAACCATGCTGTGCTGTCAGAGGATTCAGCATATAGTATAACACCTTCTGTGTCATACGTCCGGAAATCAAATTCTGCGGAAAACCTGAATCAGAGGAGAGGGATCACAAACATGGGAAAAGGATATATGAGATATTGAAGACCTCACTGCAATACATTAATAATTTAGACAACAGAGTCCTGTGGCACTTTTAAAGACTAACAGATTTATTTATCGCATGAGCTTTCGTGGGAGAAAATCCCACTTCTTCAGACAAAGTTACAGAGTGGGAGGAAATTAAATGCAGGGGAGTGTATTTCCTCCCACTCTGTAACTTTCCTATCTTCAAAGCGTCTGACGAAGTGGGATTTTCTCCCACGAAAGCTCATGCGATAAATAAATTTGTTAGTCTTTAAAAGTGCCACAGGACTCTGTTGTCTTTCTACAATAGACTAACACGGCTACCCCTTTGGAATTTGATTAATAATTTAGTTACACAGCCAAATATTAAGCTTCAAATGACAACTCCTCTATGCAAGCAGGTCCAGTGGCTGCCTCTGACTAATCATAGGCAGAATCCAGTGAAAGGTGTTTATGTGAACCCAGAGGAATGATGACTTTTGTGCTTAAGATACTAGACTAGGACTTTGTAGTAGAGTTGGGAATTGAACTCAGAACTCAAACTTCCCACATGACCCAGGGCTAATTACTTTGTCTCACCTCCACATCTACAAAACAGGGATGACGTTCCCCTCACCTTACAAATATATTGTGAGGAAAAATAAATTGTTCAGGAGGCGTGCCGGTACTATGGTGAGGAGTGACATAAAAAAGTCTATCTTCTGTAAACGTGTTTCATCATTACTGACTTTGAAAGTTCCACTGTTTACCCGTATTCTATTTAGAAAACTGAATCTCTACATGGGTGGCATTTAGATGATTGTGCTTAGATTGTAAGCTTCTTTTTGTTCTGTACACTGACCTTTTTCTTTTATTCACTGTCTAGTACATTGAGGTCCTGGTTTATAACTAGGACTCCTAAGCACTACTGTAATACAAATAATAAATAGTAGTGGTATTATTTATTATTATTAATAATCATTTTTATATTTATTAGTTTGGTAGAAACCATAGACCCTGTTGTGCTACAGGCTGTACAAACGAGAGAAGCTCTCTGCCCCAAAGAGCTTTCAGTCTAAATATACAAGACAGAGGAAGAGTATGAGGGGGAAATGGAGGCACAGAGCGGTGAAGTGACTTGCTAAAGGCATACAACAGGAGGGTGGGAAAACTAGGAACAGAACTCGAGTGCCCTGATTCCAAGTCCAGATCTCTGTTCAACTAGACTACACTGACTTTCAAACATGGTTCTATCAAAACTCCTTACTTTCCGTTTATAGACTGTAGTGGGGTAGTTGCCCCGCTCTGGGTTAGAAGGGGTTAAAAGCCCAGGGGAAAAAAGAGCCAATGGGAGCAGGCAGCTGCAGGGCAGGGCCGAGGAACCGGTATAAGGGCAAGGCTGCAGCCCCTGCTCTAGGCAGTTCACCACTGACTATATAGGAGAGAGGGCGAACTCTTGGCTGGGGTAGGAGACAGGATCCCGGATAACTCACTGCACTGCCAGGGTTCAGTGGAAGTGCAGCCTGGAGATAAAGGCAAGAGGAACCTGGGGAGGCAGTTATAGCCCAGAGGACCTGCTCACACAGAGGACAAGGGGGTTGAGGTGGCACATTTGTGGAGTATGTAGGGGTCCATAGGCTAGGGCCCGGGAAAATAGGTGGGCCCGGGTCCCTTCCACCTCCCCCAGGCTGCTAGTAGGTGGAGAGGCTGTGGCTGAGAGGTGAATGGACAGTGGCCGCCGGTGATACAAGCAGGTGGGCCAGAACTGGACTGTACCCCAGAAGAGGGGGAACTGAACGGACTCAGCTGGAGAACTGAGGTCCTGTCTAAGACAAAAAATAGAGAGCTGTGGGGGAGAGAGCGAGAGAAAGAGAGAGCACTGACCACCAGACAGGGCAGCCACTTGAGCCAATTCCCCAGTATCTTCACCAGCAGGCACCTGTTAGGTGGGTCATGTGCTGCCAACTCCTCTACAAGACTATAGCTGCTAAGGACACTTTCAAACTTACTTTTGTCATATTAGGAAAACTCTTCCAGAAGAGCATTAATATCAGGTCAGCTTTGATTCAGAACACAAGAGCTATGTCTACACTGGCAAGTTAGTTCAAATTAAGGACGCTTAATTCGAACTAACTAAAGCCATGGCTACACTAGGCTTTAATTTGTTCGAATTAAGGGCTTTCTTAATTGAACTAATAAATTTGAATATGCTATTCGAACTAAGGGTTCATTCGAACTAGTTAGTTCGAATTAACCCATGTGGCCATGTTAGTTCGAACTAATTGCTTAGTTCAAACTAACCGGCCCATTGAACTCAATGCAATTCGCTAATTTGAACTAAGCAAGTGCCATGAATGGCACTTGCTCAGTTCAAACTAAATTTTGCTAGTTCGAATTAAGATAATTTGAACTAACTAAAATTAGTTTGAATTAGTTAGTTTGAATTAACTAATTCGAACTAACTATAGTAAGTGTAGACATAGCCAAGGACAGAGAAATGCCTTAATATTTATGATCTAAATCTAAATCCAAGGCACTAAAAATTACCAATGCAACAAATTCTGCTATCGCTGCCTCTGAAATTATTCAGTGCTTCAAAGGCAACACTGCATTTTCAAGTGCCACAGTGAGCAAACTGATGTGCAATATAGAGCTCATTAACATTAGCACACTCGGACACTGACATCTGATAGGAATACCCCACACAGAGATATTGGAGTAAAGCAAGATACTGTGCTCCATCAGTGGCTTGGAGCATTGTGGGAGGAAGTTCAGGAGACTGTTAAGTTCCTTAGTACAGGAGGAGACAGCCCACAACTCCTGCCTAAGAGCGCAGAACCTACATCTGAGGCTCATTGAGATATACAACTGCATGCTGTGAGATGCATATACATTTCTATAACATCATCCAATTTTCAGTAAAGGATTGAAAAAGCCATGACAACACATTGTGAAAGCCCTATGAGAAATTTGCCTACCATGAAAAATCATAGACAGTGTTTGGATCAAAATGTCCCTGTAAACATACCAATAATGGGGGTTCTTCAGAGCAGGATTTGAGGCAGATGCAATACTAGCCCCTGGTGAACTACAATATCCTTCTACATCTCTGTCATCATCCTCCAAATCTTTTCACTTCAGAAGGGCAGCAGGCTTCTGTCATTATGGGACATTACCTTTCTTCCTCTCCCAAGAAATCTCATGGACTCCAAAAACTGTTGGGGCCTCCACCTAATTTGTGTTCCCTCCTCTCTCCTTTGATTCATTTCCCACTTTTTCCCACTCAGGCTCAGGACTGTTTTGATTCCTTTCCTCACAAGGTTAATTTTTGTTTCCCTTTCAATCCATATATCCCTGTCTTCCAATGCAGCAGCAACTTGCTGAAGTTGCAGGAGGAATCTGATTCTTCAAATGCTGGTGCAGTGTCTTCCCCACAAATGACACCAATGGACTGACTGCCTACTTCATTGACTATGTTGCTGCATCAGTCAGGGTTGGTTGAGATCCAGCGGAACAGAGGAGTGTCTTGAAGAAACGTGCTGAGCGCTCAGTGGCGCCACAAGCAGTTGCCAGTGGTGCTACACCAACCTGCCTATACGGAAGGAGTGGCTCAAGAGTATAGTATGATCACTAAGCGGTGCTGTAAACTGGCTTTAAGTCCCTCACTCCTGTCTGATCACTTTCAAATAACTCCAGCCTTCACTAAGTGCTCTTATAAGTAGGAACCTCAGTTCATTTGTCCTCTGCACCATGATCCAAGGTGTCTTATCCAGTGAGATATGTGAATTCCTCATATGCAATCCACAGTCTTTCTGCCATTCTCTGAGAATTAATGGAAACAAATGCCCAGAACTTCCATGTATAATGTTATCAATGGCAAATGCTCACCTGGTGACTTCTGGCAATCTAAATCTTAAGTACAGCACAGGGATCCCTATAAACTGTTCTGCCAGGTAAAGCAATTCATAATTCTTTTCAAGATTCAGAGGGACACAAACTGGAACAGCCTGGAAATAATGAAGAGAAAAATACACCATATCATAACTTTGTGTACCGGTATTTCACAAATTAACTTCAGTTCTTAGTGGCTTGCAGTTATATTTTCTTGAAGCACTCGATACCTACTGTACTTGAATCATTTGAATACCTGAGTACAAATGAAACAATTTTGTTTTTCTGCAAATCAAAAAATGTTACAAAAACACTGTAACTCAGATTTTAGTAGATTCCAATTTACAATATGATGACCAACTCAGATGAAAGTCAACAGAGTCTTGTGGCACTTTTAAAGACTAACAGATTTATTAATCGCATGAGCTTTCGTGGGAGAAAATCCCACTTCGTCAGACGCTTTGAAGATAGGAAAGTTACAGAGTGGGAGGAAATTAAATGCAGGGGAGTGTATGACATAGCATCAAGTCAGGCTGTAACAGCAAATCAAAGTAGGTGTTAGGATTCAAAACACTGGGGAACAGCACATAGAGGAGGAGGGAGGTCAATTCACTTGATGTAATGCGAGAAAAATCCATAGTCCCTGTTCAACCCCAAGGCAACTGAGTCAAATTTGCATATAAGTTCGAGTTCTGCAGACTCTCTCTGAAGCTGTGATTTGTTATTCATCTGTGTCAACACAGCTATTAACAAGTCGTTAAGGGAGTGAGCAGGGAGGTTGAAGTGTTCCCCTACAGGTTTTGCAGTATTGCAATTTCTGATGTCAGATTTGTGTCCATTGATTCTTTGGCGCAGAGACTGTCCTGTCTGTCCAATATATAAGGCAGAGGGGCATTTCCGGCACATGATGGCATAAATCACATTGGTGGATGAGCAGGTGAACGAACCCTTGATGGAGTAGGTGGCATGATTAGGCCCTGTGATGGTGTCATCAGTGTAGATATGAGGGCAAAGTTGGCAGCGTGGTCTGCTGCAGGGCTGTGTTCCTGCTTTAGTGTTTCTGCTCTGTGATCTGTAGTTGCTGGTAAGTATCCTTTTAAGATTAGGGGGCTGTCTGAAAGCAAGGAGAGGTCTGTCTCCCAAGGCTTGAGAGAGTGAGGGATCATCTTGTAAAATAGGCTGTAGATTTTTGATGATGTGTTGAAGAGGTCTGGCTTGGGGGTTGTAGGTGACGACCAGTGGCGTTCTGTTGTTATTTTTCATGGGCTTCTCCTGCAGTAGTTGACTTGTGGGTACCCGTCTGGCTCTGTCAATTTGTTTCTTCACTTCTGTGGGTTTGTACTGTAGTTTTAAGAATGCCTGGTAGAGATCCTGAAGGTGTCTGTCTCTGTCTAAAGGGTCAGAGCAAATGCGGTTATATCTTAGGGCTTGACTGTACACAATGGATCGTGTGGTGTGTCGAGGATGGAAGCTCGAGGGATGTAGGTAACTATACCGATCAGTAGGTTTGCGGTATAGGGAGGTCTTTATGTGTCCATCGCTAATTTGCACTGTAGTGTCCAGAAAGTGGATCTCTTGTGTGGAGTGTTCCAGGCTAAGTTTGATTGTGTTGTGGAAATTGTTGAAATCTCTGTGGAATTCTTCAAGGGCATCTTTACCATGGGTCCAGATGATGAAGATGTCATCAATATAGCGTAGGTAAAGTAGGGGTGCTTTGGGATGAGACGTGAGGAAACGTTGTTCTAAATCGGCCATAAAGATGTTGGCATATTGTGGGGCCATGCAGGTACCCATGGCAGTGCCACTGACTTGAAGGTATAGATCATCTTCAAATCTGAAATGGTTGTGGGCGAGTACAAAGTCACAGAGGTCAGCCACAAGTTTAGCTGTGTCATCATCCTGGATGGTTCTTCTAATAGCTTGTAATCCATCCTTGTGGGGAATGTTAGTGTAAAGAGCCTCTACATCCATAGTGGCTAGGATGGTATTTTCTGGAAGACCATCAATGGATTGGATTTTTCTCAGGAAATCTGTAGTGTCTCTCAGATAGCTAGGTGTGTTGATAGCATAGGGTTTTAGGAGAGAGTCCACATAGCCAGATAATCCTGCTGTAAGCGTGCCAATGCCTGAGATGATGGGGCGTCCGGGGTTTCCTCTTTTGTGTATTTTTGGTAGTAGATAGAATATCCCTGGATGGGGTTCTGGCGGTGTCTCTGTCTTGATTTGTTCTTGTGCTGCTTTGGGGAGTTTCTTGAGTAGGTGTTGTAGTTCCTTCTGGTATTCCTCAGTGGGGTCAGAGAGGGGTGGTTTGTAGAACATTCCATTGGACAGCTGTTTATAAGCCTCCTGATCGTAATCCGATTTATTCATGATGACGACGGCACCTCCCTTGTCAGCCTCCTTAATAATAATGTCAGAGTTGTTTCTGAGGCTCTGGAGGGCATTACGCTCTGCATGGCTGAGATTATGGTGTAGGTGATGTTGTTTGTCCACAATTTCAGCCTTTGCCTGGTGGCGGAAACAATTTATATAGGAGTCCAGTCTGTTGTTCCGACCGTCAGGAGGAGTCCATGATGAATACTTTTTCTTGCAATGTTGGGAGGAAGGTATCTGTAGGTCATTGTGTTCTACATTGGTGGTGGCGAAATACTCCTTGAGCCTGAGACGGCGAAAGTAGTTCTCAAGGTCACCACAGAATTGTATCTTATGTGTGGGGGCGGTGGGGCAAAAAGAAAGTTCCCGAGACAGCACAGATTCCTCTGCTGGAGTGAGGCTGTAGCATGAAAGATTAACAATGTTGTTGGGTGGGATAGAGGTGCTGTTGTTATCCCTTGTGGTATATTGGAGCCTGGACAGTTTGTTGTCTTTTTTCCTCTGTAGGTGAGCACTCCCCTGCATTTAATTTCCTCCCACTCTGTAACTTTCCTATCTTCAAAGCGTCTGACGAAGTGGGATTTTTCTCCCACGAAAGCTCATGCGATTAATAAATCTGTTAGTCTTTAAAAGTGCCACAAGACTCTGTTGTCTTTCTACAATAGACTAACACGGCTACCCCTTTGGAATTTGACTACTCAGATGAAAGTGTTTAATATTCAAATCATGGCATCCAGTCCAAAACGAGACCATTTCTTTTCAACCTTCTTCCCTACCACTTTATGTTAGAATTCTCAGATCTTTTAATCTAAGCAGTCTGTTGCTTGATCTGGTAAAATCTACAACAACTAGGGTGATACACAAAGGGGTGGTGATTGAATAAGCTTCCCACTTTTTTCTGAAGCAGAACTGAACTAAGAACAGAACAGCATAGTGGTAAGGGAAGTACAATGACTCTTGATGTGGTCCCTTCTCAGAACACATGAAAAGTTTAAATCCTGGTCACTAGTTGCAACTAGTAATCCCATATAAAACTGTAAAATTAATCCCGGTGTCCTTGCCATATCAAATTTGGGTAATTACATTCTGCTATGTAAACTCTCTCCTCAGTCTCTCCTGGGAAAGGTATTCTTCATTTCCTGGCCTATGCTGTTGCACAGTGTTACTGTGTGTGAAGTCTGCATACTTTCTGTTTTGCAGTGGTTGTATATAGGGATAATGCATCAGTAAATAGATAAGACATAAATAGAGATAATATAGCAGTAAATAGGTAAGACGTATGAATATATTGCCATTTCAGCTACTACCCAGTAGTAGTACTACCCAGGCACAGAAGAACCAAAGAGATTGGATGTGGAACACTGCTGTGTTTATTATAGAAATTGCACTTGGCTAATGTAACTCACAGCTAATGCTACACTTCCCGAAATTCTTTGGGCTTGGTTCTAATTTAACACACCTTTCATGGGGCAACAATTCCATTGACTACTGTGGAGCAACTTCTGAATTACAATGTAATATGTAAGAATGGGACCTTAAACAGTGGGTTTTTGTTTTGTTTTGTTTTTTTAATAGAAAGACAGTGCGAATGAGACAGCATACTCACAGGCCCTTGATCTGCAAAGAGAATACATCCCTTTAGGATTTGCCATGATACTGATGATAATATAGATTTTAATCCAATTAAAAGATCTGCCATTGGTTTCCACATACTGGCTCAGCCTTGTAGTCTTAGTCTTAAGGATTACTAAACCTCTCAAATAACAGAATTAGAAGTAATGTTTAATGGGGGACAAAGGAGGCTGTCCTCCCAAGTTATTAGCAACAGGGAATGGAATTACGCCCTGTGTTGTCTAAGCATTACATCTTAGCAACTAAAAAAACAACTTTTAGTAAATACAAGCTAGCACAATAGCAGGCTTTGATCTTTGAAATATTTAAGCCCCACTATATCATACTGTGGCAAAGATTGTTTTGGTGGAAGCTCTTTGAACACACTTACAGGTTCTAACCTGCCCACTCCTGCCAAAGTAGTATAAAAGAAAGCCTTCACAAGGAAATGCTTTCATTGAAACCCTCTGTAGTCCCACTGTGTCTTCCACCAAGAAGTGTAAATCTGAAAATTCTTTGGTTCTAAAAATAGTTCTTTTTGGATGTGAAATGTGTTTTTAAGCACTCTGTGAAACTATTCAGTCATCGTTTAGCCTTGCTTTTAAAAGTCATGACAACTGAAGCTGTGCAAAGCAATCAACTTGTACCCACTCAAACTGATCTTTTCTTGGAGTCTTTCTTTTCCATGAAACTGGGTGGAAAGAGGTTCACAGAGCAAGAAAAAAACTGGGAAATACGTGAAAATGCTTTCAAAATGAGGCTGAGATCCCCTTGTAGACATCTAAGTCGGAGAGGGAGATGGGGCTTATTTGGGGGAACAGGGTGCAGAAACAGGCTAGTTGACACAAGTTTCTCTTGATGCTTTTTCTTGGAACTGAATCTAGACTGAATGATGTCCAAATCCCCATGAACTGACATGTTGGATGTGCTTTGTGAACTGTGCCCTAGCTGAAAGCCTGGAGCATTTTCCCAACATTTTTTAAACTGGCTTTAAGTCTCTCGGTGCTTTTCCTAATCTACCTCACCCTATCATGGAGAAACATCCAACTCTGATTTCCCAGCAAGCTCACATAGTGCAGTTTTACCTCACAGTGCTTCCTATCCTTAGAAAGCTTGAACCCTTTCTTGCCATCGCAATAGCAGGCATAGCTTCCTGGAGAATTTATACACATTTGAGCACAAGCGTTTTCAGCACATTCATCCACATCTGCAGTGAAATGAAAGCATATTGCATGAGACTTAGACGGAATAATCATTTAATGTTCTAAAGACAAATACATTAAGTTAATGCAACAATGGGTGAGATTAGTTCTCTGTTAGAATCTGAATCCTGTCTGTGGTGTATTAAAATATTAAAAGGCTCTCTTCAGCTGAAGTTTACTTTGCTTTCTGGATGAACAGCTCCAACAAGACTGATATCGGAACTATGCAGGGAACCAGGGCAAGGTCAAGCTGTTAAGTGAGAAGCTACAAAGCTGAGCTGCATGGCTAAGAATTAGAGAGCAATCCAGAGGAGAGGAGTTGACATAAGTTATCTCCCTGCCACCTGTGCATCAATACTCTGTGTTCTGGGCCTGACTTTTCCTTCTGTTCCACCTAGAGCCTCACAAGCCGCCCAAGTTACCAGTCCTAACAGTATGCATGGCAATTGTGTGGAGCAGAGACAGACCCTGTTCACATAAGGCCAAAATTAATTCCATATAGTCACATCTGAGGGAGAATGACATAAAGAAATCTTCCCAAGCTACAAAGCCCAGACAGTTTAAGTGGAGTTTCTGGACACCACCTTAGGCTGATTAGAAGCAAAAACTACTTGACTATTAAGGAACTAAACCCACTACATTTTCCATGTTTTTGGCTATATGTGATAAATAACTTAGAAAAGAAAGGTTGTGTGAAAGGCTGATTTGATTGTTACATTTCTAATATGAAAACAAACAAGCAAATTCTCTTGTGGGGTCAGGTTCTGGAGGGGTGAGCTAAGGGCAAGGTAGAAGGAATTTTGCAATGCCCATTCTCAAATCCACTGCTCTTTTGGTGTTAGTAAATGACTGTGTGCTGGTAACTATATTTTAAAACCATGATTTGGCTTTGTGGCATGCTAGGTTTTTTAAAAAAAAAATTAAAATCTCATTTTCTATTGCTTAAAAGAAAATGAAAGATCTCTATAAGACCTACTTCATAAAATGGTGAGTGTACTGTGCTGGGAAGAGCCAGGAACTAGTTTCCAGGATTCCTAGGTGCAATTCTGACACTGACTCACTGAGTGACCTAGTGCATGCCATTTAAGCTGTCTGTGCCAGAGGTTCCCCATCATTTAGGTGGCTGTGTTGAGAGGACTGAACAACTAATGCTTGTGAAGGGTTTTGAGATGTTTGGATGAAAGACACTATATTATTAAAATGCCCAATCTTAATGTCTTTGTGCTTTGGTTGGGTGGCCAATGGCTTGTTTAGGAGAAACTCTCTGTTCAGAAAGGATAAAGATGAGTGAAGCTCGAAGACACAACTGAAGTTACACTGTAGTGGGCCAACGTCAGTGGTTTTCAGCCAGTGGTCTGCAGTCAGATGTCAGCAGACTATGCCTTAGGGCAGTGGTTCCCAACCTTTTTGGCTCAAGGGCCACAAATATAATTTTTAGAAACCTGAGGGGCCACCAGTCCATTTAATTAAAGTGACATTAAAATTAAATTAATTACATTAAAATTAATTTTTAATTCAAATGAATTAAAATCAATTCATTTACGGTAAATAAAAATTTAACTAATTAGACTAGTGGCCCTTCAGGATTGTAAAAATAATATTTGTGGCCCTCAAGCCCAAAAGATTTTTTTAAAAGTTTGAAAAAAAAAATAAAGGTTTTCTGTTTTATTTTAAGGGGGGAGGGGGGCGGGCCTGGATGCCCCTGAACAGGGTCAGTTTGTGGGCAGGAGTGTGGGCCCCAGCAACAGCGCGGGCCCCCCTGGCACACCACGCTGCCTGCATCCCCCCCTAGCTAGCACGCCCCAAAGCCGTGCTGGCCTGGCTCCCAGTCCCAGCCGGGTGCAGCACGGTGCCAGTCCTCATCCCCCCGCAGACTTGCCTGCAGCTCCTGGAGCCCTTTCTTTATAGAACTCCCTGTGCTATAAAGAGCTTGTGTTAAACTGCAACCACGGAGAATTATTCCTAAAGTAAAGTCTTATACGTTCATTCTTTTCTTCACTGGTTGAAATTTCATTGTTTCCATTATATAATTACACCCCCCCCCCCGCCCAACAAGGAAGTTGATAGATCAAATTCAAGTTCATCCTGAATCGAACCTGCAAATATGCATTTAAAAAAAAAAAAAAAAAAAAGCAAATAACACATGAATATTTGTACAGTGTCTTTTCATAGCTCTACCAGCAGCTAAATATGTATTTCTTCACCTTCAGCAGGAATAGTTTTGATAACTTTCTCTGGAAGGGCACTTTCTTCCACATGCTCATTTAATACGGAAATGATCTCTTCTCTCCTCAGTGAACATTTCTTAAATGTTGTAAGAAGAGGATTTTTCCCATTATCAGATTCCATATAGGAAGTCATTTTATACTTTGTAGAGATTGTAACAGCCCTGGTTGTGTTCCCCCTGCTGGACCCTCACCAAGGTATTGCTTACCCACCCATGTTGGGCCCATGTGCCTTGAAATTTCCCAGGCTCACTGGGAAGACTCCAGCTATCATCTCCAGTTGCAGACTCACTGGCATGCTTCTAGGGAGTCGGGACAGATTCTCTGTCTTGTATCCATTCATGGAAGTGGGACCCCTGCTACCCACGCCCACCAAGGCACTTCAGTAGCTTAGGCAAAACCTATTCTTAGAGCTCAGTCTTATGAGTAGCCAATCACTGGTTTATAGTTCGCATCTTCAGAGACATGTGATAGTTGAAGCAAATAATGCAGACTTTGCAGGGCAATTTCTAAACCGATCACTCTGAATTCAGACAGCACAAGAGACAAGACAATGAACACCTGTACACCACTCCTCAGTTTCCTCACTACCCTTGAGCATTCTTTGGGAGTTCAGAAGGTATCTTTTCAGAGCTTCTAGTCCTCTGTATTGGACCTCATTCCTCCAGCTCAGGGCTTCTCCAAATTACTGGATCTCTCACTGACCCTTCCAGTGATGGTCCTTCATCTCTATTTGATCTGGCAATCAAAAAGGTTCCCTTTTGAGTATCTCATTGAGTCCCTTCTCACCTTGTCAGCCTTTGGATATGTCTACACAGTCATTGTCCCAAACCCCACTCTCTGCAAACACAGGATAGCTGGATTGCTTGAATTTTAGACAGCCCATTGTTCTAAGGTTCTCCCATCTGAATGGGAACTGTTTAAGTTAGCAACCCTCCATCATCCTTTATCTGTGAGAGAGAGTATCAGATGTCTGATTTCCATATAGATGAAGGCATTTAGTAATGCAATAATTTCATAAAATCATCTAGAATTTGTACATTGCATATAGACAGATTTCCCAAATCATCACAGGAGTGATTTAAAAATACCCTTTACCTTCACAATTGGTTGACGTTGAATTATACGTGTAGCCTTCTTCACATTCACATTTATATTTGCCAGGCATGTTCTTGCACTGTGCTGTTCCACAGATGTTTGGCTGTGCCAGACATTCATTCTTGTCTATAAATTCAAAAGTATTATTGAGAACAAAGCTTTTCCTGTAACATTTTCCCTGCCTTAATGCTGTAAGGACAAAAGAAAACTGGTTCACAATTCCAGCAGATCCTGCTAGGTTTGACTTAGTCATCTACTTTGTAAAGAAGACTTCCAGTAGATTTTACAGGGAATTTTATTTGGGGGCCCCCCCCCCCGTGGGGTGTGGAGTCTCGGTCTGCATACCTTGATACCCTATAGGCTATACTATGGATCCAAGGAAAAGGGGCAAGTGTGTCAGACGTTGAAGGAAAAAAGGATCACAAATATGTTTACTGTTATGTTTTGCTCATCATCATTCCTGATTGAGAGCTAGATTGTACAAGTGTTACTCATATTGGTGAGCTCTTATTAGTGGCAGATAACTGCTGTGGCTTCAGAAGGACTATCTGTGTCAATAGGAGCTCATCAACACAAACCAGGGGTTGCACAAGCTAGTTCTAAAGGATGAAAAGGATATGAACAGGCTCTGTTCAACCAACTTGTGAGCCTGCATTTGGAATACTGCAATGGGATTATAGATGAGTCATTGATTACTGTGTCATTGATTACTTGTGGCCACAGAAGTACATGAACTAAACAGAACCCCAGTGAAAGCCAACCAGAAAGTCTGTCCCTCTAAATCCTCTGACAATGGCATCCATACTAGTTAGTGCAGCTCAGTAGAAACATTTTGAATAGTAAAGAAATGCAATACTAGGATGAGATAAGCTATTTTCTTGTCAAATGCTATCACATTTTTCTGCTAACTATATTAACACATACCCATTACCTGGAACTGTATTCCAAAATAA
Organism: Pelusios castaneus; assembly: GCA_007922175.1. Classification (NCBI taxonomy): domain Eukaryota; kingdom Metazoa; phylum Chordata; order Testudines; family Pelomedusidae; genus Pelusios; species Pelusios castaneus. The sequence continues at coordinate 16,263,482 of ML685767.1, forward strand.
AGACTTAAATTTATAGTTAATGAAAAGGCCTTTGGGTGATACGCTACAAGTAAGTGTAATGCAATGCCACACAAGCCTACATAAAGACTGTCTTCAGCATTCATTAATATTTTCCTTCCAAGTGAAGGAAACCAAAACCAGAATTCCACTAAAACCAGTGTTTCACAAACTGTGTTTCCAGATAAGAATGTTAACTGCTCCTTGCATTATAAAAACTTCACCTGAGCTATGAAACTGGGTTAAGTCTGCGGGTTGTGACTCCCCAAATCCTGGTTGCATTTATTAACTAACCAACCAACTAACCTGGGTTCATACAAAAACTTTTACACAGTGTTGGTAATGAAGTGTGTTGGGCATATCAATGTGAATCAAACATGCATCAGATGGCAGAATCTGACTCGAAATAGAAAGGGAAAATTTAAAGGGACCAGAAGCTATAGTTCCTCCTAAATTCTCTAACTGGTAGTATGCAAACATAATTTCTTTTCATATAATGGTATTTTAAGTGTCTTTTCTTACCTTTGCAATCTTGTTTATTTGAAAGCATATAATATCCATCATTACAGAAACAGCGGTAGCTTCCAGGAAAATTAACACAGCTGTGGCTACAGCCTCCATTTGTACTTGCTAGATCTTCACATTCATTTATATCTAAAAGTTGCAATAGAATATACTTGTGTTAACACCTACACACCACTGTAATGATTTTTGTACAAGACATATCTTGTGAGATGTCATTAAAAAACCCAATAATATCATGGCAAAATGAATATTGCAACATTATATTTGAAGTTATAAACTGAAATGGTGACTAAAAGTATGTTTTCCAGATAAATCCGGAGAGTGGTCAAACTAATTCTTTAGAGATAAAGGGCAAGCTGACACCTCAGCCAGGTGTAAACAACTCAACTGGTCATTCTTGGGCACAAAAGGGGGCAGGGGCAAAAATCTACAGTTTAGCAAAGAAACAGTATGGAATTTCCTTTCACACAGATCTCCTGTTGCCTTCTCCTATCTGGAAATGCTTATCAAAGGGAGACAGGACTAAAAAAAGAAGGGGCAGACACCCTATAATACCCCCTTTTGTCTCCTCCTTCCCATTGCATTCACTATCCCTACAGGGACAAAGGAAGCAACTGTTGGATGCTGGGGGAGGGGTCACGACATAAAGGATTTGGTCAGTAAGACTGGCGAAAGCATGTGGTGAGAGAATTTTGCTTCGGTTGTAATGTTTTTTTTAAGTTAGATACCCTTAGCATTTCATCTTTATTTTTCTTGTAAACATTTGACTTTTATATCATTATTTGTACTCACTTAAGAACTATCTCTTTGTAGTTAATAATCTTGTTTTTTTTTTTAATCTAATCCACTGTGTTCAAACTGAATTCTCTGAGTAACTCCATTTGGGCAACAAGTTGTGTATATGTAATTCCCATAGGGGGACTAATGGACTCAGTATATCTATACTAGGCAGGAGAGGGCTGGGCAGTGTACAGCATATGTTTCTGCAGAAAAATCTGAGATCAGATGTGATGTGTTCACTCTGTGGTAATCTTTAAGGCTGGTAAGAACTAAGGTGTGGCTAGTTGCCTGCAGCACACACAGACAAAGCTGGGCATGATTTACATGCTGGAGGCGATTTGTGATAATCTAGGTTAGGAGATTACAGTAGCAAGGCATTGTAAGGGACACCCCAAATTACAGGGCATAACACAACTACTCATTGGTCTGGATTGACCCTGGTATGTCACAGAAGGAAAATAGGGAATGAAAAGAAAAGCCCAAGAAATCAATCCAAGGGAACCTATTTGCTGCCTCACTTATTTATTTAAAGATATAGTACTGTTAACTATGCTCTAATTTCAGCCTTAATAACTACTACGACCATTATAATCACAGTATGAACTGTACCTTCTTCACATCTCTGTCCTTGCCAGCCTGGTTTACAGACACAAGTGTATTTAGCTTGCCCATCGATGCATTCCATATACCCATCTTCACTGCATGGCAGAGGGCTACATTGATTTGAAATTTCTATGTGGGTAGAAAGATCAGGAAAAAAAAGGTTTATTTTTATGCTCAGCCTTTCCATATTCTTGTTTCCATATTGTCTCTAAACAAGCACCATTCAGAAGAAAGAAAAAGTTTTCCACATAAGAAAAACATCTACAAAGCACATGTCCTTCTACTTATTTTGCCCAGAAGTAAGTTACCTCAAAAGTTGCAAGGCATTTTGTCCCCATTGGCAGTTATTCCAAAGATAACATTACACTGGACAACACATTTTTTCGAAAGTGTTGCTTCCTCAGAAATTTTTGGTGATTATGATAGACCGCTTGAAGCTGAACACAAATATCATTTCAGACAACTTGTATCACACAGGAATTTGGAGAAACAAGAAATTGACTTTTATTGAATGTAATGCATTTAATCGCATAACGGTGCTGACGATTTGCAATAGTTCAATTGAGCTTAAAATGTTTTGTTGATGATTTTCATTTGTACTCAGTGTCTGAGGCGTCTTGTTTAAGTGTCCAACAATAATCGGCCAGCATTGATGGATTCCAGTTGCCCTGATACCGTTTTTCTATGATCGCAATGTCCTGGTGAAACCTTTCACCATCCTCGTCACTGACTGCACCAAGATTCGCAGGGAAGAAGTCTAAATGTGAATGCAGAAAATGGATCTTTAGTGACATGTTGCACTTCATGGTTTCGTATGCTTTAAGCATGTTGTCAACCAGCTGCACGTAGTTTGGTGCTCTGTAGTTGCCAAGAAAATTTTCAACAACATTCTTGAATGCCTTCTATGCGATTTTCTCCGGCCCTACTAGAAGTTCTTCAAACTGCCTGTCATTGATGACCTGTTTGATTAGTGGACCAACAAAAATGCCTTCCTTAATCTTGGTATCAGTTATTCTGGGAAACATCTGTCTCAAATATTGAAATCCTTCACCTTCCTTGTTCATCACTTTCACAAAATTTTTCATCAGTCCGAGTTTTATGTGAAGAGGAGGCAAAAATATCTTTGTCGGGTCTACAAGTGGTTTATGTGCCACACTTTTCTGCCCTGGAACCAACTGCTTATGGAGTGGCCAGTCCTTTTTAATGTAATGAGACTCTTTAGCACGGCTGGCTCATTCGCAAATGAAACAACAGTACTTGGTGTATCCGAGCTGCATTCCTAGTAGCAGTGCGACTACTTTCAGATCACCACAGATCTTCCAGTTGTAGTTGCTGTACTGTATGTGTTTCAACAAAACTTCCATATTTCCGTAGGTTTCTTTCATGTGTACTGCATGGCCGATTGGTATTGAAGGGTGGACATTGCTGTTGTGTAACAACACAGCTTTCAGGCTTAACCCTGACAAATGAATAAAAAGATGCCATTGTTGTGGGTCTTGCTGGCAACCCAAAGCAGTGAATAGTCCCTCAATGTCAGTGCAGAAACACAGATTATCAACCTGACCAAAGAATTGTGTCAAATCTTCTTGGCGGCTGCGAAAGACAGAAATTTTTGTGCCTTGTGACAGCAGACCCCATCCTTGCAGTCTTGAACCCAGTAATTCTGCTTTTGCCTTTGACAAACCCAAGTCCCTGACCTCAGATTTACCTCAGATTGAGTTATCAGATGAGGCTCACTCGACGTAAATGGTTCAAAATCTGGATCAGTGTCATTTTCCATTCCTGGCTCGTGCATCATGGCATCTTCATCTGCCTCCTCTAGGCTCCATGTCTCTGGTTGCTTTGGTACTGGAAGACTGTCGTCATGAGGCACAGGTCTCATGGCTGAAGGGAGATGGTATTCAATGGATTTCTTGTTTTTAGCAGAGAACCCAGACACATTGGTCAGACAGAAGTAACAGTCTGTCACATGAACCTTCTGCTCTTGCCATATCATCGGGACAGCGAACGGCAATGACTTCCGAGTACCTCTGAGCCAAGCTCTAAGATCGACAGCGCATGTTGCGCAACAAATGTGAGGAGCCCAGGCTTTGTCCTGATCACCAATTTTATAGCCAAAGTAGAGCTCATAGGCTTTCTTAATAAGTGCAGTCATGCTCCGTCTTTGAGGCTTAAGTGTATATTCGCCACAAATGTAACAGAACCTATTGCGGCTGTTGCGACATTGGCGAGACATTTTGCTATCACGAATCCTTCTGAAAATACAATTGCTTTATTATTGTGAGTACACACAATAATGCTATGCGCATAGAGCATGCACATCAACATGAATGCAAACTGATATAAACACAATGCATAGAATGGTGTGTGCGAAATGCTTTTATAGCCTTTATAAAACCTGTCCTGCCAGCATCCGCCCTGTCTATGCCTTAGCATTCCCACTGCATGTTGTGTGGCCTGCATGAGGTGCAGTGTCACGGCATGCCCAGGCATGCTTGGACACAAGATAGAAAACTTTTCAGCTTACATTGTGGGCAACATTGTAATAGACTTAAATTAGGAATTGAAATAACAAATATAGGCGATTTCAAAAAAACGGTACGTGATAGGGAAATTTCATGGTGATTTTCATAATCAGGAGCCCAAAATCCATAAGATACACCTGAAAGTATTCAGGAAGTAAAATCTTTGTTGTCCAGTGTTATTAGTTATGGGTTAGCAATGTTTCCCCCTCCCCTCCAAGGGAAAACAGTTATGAAATGAATAACTCAGGGCATGGTACATAGTGCCTGTCACTTTTGAGTGCAGATCTGGCCCATGTTGGTAATATCAGCAAGTCACTACTACTAAATGATGGCTCGTCAGTGGCATAAGTGATTTAAATGAATGGTCTCAGTTCAGTTCTTACTGAACTACTATCAATCCTCATCCCAGTTGTCCCAGCAGAGGTCTGAAAGGTACAGAGACCAAGTCCTTTGTCATGCTAGAGGTCGCACATTTGTGGGGAAGCTTACAGCCTGTCATGGGATGCACATCTGTGCATCCCTGGGCTATGATTTTTCTGTTCACTTTTGTACTGCGATTGTATGAATTTATGCCAGTTATGCCATGCAAGGTTCCTTTATGAATGCTCATAACCTATTCTACATGATTACTATGGTATCATGTTTCCTGCAGCATCATATGTGTGCACAGATATATAGCATGTTTTGCATGGCTCAGGAGGGAGGGAGAAAGAACTTTCTTCCAGCAGCATGTAAACAGCCAAAGCTGCAAACAAGTACCTGGAGGAGGTAACAAAGGGAATGCAAAGGGACTCCCTGATGCAGGTAGAGGTACAGAGAATAACACAGGAGCACAGAAAGGGAGGAGTCAAGAGGGTGTGGAAACAAAGAGAGGGAGTTTGAATGGCTTTGGGCTTTTTTCCAGAGAAACTCCATTTTGAAACATCTACAAGAAGAATTGGGCCCTGCCTTGGAAGAGGCAGAGATGGCTGCAAACCATCACAGCTGCACTTCAGGGGTGAAATGAGCATATTTTTCGTAGTGTTATAGGGTAGCAGACATGTTTTACCTTTTAATTTCTCATGGTAACCACTGAGTGCTTTATTAAAATATTTGTGCATTGATTTGCTATATACGCACTTAAAATCATATTCTAATCAATAAACTAGCATTTGTTTTATCTCAAGCTGTGTGGACTTTAGAAGATGTGAGTGAGGGAGGCTAGGCACGATCCATTTCTTTGTTAAATGGACAGAAATGAGTATATGGTGATTGGAGAAGGATCCCAATCCCTATAAGACAGAAGTTCCCACTGTGGTATCTGGGGCTGGGGTGCTCGCTTGGGGACCATCCCTTGAGTAGCCAGAAGGCATACACCCACTGCCTGGGACCAATTACATGAAGGAGGCTGGTGTGGACTGACTCAGGAGTGGTCACCTGGCATGGTAGGGTGAATTGGGGTCCAGGAGTGGAAATCTGAGGAGTCACAGTGGCATGCCAGACTAGGTCTGGGGAGCAGCCTGTCACACAGCCCTGATACCTGTGCTGTATATGTGTCATGGACAAACTGGAAACTTCACTTCCCAGCGCTATCCAACTGGCAGCTTTCACTTACAAAAATAAAAAGCTGGAGCATGGAGAGGAATTGAGAACTCTCAGTGCATTCCCGTGTGGAAATGTAAAGCAAAGTGCAAGGTGTCCAACTTTCCCCAGAGAGTACACAGAGCCTATTGTTTTACCATCTACTCGCTAAGTAGTAAGTTTATATTTTGACTATTTTCTTCACTTTCTTTGCCTTACAACATCATGCTGTGGTGCTTAATTAATTCATTCTTGCTGGAGTTTGCTGATAACTTTAAAACAACTTTAGTGTCCCCTAGGTACAAATTTCTGGCTCCTACTTTGGGATTACATAGTTGTGAAGAGTGGGCCTATAGCATTTTGAGGCCTGTTTTTAAAAGGTGGTGTTTAAAACAATTAGTAGTGATAGAAGAGAAGGAAAAGGGATTTGGTTATATAAGATGGAACTGGATGTCTACCATCATATTATGTGGATCAGAATCCTCTGTGCCTCTGCACCCAGAACTCCCATAGACTTCATGATTGAAGTCTTTAACCTGCTTATAAGAATTGGGTCCCATAGTGTTTTACAAGAAAAAAAAATCCGTTCTATTTTTTTAGCCTGTTGTAAACAGAATATATAACATAATTTTATTTTGTTTGCATATTTGTCAATTATGTCCAGGAGAAGCTGGTCATTGGTGGCTGGTATAGGTGAGCCCCACTGCCTAACCCCAGCTGCCAGCCACACCTCAGAAAGTGTGTGGCACCTCTACCATAGCTGCTGCATTGCAAGATGCAATAACACCTGCTACAACTAGGTGACTCCAGCTACAGACAAAAGAGGGTGCAAGCACAGAGAAGGGAATATGGCCAATGAGCCACACAGATTAATCACACAAAAGCAAGATATGGGGCTCTCTACACATTTGTCCTGTAGTTAGAAATACAGAGTTTCCTTTCTGCCCCCCTCTGTCTGTTTCCCTAGCTCCAACAACAAGTGTGTATGTTCTGAGCTTGGTAGGCAGGAAGCCTGTAGATGGAGAGGAATTAGGAGGGAATGGGATTCTTGAGTAAGTGAAGATTGGGTAGAAGGAAGAGAACACTGGGCACCTGTGAGGGTTCTGAGCCAGTGGGAGGATGGGTTAGATTGGCAGGGGTGAGTGTGGGTGAATGGAAAGAATGAAGTTAATTGGGTAGGTGAGCAAAGAGAGATTAGGGTGAACTGATGAATGAGGGTGTGAATGATGTGAGTAAGGAATATGGGTGGGAGGAAGATAAGCGGGCAAGGGCTAGACTGGAAGGGGGAGAGAAAACAATGTGAGCATAAGAAAACAGTAAAGGTGTAACAGAGGGGACATAATTCCAGAAAATGAAGTATGGGGGTAGGGAAGTGAAGGCTCCCTATTCTTTCCACTGTTCCTTCCTCTCCCAACCATCACCAAACCTGCTCTATGAGAACTCCCTATAGCAGTGACCCAGATATTTCCTGTGAAGATCTAGTCAGTTCTAGTGGAAGGGTGGGAGGTTCATGATACCTGCATCCTCACCATTCACCAGCCACCACTGACTACACCAGATCTCACAAACCATCTGTCTCCTGACTAAGACATGTATGCATGTTCTGTGCTGCTATATCCTGATCTGTTAGAAAAGGAGTCATCTGATTAGTGGAGACAATCCTTTTCATTCTCTTTTAATGAAAGGCATGGTACATAAATTCACATGTGTGGGCAAAGATCAACACTAAGTATAGTATAATAAAAAAAAGTAGGGCATAACGCTTTGGCTAAAGCAGGTGGATCTATATTGACTTCAATGTAGCTACATCTATTTAATTTGCCCTGTAGTGTGTAAATTCACTTCTGTGAATTTAAATACCATATACTTAAATACCATAATTTTAATATTCACTCTTCTGGCCATCCCATATTTTGGGTCTATGGTTTCCTTTTCCTCCACCTTTCCTTACACCCCAGCTCTAACCAGTAACTTACATTTATGGAGCCTCATTCATTCCTGTGGTTTTATTTCACTGTACAGTACTAACTGTTATGTTTATAGTTTGCACTTTAAGGACGGATGAGAGTATTTTGTATTATTTGTTGTAAGGTACGAAGGTTTTGTGAGGCTTTGTTAGCTTTGCAAATTGAGCAGGTGGTTTTAGCCAATCATTCCAGATTGCTCTGATGCATATCTTTGCTAAGAAGGCTTGAATTTTGGTAACAGGGAAAGGTTTTACAGATCTGGTTGGAAATGGATTGGCAGAAAACAAATGTGCTACACTTGCCGATATTATTCTTGGCTGATGCCCCTGACTTTCATATGAAGTAAAATGACACAAATTAAAAAATGAAATTATAAAACTAGAGACACATGGCAAAGTTAGATGTAGGGAGACATTTTCAAAATCTCCTGTGTCTTATTTTCCAAAGTGACTTTGGCACTCAGGGCCAGATTTACAAAGGTATTTGGGCACTTCATATGCAGATAGGAGCTTAATGAGATTTATCAAAGAGCTTAACCTACTTAAATGCTTTAGAAAATCCCATTAGGCATGTAAATACCTTTAAAAATCTGGCTATTCGGCACCTAGATCTCACTGAAAATCAGTGGACCTTACATCCTAAGTAAGTGCCTAAGTCACTTTTGAAAACAGGACATAGGCTCCTAAGGGCCAGATTTTTAAAGGGAGTTAGGCATCTAAAGATGCAGAAATTAGGTCTTTTCACAGAAATTTTCACAAGTGCCTGGGTGTCTAAATTCTGGGAGTTGGGCACTTTTGAAATCCCAGTAGGTTCCTAAATACCTTATTAAAATATGGCCATCAGATGCTTCTGAAAATTGTACAAGTAATCTCTTTATTTCTTTATTCTTATTTTGTTTTGCAGTTTGCTACTTTAACATGTGGAACTACATGAGAAATAAAATTAATATTTGTTACACTAGTCATCTTCATTGGAAAGTGTAAGCAACATAAAATGTTCACATGGGTCTGGCAGAGTTCTAACTCACTCCAACCCCCAAGCCTCTAATGAGAATGAGAAAGAAAGAGATTGGATGAATGAAAACACACTTTAACACCTGACTGCAGGCTCTTTGGCAGAGTAATCTGGAAAATGTGCTCATCTGAGGTGGAGTGGGGTGTAATTATTAAGATTTTTTTGTTTCCCTTATTTGCTCTCAAGGAGAAAAATAGGAATGGGTGCTTAAGGATACATACACACATACTGACTGAGAACCCTTTCAATATACCTAAGCAGAGGGCTATGCACAACTCTTGCACAAGCACAGCAGGAGGGACATAAGTGGAGGAGTGCACTGCATTTGATAATGAGCTGATGCAATATATTTCCTTGTGATTTGGAGGAATTGTGTCCTTTCCACAGCTCTGCTGGAGTTGCACAGCTGTGGGCTACTACTTTATTTAGGATCAAAGATAAGATCATTCATTTTCCGACTTTATATATTTTGTAGCAAAGTAATAATGGAAACTTATTATTTGCGGTAATAAAGTCCATTATTACTTTTCTGTGATTTTCCATGCATGCAGCCCCATGCATCAAAACTGTGGCGGAAACCTAATATTGTGGAATATGCAATTTCCACAATGTAGCAATTTAAAGAGGGCCTTAATTATGAGTTAAAATACTAGTTTCTTTTGTCTTACTAGGTGAACTGCTCTCTAAAACCTAAATGCTTAAACCTAAATCAGTATTACAGTCATGGTATGTCTATACCATAACTGTCTCAGTACTGTATGTGAAACATATATCACTAATGCTTACCATTTACACAGGTTCTCAGGTCACTTGAGACATCTGGAATAACTTCAGCAACTTTGAAAATCCCTGTTCGATGGGAGGCAAGGCAGCCTGTAAATACAGACCAACACAATCTGCTTATGGCCCAAACATTCAGATTGGAATAATCACAACAGAAATTAAGCACTAGAGCCTATTCTTACAGAAGGAGTTAGAAAATCAGTTTGACATATGAAGGACCCCTCCTCACGACCTGGTTTTCTGAATGGCTCTGTCCAGATCTAACTGAACAGAAGAGTTTGTGAGCTATTATACATCAGAATCAAAAAGAAAAAAACCTAGTTATTGCTGCTGGCATAGTTCAACTCATAGTATGCAAGTGGGTGTGGGTTTTTTGGGAAGAGGTCAGGATGAGGGCTGGCAGGAGATGGGATTGGTACTTACTTAAATATTTGGGGTAAAAATATTCCTGTAAAAAAGAGAATGAGAAAGTTAATATATTTTAAGATAATTGGAATTATGATAAAATGTTAACTAGATAGTTACTGAAATTCTTTTGTGCTTTAATTGTAAAAAGAAATGAAAGAGAGAAGCGTGTCAGTTATTATTATTCATATATGAAATCAACTTCTGTAGATTCTTCTGTAGAACTTGCTTTAAGATTTAAACACAGGGCATTTATGTAACCACAGGCCCCTGTCCTCACAGATTACCAAAGGGATGGAAGGGCAGAAAAAAAAAACAGGTGAGGCTTTTTCTTCCTGATTCTACTCTCTATGTGGGAGAGTAGGATTCTGCACAGAGTATTATCTCTCTCCCTATGTCAGAGAATGAGAAGGGGCCAGTCTATACTTTGCTGAGTCAGTGCAGACTATGGAGGCCCCAAAACTCAAGAGGCATCAAGTTGTTCTTTGTAGCGTTTGTTCCTATAAGTAAGTCCTGTACAGCGTGGCAGACGGAGTCACACGTTACAGGCAGATAAGATCTAAAAGATAAATAACTCAGACTTTTCAAAGGTACCTTGACCTGTCTTTGCTGACATATAAGTACCTGATTTGCAGGTGCAGTCAGATACTTAGACATCTAGAAGCAGATTTTGAAAGGCATAAAGGGGAATTAATGGGAGCTGGACGCTTAACTGCTCTCCCTTTGTATGGCAAGATTTGTACTCAAAATTAATTCTGGATGCAAAATTGTACCTAAAATATGAGATGGGTGCCTAAAATCTTCCTTTGAATGTGTATGTACATTTAAAATGAAATGTTAAAATGTGTTTTTTAATTTAACTAAGTGACTGATAACACTGATAACATCCTTGGGGATGTTTTTAAAATTAAAAACTGTATAACTTTAACACTCAAAATAGCCTAATATCTTGTGTAATCTGATCAAAGGCAGAACATGCTAACAATACAGACTTTATTTAGGACCAAAGATAAGATCATTCATTTTCTGACTTTATATATTTACTGATTAATTTCCATTCTATAATGCAAACTTAATTCAAATGTCTCAAACATTTAATGTGGTAGATTCATTGTGCTGTGCATCAACTCAGGCACCGAACTCTTGTATTTAGAAGAAAGGTCTTCTGCAAGGATGTCTAATATCTTGACGATAAAAATGGTTGCATTAGCAATTTGTCAGGAGAGTATATATATATATATATATATATATATATATCAGAAGTCATAGTAATACAGTACTATGTGCATCTGCTCTGTCTTTCTTAATGATAGGTAATGTGCATGCACACTGGGCTGGTACTCTGCACATAGGATTTCCCTCTTGGTCTGAATGCTTTTTAGCCTGCTGTAGGGAAACCTTTGCATTTCCAGATTTTTTCTTCTTCCTCTGCAGAAAACTTTTCCTCACCAAATTCATCAAATTCTTACCGTTTCAGGATCATTTTCAAAGATTTCTCTGGCTTCTTCTCTATTGCACAGTTCTTCAATGCATTCTCTTTCTAAGTTTCCTTGCTTACTTTCTTCCATAAAAGAATTGGCTCGCCGTTTCCTAACCAGGAACTCGGAAGCATACTCCTGAGACAAAACTTAGAACCGAACATTTTTCATGTTGTACAGCTCAGCAATGTGGTAAGGTAAAGATTAACGTAAAGTGGGGTGCTAGCACAAAAATCAGATTTCAACTATAGTCATGCAGTAGCCACATGCAACACTGTCAGACAATACTGGAGAGAAGAAGGATATTTCAGGATTGGTTTTGCATCAATCCCTCCCCATCCTATCTATTAGCCATTGGTGGGCCTATTCTTCACAAATTTATCTAGTTCTTTTTTTGAACTTTGTTATATTCTTGACCTTCAAAACATTCTCTGGCTAAGAGTTCCATAGACTGATTGATGTATATGCAGAAATACTTTCTTTTGTTACTTTTAAACCTGCTGCCTATTAATTTCATTTGGTGACTCCCAGTTCTTGTGTTTATAAGGAGGAGTAAATAACACTTCCTTATTTACTTTCTCCATGCCAATCATGATTTTATAGACTGCTATCATATCCCTCCTCTCCAACTCATCTCTTTTCCAAGAAGAAAAGTCCCAGTCTTACTACTTGCTCATATGGAAGTCGTTACATGCCCCTTATAATTTCTGTTGCCCCTTTCTGACCTTTTCCAGTTCCAATATATCTTTTTAGAGATGGGGCAATCAGATCTGCATGCAGTGCTCAAGAGGTGGGAGTACCATAAATTTAAAATGAAGCAATATGGACATTTTCTATCATATTATCTATCTCTTTTCTAATGATTCCAAACATTCTTTTAACTCTTTTGATTGCCTCTGTACATTGATTGGATGTTTTCAGAGAACTATCTGCGATTTCAAGATCTCTTTATTGAGCAGTAACCGCTAATTTAGACCCCATCGTTTTACATATATAGTTGAGATTATATTTTCCAATATGCATTACTTTGCATTTATCAACACTGCATGTCATCTACAGTTTTGTTGACCCAGTTTTGTGAGATCCCTTTATAACTCTTCACAGACTGTCTTGGAATTTACTATTTTGAGTAGTTTTATATCATCTGCAAATTTTGCCACCTAACCATTTACCCCTTTTTCCAAAGCACTTATGAATATGTTGAACAGTACTGGTTCCAGTACAGACCTCAGACCATTATTTACCTCTCTCCATTCTGAAAACTGACCATTTATTCCTACCCCATTTCTTACCTTTTAACTGATCCAAGAGAGGACCTTCCCTTTTTTCATATGACCACCTACTTTCATTAAGAGCTTTTGGTTAAGGACCTTGTTAAAGGCTTCCTGAAAATCTAAGCACACTATATTCACTGGATCACTCTTCTCCACATGCTTGTTGACCCCCTCAAAGAACTGTAGTAGATTGGTGGAGCATGATTTCCCTTTACAAAAATCATGCTGACTCTTCCCCAATAAATCATGTTCACCTATGTATCAGATAATCCTGTTCTTTACTATAGTTTCAACCAATTTGTCTGGTACTGAAGTTAGGTTTACTGGCCTGTAATAATTAGGATTGCTTCTAGAGCCTTTTTTAAAAATTGGCATCACATTAACTATCCTCCAGTCATCTGGTACAGAAGCTGATTTAAATGATAAGTTATATACCAAAGTTAGTAATTCTGTAATTTCACATTTGAGCTCTTTCAGAACTTTTGGGTGAATGCCATCTGGTACTGGTTACTTATTACAGTTTAATTTATCAATCTGTTCTAAAAGCTCATATAATGACAACCCAATCTGGGACAGTTCCTCAGATTTGTCAGCTAAAACGAATGGCTCAGATTTGGGAATTTTCCTCAAATCCTCAGCCAGGAAGACTGTTTCAAAGAACTCATTTACTCTCAGCAATAGCCTTATCTTCTTCTAGTGCTCCTTCAGCATCTTGTTCATTCAGTGTCCCCACTGATTGTTTAGCAGGCTTCATGCTCTGATGTACTTTAAAATGTTTTCACTGTTACTTTTTAAGTTCTTGGCTAGCTGTTCTTCAAATAATTTTATGCCCCTCTTAATTATATTTTTACACTGCACTTGCCAGAATTTATGCTTCTTTCTATTTTCCTCAGTAGGATTTAACTTCCACTTTTTAAAGGATACCTTTTTGCCTCTGATTGCTTCTTTTACTTTGTTGTTTCACCACAGTGGCTCTTTCTTGGTCATCTTACTATGGTTTTTTTTTAAATTATTTAGGGGTATACATTTCAGTTGACCCTCTATTATAGTGTGTTTTTAAAAGTTTCAATGCAGCTTGCAGGGATTTCACTTTTGGCACTGTACTTTTTAATTTCTGTTTATTTAACTCCCTTCTTTTTGTTTTCTCCTTTCCGAAATTAAATACTACTGTGGTGGGCTGCTTTAGTGTCCCACCTTCCCACACAGGGATGTTAAATTTTATTATGTTAAGGTCATTATTATCAAGCAGCTCAGTCATATTCACTTCCTGGATCAAGATCTTGTGCTCTACTTAGGACTAAATCAAGAACAGGATTTTCTCTTGTGGGTTCCAGAACTAGCTGTTCCAATAAGCAGTCATTTAAGGTGTCAAGACACTTTACCTCTGCATCCAGTTGTGAGGTGACATGTATCCAGTCAATATGGGGATAGTTGAACTGCCCCATTATTAATTATTATTATTATTATTATTATAGCCTCTCATCTGCCTGATTGCCTTGTCTATGTGTTAGTTGCCAAAAACAAAACAAAACTACCCCTCCCCCCCAAAAGCCCTTTATTGACATTTAAGGGGGCAGCTAGATCCATTTGTAAAAAGCCACGCCCACCACATTATTTAAATATCATAATATTAATGGAAAACTTTGGTTAAATTACAAAAATCATAAAGAAAGTGTGGGACTTGACAGTCATGGTGAAAAATGCTGTAGAATCTTATATGTTAAAACAACCTGTTTTAATTACACTGAAGTAAGGTATTTTGCTAACCACTTATTTTATGAGACCAGAAGTGTGCTTTTTATGAGCCAAGAGGTGCCTGCTAAAGTAAATATGTTACTTTGTTTATATTTCATAACCTATGGTGAACAACCCAGTATACGAAGCAAAATCTCAGAAAACAATGCTAGTGGCACAGCTTGAAAAATGTTTGGGTTGATGTTGCAAAAGGGAATTCATACACAGAGATACTTATAGACAGCCTACACATTTTATAGTTGTAATGCTTCATATGTATTACTATTTCCCTTTTGCGCAACTGTGTTTATATCACTACTGTTTCTTAAACATGTTGTGAATAAATGAGTTAAAGAATATTTTGTTGTAGCGATAATCACTATTGTATTGGGAGGCAATTCAAAGTGGAATGACCCCCACTGACTTCAGTGAGTTTGGAATCAGGCTTTTAATATATTCCATGCATGGTACTGTAGAATCAACATCTAAAGTAGACTAGGGTATTTGTTGCGGGTGTGGTTGTTGGGTTGTTTTTTTTTTTTTTTTTGAGGAGGGGGTTGGGGGGCTACTCTTAATGACCAAGAAAGAAATGGATGAATAGATATTGAAAAAGTCTAAGGCCTTGTACACACTACAAAGTTATTGCGCGATAAAGCCCTTTAATGCGCAATAACAAACAGAGCGTACACACACAACTTACAGTTATTCCGCGTTAAGTCCCTTCTTTTTGCGCAAAATGTAAACCACCTAAACGAGCGTGGTTGCTGCTAACGCGGAATAGTTGTTGCGCGATGGCCAGTGTGTGTACGCTTATCGCGCAATGTGAATATAACGGAAATGGCCCACAATTCAAATTCCATCCCTTCTGCACTTCCGCCTGTACTCTATCGTCGTGACGTCATTTTTCCCGACCTCCTCTTCTGTCCCGCGAATTTTTGAATTCACCACTCTCCCTTCTGCCTCGCTGTTCGGTGCTGCTGCCTCTGTGTGCTTCGCTCGCAATGTCGTCGCGCCGCAGCAAACGAGCTCCAGCCTGGACAGCAGCAGAGGTGATGGACTTGATCGGCATCTGGGGAGAGTCCGCCGTGCAGTCACAGTTACGTGGCAGCCGGAGGAATTTTGACATTTTCGGTCAAATATCCAAAGCCATGACCGAAAAGGGGTACGAGCGAGACACCCTGCAGTGCCGGGCAAAGGTGAAGGAGCTGCGGATAACATTTCACAGAGCCAGAGAGGCTAACCGGCGCTCTGGCTCCGCGCCAGCAACGTGCAAGTACTATAAGGAGCTGGAGGCGATCCTGGGCGGCGATCCCACAACCACCCCGAACTGCACGGTAGACACCTCGGAGACTGCACCCCAGACAGAGAAGGAAGCAGAAGGCGACGAGGCAATTGTGGACGAGGAATCAGAAGAAGAAGACTACGAGGACGGAGAGAACGGAGCCACTGACCCGGGGAGCCAGGAGTTATTTTCCACCCAGCCAGAAACAAGCTCCACTGATTCCTTCTCCACGCCTACCCAGGAATCATCAGAAGGCAGCTCTGGTAAGTCCCGTTCGCAATGTCCTCTATTCTAGGTGCTACAGCTCAGCGTAGACATGGTTTTTTTGCAAGGGGTTTTTGTTTTCGGTGTCCTCAGTTCTGTTCCTTACAGAACTGTAAAGGTGTTACTAGCATTACTTAAAAACGTCATCGATGTATGCCTCGATTTCCAAGTAGTCGTTCCCTTTCAACTCACTGAACGCGTCATCCAAATATTTCCAGAGTCTTCTCTTCAAATTACATGGTAGAGCATTCCTTTGCACTCCACCATTCAGGGACACTCTTCCTTTCAGACTCGCAAGCACTCCTGCGGGCAACATTGCTGCGCACAGTCCTGCAGCGTAAGGTCCCGGCTTGAAGTCGGCAACATGAAGGAGATGCATTCTCGCTTGCAGAGGCACTCTAAGCAGTGTGAGATCTGCCTCTATTTCAGCCATCTCGGGCACGGGATCAGAACTTGGTGTGGCAATAGTCAACTCTCCGTTGTACTAGCTCTGCAACCCGTACCAAGCTTTGGGAAATCTGTTACCGCCCCCCCATAGGTCCCCTCTTGTGTATTGAAGGAATGTGTGGGGAGAACAACATCATTTGCTCCTGACCGTGGCGAGAACAATAGCGGCATTCTACATTTTTCATATCTGAACAGGAATGACCTTCGGTGGACAGTCTACAGCTGCAGCTGAGCGTCTGAGGAGGATAAGGCGGAGGCCTCGCAGGAGCAAGGAAGACGTCTTCCAGGAGCTCATGCAGTTCCATGAGGCTTCTGCGAGGGAGACAAGGCAATGGAGGAGGCAGTGCAGGCAGGACAGGAGACAGAGCAGTGCGAGGAGAGAGCAGCAGAAGGATGCCCTGATAGGCATCATGCAGGAGCAGACCAACCTCCTCAAGACCATGGTCGGTCTGCTACAGGCTCGCACCCCCCATCATCAGCCTCATATGCCTTTCAGTGCATCCACGCCACATTCCCCCCCCAGACAGTTTTTAGACCACCATGGACATCCATGGTGTAACCCTAACAGAACCCCTCCCCCAACATATGTAGTTGAGTCCCGCACCTACACCCACCTTTAGTCCCTACTCCCCTCAAACCCGAGTTTTGATCAATGTTAATTAAATAAAGTTGAATCCTTGTTAAACTTAATCAGACTTTCTTTATTTGTTTCATTAATTTAACATTAACGGTTTTTGATTCAATGAATGTTTACAGGGGAAAAACACAAAATTTCTAAAGCTTAATTTTTAACAGTTGAAACATATAGGAAATGGTTAGTAACTATATTCAAAGGTACAATTTTAACCAACAGTACTAAAATGGGTTTTTAACGCATCCCTTATGCGAACTGCCCTTAGCTGCGCCCCCCGGATACCCCTCGTGTCTGGTTGCTGGTAGGCATTTTCCAGACGTTGTGCCTCAGTGGTCCAAGAGTTCCTGAATCTCTCCCCCCGGCTTTCACATATATTGTGAAGAACACAGCAAGCCGAAATAACTAATGGGATCCTGTCCTCGTGGAGATCTAGCCTGCCATACAGCGCTCTCCAGCGCGCTTTTAAACGGCCAAAGGCACACTCCACAACCATTCTGCATCTACTTAACCGGTAATTGAAACGCTCCTTGTCAGGATCCAACTTCCCGGTGTACGGCTTCATGAGCCATGGCATCAGTGGGTAGGCGGGGTCCACAAGTATCACCACTGGCATCTCTACACCGCCCACAATTATTTTCTCGTCTGGAAAAAATGTGCCAGCATCTAGCCTTCTGAATAGTCCAGAGTTTCTAAAGATGCGTGCATCGTGCACCTTTCCAGACCAGCCAGCATTAATGTCCATAAAGCGACCACGGTGGTCCACCAGTGCCTGTAGAACCATCGAAAAGTATCCTTTCCTGTTGATGTATTCAGAGGCAAGGTGGTCGGGAGCGAGAATAGGGATGTGAGTCCCATCTATTGCACCCCCACAGTTCGGGAAGCCCAACTCATTAAATCCTGCGATGATCTCCCTCACGTTTCCCGGGGTCACCATCCTCCTGAGCAGAATACGGTTGATGGCTCTGCATACTTGTGACAGTGCCACTCCAACGGTCGAGCGTCCAACCCCAAACTGGTTTGCGACCGAGCGGTAGCAGTCTGGAGTCGCCAGTTTCCAAAGTGCGATAGCCACACGCTTCTCCACGGTCATGGCGGGTCTCATCCTCGTGTCCTTGCATCGAAGGGCAGGGGCAAGCTCCTGGCATAGCTCCATAAATGTGGCTTTCCGCATTCTAAAGTTCTGTTGCCACTGATCATCATCCCACAGCTGAAGGACGATTCGTTCCCACCAGTCTGTGCTCGTCTGCCGGGACCAAACACGGCGGTTCAGGCTGTGTTGCTGGTCCGCGAAACTGATCAGAATGTCCGTTTGGTTTTCAATGCTGTCATCATCCGAGACCGAGTCATCCGTGTCATGCTCCGAATCATAGCCAAAGGCAAACCGCAACAGAATCTGGGCTGTGTTCACAATGCTGAAGGCAGCATTCAAGATCACAGCTGAATCCATGTCGATTCTGAAAAGGCAGTGCCGAGAAGAAGGTTGCTTCAATTTGAAATTCGCGCTCGTTGCTATTGGCAACCGCTGGGTAGCGTCAGTAGCGGAATGCACCACGGGAGATGATACTGGGGACTCTGGGATACGTACCCACAATCCCCTTCGCTTTCCTGGAGGACTGCGCTCAGAAGGGGGGGGGCTTTGTTCCGTTAGAGCAAGCATAGTGTGTACGCGATCTCGCGCAACAACAGCCACGGGAGAATTAATGCGGAAGAGGATTATTGCGCGTTAAAAATGGTAGTGTGTACATAGCCTAAGTCATAGGGGCTGGTGAGCGAGGCTGACATGTGTTAGCTGATGGACACCACAGCTCTACACCTGCATTTCACTAATTAGTATATTCACAATTTAACCCAGAGCTAGACAAAATTGGCTCCCAGCTACGCACCAGCAGTTTTATTTTTGATCACCAGAGGCTGCTCCTCTGCTGCATTTCCACAGGGGAGCTAGGATCCATGGTGTACAAACCCCACTTGCCATGGCGACCTGGCACCCGGGTTTGTCGAGCCCTGATTTGACTTACCAGGCTAGAATGAAGTACACATTTCAGGAGACCTGCCCTACATAATCAGACAGGATGTCCATAATATTCATCATTGTTCTATGAGCATCAGTTCAAGCATATGAAATTTATGATCAGATAGAGGGCTCTATTGATTATCTTAAATCTTTGTCTACTAGCATGTGTATGCCAGCAATATACAGTAGAGTGATATGGTGTATTAATAAGAGCGTTGTATACCTTCCCATTTTACCACAATCTTTGCTCTGGATTACTATCAGGTGACATGCCTCAAATACAATACTACATTTGCAAATTTGACACCACTATTGGGTCTAAATAGGAATTTGGGATGGCTCACTCATTACCAAATGCTGATTTTCACCTCTTTTAACCTTTTCACCTTCTCATCTGTTGTTCCACACAGTTTGAATCAAAACAACTTATTTGGTTTGCTGAAAGACTATGTCTACACTAGAAAAGTTAAGTCGACTTTTGTTAAGTTGACTTTAATAAGGTCGACTTTAAGTCGACTTAAAATCGACCTTATTAAAGTTGACTTAACGAGTGGCAACACTTTAAGTCAACTTAGTCCACTTTGTTAAGTCGACCTAACTGCCCTTAGGTCGACTTAACAAAGTGGACTTATGTGTCCACACTGGGCTTAGTTTGACCTAAGGAAGGGTTAGGTTGACCTCAGGAGGCTTAAGTCGACCCAATGAGTGGTAGTTATAAAGTCGACTTAAGCTTTCATTGAGTCAATTTAAGGAATTTCTTAAGTTGACTTAATGAAAGCCTAGTGTGGACATGGCTTAATTTAAGTCGCCTTAAGCCTCCTTAAGTCGACTTAAATTGCCAGTGTAGACATAGCCAAAAAGACTGAACTGACCTTGTGACTTACCCTTCTCTCTATTTCAGGGCTCGACAAAATTGTTCCCCAGTTAGGTGCCAGCAGTTTTATTTTTGATTGCCATGGGGTGCTTCTCCACAGCTTGGAGCCATGCTAAAAACCCTGGTCGCCATGGTGACCTGGCACCCAGGTTTTGTCAAGACTTGATTTATTTATTCACTTGATATGCTACAACTTCCATTTCATGCATCTGATGACGTGGGATGACACCCACGAAAGCTCATGCAATAAATAAATTTGTTAGTCTTTAAAAGTGCTATAGGACTCCTTGTTTGTTTTATTGAAGATTTAAATTCTTGTAACGAGCTTCTACATCAGTTGCATTTTAACAAGACATTAAGGGTAGGATTTACAAAGGTGCACAATGGACCTGCTGCACTATATCACTAAAGCATGAGCCAGGGTCTTCCCTCAGTGATCAGCCAGCAATTCTGGCTGGCATAGAACAAGACACAGTATTTCATTTCTTTCACATATATAACGACCCACTTGTAGATTTTTACAAGAACGGTGATGAAAAATTTATAAAATGAAGGACTGCACATAAAGAACTGTTCAGATGAGGGAAAGGCTTACTCCCGAAGGGAAGTTCATGGTATGAAGAATATACTGTATGTCTGAAACCCCTATGCTTAAATCTGTGTCATTTTGTATTTAACTCAGCCACTCTCCAGACCTGAAGAGGATCTCTGTGAAACTCAAAAGCTGGTCCGTTCCTCCCGGAGAAGTTGGGCCAATAAAAGATATTATCTCACCTATGTTGTCTCTAATCAAAGATGACTATTTGAGACTTCATAAAGATAAGAATGGTGCAGCAGCTTTGCACTGTGAGGGACAAAAAGGGGTGGCTGAAAGAGATCAGGACTGAAGTTGGAAATGTTAAGAGTAATCATAGAGGACTTTGAAAAGTTTCATGTGGATAGAGTCCCTCTAGTAACAACCTTCCAATTCCAGGAACCACTACTGTGTAAATAAATTGTTAGGTAATGCCAGTGCTTTTTTTGTGACAGTAAGCAGGGGTACGGAGTACCGGAACCTTTTTTGCCAGCCCCGCTGACCAGCTGCGGGGGGAGGGTGAGCAGGGAGAAGGAGTGAGCCGCTGGAAGAAGAGAGGGGCTGCAGGGAGAAGAGGGGTGGGAGAGGCATTTATTTTTCAAATTTACTATCAAGATATTAGTATGTCAGCAACCCAACAATTATTTATCAGGTGCCTATTTAGAAAGAAAGAAAGAAAGAAAGAAAGAAAGAAAGAAAGAAAGGACCAGATTCACTGGTTCACTCCATTTATGCTTCATACCACAAATCACTAAGGCATTATTTAATAAAAACCTGATATTTGGAAGTTGAGTTAATTGCTGTGTAGCAGCTATATCACTGATTTAGCTCTACTTCCTGAATCAGCACTGTGTTCATATAATTTTTTTTAGAGCTTGTGGGTCAAATCTCTGGTACACTACAGTTGATTTGTGCTCCCATGGTACCACAAAACAGCTGTAAACCCATCTTAACCATCCATCCCATTTTAGACAGATTTATGATTGCTTTGCAGCACCAGAATCAGCGCACGTGTGAGTGCACAGAGACTGTTCCCTTCTGCTGGCCTCGCCCTCCCAGCGGGGCCAGGGGCTGCAAGAGTTGCGTGCATGCATGGTGGCTCCTCTCCCCTGCTGGCCCCACTCCCACCCTCAGCAGGGCCAGGGGCCGCAAGAGCCACACTTGCCCCTGATGGCCCTACCCATGGCAGCAGCTGAGGGTTTGGGGGGAGGGGTTGGTACAGGGTACAGCAAGGGTTGCTGACCCCTGCGTTAGAGATTTGTGAACCAGTAATGGAATCCTACATACAGAGGTTTTTCCATCTATGGGCACGTGCAAAGTAAATCTCTTTTCATTTATAATTCTTTCATCATGTAATTGCTCATGTGTCACTGTATGTTTAGATCATGCAGTTTAGATCCTGACTCTTGAAAACTAGTCCCAAAATGTCCTGAAGAAAAACAAACATTTTCTTTTGAAGAGGTTTAATGGGTATTTATTATTATTCTTTGTTTAGCACAGACAATGTACTTTCTGTCATCTATATACCAAATTAAAGATAGCCACTTCCTTGAAGAGTTAGTTTACAGTTTACTGCTCCAGTCCTATAGGACCTGTGCAGAAATACCCATGTAGAGTACAGTCCACAGATTTTGGCTGGGTTCTATGCAAGCACCAGAGTTCACTCATCTCAATCTGACTGCAGGATAGAATTCTTTAAAGTCAGATGCATAGACTGCGTCATATTGCATGTGCACAAGGATGCTAACTTACGATTGTCGCAACTCTAAATCTGGCATGACTTAGCTTTTGACTGCTTGATTTTGCAACCTTAATGTTCTTTTGATGTAAGGCTTTTTTTTTTTTTTTTTTGTTAAGATAATACAAAATAATTAAGGGTCCACAAAAGACTGCTTGGGAGCTCCAGTTTACCTTATTTTATAAAACAAGACAAAGTGTAGAGATGGCTGAAACCTGGGATTTTAGAAACTTTTAATATTTCAATATTTGATTTTGTTCCTATTAAGAATTAAACCAATTTTTTTTTAATTTTCCAGTGAATCAGAAATTCTGAATTCCATTTGTTTTGGCAATGCTTGGCAGAGGTATTTCAGAAATGAAATATTCTCCCAGGGACGCCAGTAGCAGTTGCTTTAACAAGAATCCTGTTGACTTTCGTTTCATCACTGCTGGAAAGCCGTGTTGACACTGACAAGAATCACATCTGTTTCAATCAGCAGTTGTCAGGACCCCCAGGGTCTGTGGCCTGAGGCAGTCCACATGGCACAACTGTCCCATAGCCATAAGCCCTGGAAGACTCTGGGTCCCCAGGAGCTCACCAGGAAACCAGGGAGGTGTCTGATGGAACCCTGGCTCTGATTCAACAAAAGTTTGGCAAACATAAGATGTTTTCGAAAACCATTTTTTTCAGTTCTGCTAATCAGCATTTTCTGATGACACTTTGTTTTGCCAGAGAATTCCCAACCAGCTCAAAAGAGGACCTTTGATTAAATTAAAATTCAGCAAATTTAAACTCAATAAAAGGATTTTTTTTTTTTAAATGCAGGATGGAACTAATCCTGCCATGCTCAAAGCTGCTGGGTATTATTGAGGGGAAAAAAATGTTTAGTTAAAAATTGATTAGCCATTTATAGAAGAACAGCATCAGCAGTTATGGGACATATAACAACATAAGGGCTGTTCATTTTCATCGTTCAAGGTGTAAACCTATCAGCAGCTAGACACAAAAGCAAACTTTTCATTATGATTATAGTATTACACAATTATCTGCCATTGTTGGATGAAATCCCTGGCATTGCAGGGGTTTGGGAATAGGAACATCTTCATCCCTCCTACTTTGTGCCTGTGCCACATCACGGTTTAGACTCGTGTGGGCTGTAACATTTTGGATGTAGATTTTAGGCTAGATGAGCTGGTGGTACCTTCTGGCCTTAAACTCCATGAAAACAAGATGAATTATTGGAGACACTTTTTCCAAAACACCTAGCATTGGTCAGAGCCAGAACAAAAATACCAACCTAGATGAACCACTCAGGGTTTGCACTAATATGTCAATATGAATATTGATGTGTAAATGTTCATGGAAAGTGGGAGAATAATGTAATGAGGGAGTAAGGAAAGAGAGAAAGCTAAAGAAGGCATGAACAAAGAAGAAACAACATCTTCACTGTTGCTTTCACAGTCATACAAATTCTCTAGCACTTAAATGACAAGTTGAATAGTGAACTGTTTTTCTTCCGTGTAATCATTAGTTAAGCAGGCCATAAACATGCTTACATTCCTTAAGGCTCTAATTCTGTTAGAGCCACTAATTACTTTCCTGTGAATGTTCTTACTCTGGCACCAGCAAGAATGCTGTTTGACCTGAGTGCAAATGGAGCCCCCACCCCATTTCTTTTAGAATATTTTTCTTTTCTCTACATTAACAATAGGCAATTTGGACATGTCTTTTCACCTAATCCACATTACCAGTCAGTATCCTGCCTAATTCTAAAACATCAAGTTATGCGGCTCAGGCAACCTTCAGACAAGAGTTATTCAAATATAAATGTTATCTATACTAAAGCACTTTGTCAATGTTAGATTTGTATTAAGGATTCATTGGAAATAAGTAATATTCAAAATATTGACCTTGAGCACATAAGGGCCACAAATTGAATTTAACAAGCCTTATGTAAAAGCTATGTTATTCAAGGGTCAGCATTTTTAGTGTTAAAAAAAGCAGCATAATAAACCTGTTTCTGCAACAAAAGTGATCTCCACATTTAGCTAAAACAGTGTACAGGGGAATTGGTTTGCTCATCCATTTTAATACATTTTGAAGAAAAACAAAAACAGCAACTCTGAAGCTCAAAGTTCAGGAATTGCACAAAGATGATAAGGGGTCTGTATTGTGTGTAAAGACTGGGAGAGACGTTACAACTACCATTGCAAAAAGTGGAAAATTTTGTCACATTTTATGAATCAACCCATCTACTTCTGATGCCTGGGGCAAGCCAAACTTGACACAAGTGGCCTAAGAGTCTCAATTCAACAGTCTCGATTAAAGCAGCTCTGTGCTCAGAAGAAAACCCGCAAGCAACAAATTATTCCTACAAACATAAAAAGCAGTAGCGCCTTTTCCAGGACTGCAATCTAGGAATCTGCTATGTTAATAGCTGCTACCGTTGCCTTTTTATGTACAGCAAGAATCCTGTTGCTGTGAAAAGGGAGCAGCTTTGCTAATAAGGGAAGGGGTGAAACCAACGTAAATTATCAACACAAAAAAAGCAAACGTGAACTTTGCCAAAGTTTGAGGCAGCTGAATTTACTTACATGTCCTGGCCTCTGAGAGAGCGATCACTACAACCAGACAAGTGAGGAAAGCAAGGCAGTGTCTGCCTAGCGGCCTCATCTTGTGGAGAGCTGTGGGGAGTACCAAGCACGTGTGCCGGGGGGGGTGGGAAGGGGTGGATATGGAGATACAGGTCCCTTTGCACAGCTTCTCTGTCTGTTTTGTGCCTGCTGACTCTGAGAGCAGGCTTCATCCCCCCTCCCTCCCAGGAGAGCTAGGGGAGGGAGTGATAAAAGAGGTGGGTGGGGGGCTGGACGCTTCCAGGAAACATTCCTAACTTTCTCATGGAGCATAAACAGGATGCACAGAGCTACAGGGCAGCCAGGGGCCAGGAGCCTGCTGAGTGCCAGGCAGGCGCTGCCCAGAAAGCTGGGGGTGGGAGAGGGAGCGATCACATAAAATAAAACAGTTGCCTGTTGTGGGGAGGAAAAAAATCGCTCCTGGGTTTTGTTTAAAGTCAGGGCTGTCCTTGCCGGGGGGACGAACGGGGCGGTTGCCCCGGGTCCTACGGTTACATGGGCCCCCCACGGCCACACTTGGCCCCATTCCTCGCTGCCTTCAGCAGTGAGCCGAAGGCAGCAGGGTGGGACGAGAGCACTTCGTCCACAAGCACTCCCCACCACCAGGGCGGAGCAGCTGGCTGGCCCAGGGGCAGGGCGAGCGGGTGCACGGCCTGGGCCAGGTGGCGGCTGGCATGCAGCAGGCCTGCTCTGGGCCAGCCTGACCTGCCCCAGCCCAACACACAGCCAGGGTGGGCTCCCAATCCCTGGGGGGGTGACTGGTGTCCCTGGGGGGGGGGAGCAAGCCAGCCCGCCACACTCCCCTCCAGCATGGGTGGGTTAGCCCTGTTTAAAGTTCAGGTTCCTCAGCATTTCATCAATTAGCATTTAGCTCTCCCCACAGAGGGAGGGACAGACACCCTCCTCCCCCAGGACCCCACCGCCCCACAGACCAGGAGCAGCCAGCCAGACACAAGGCACTGCTCCAAATCAGGTGCCTCCCTGGGGACACCGGACTGGGCTGCCAGACAGACACCTCCTGGAGTCAGGGACACCAAGTGCTACTCTTCAGACACCTCCCACAGGACACCCTGCTACTGGGTGCTGGACACTATTGAACCAAACTGTGAGCTCAGCACATAACGGGAACCACTTCCAGAGAGTGGGTGCAGCAGCAGCCCTAGTCCCAGCTCTGTCCTATGCCAGGCACCACCCTGGGGACAGCTGTTCCACCACACAGAGAGAGCCGGGCTCTCTGGGAACACTACCGCTCCCCTCGCCCCGTCAGTGCCAGGTGGCTGTGACTCTACATGGGTTGAAAGGAGCGAGGAGAGAGCTGGGCTGCCTGGGGAGGGTGAAGGTTAAAGGGGCTGAAGAACGCTAAAACACCAGGGATTCTACCCCCCCCCCTTTGGATAACCATTGATGGTCCCTTCTTGTCCACGAAACCATCCTCTGCTTTCTCATTGGCTCTCCCATAGCCCCACCTATCCTCACCCCACCCCACTCGCTTAGCTATAGAGTGGCTCCGCGCTCTCTGAGGTTACCATCTTGGTTAGGTGTCCCGTCTGCCTCATCGGTAGCGTTCTCGGCGCGGCCCCCCAACCAATGGTTGACTGAGCCCGGCCCTCACATGAGAGGGAAGCGCTGGTCACGTGGTGCTTGCCTCACTGTCTAGCCACCTGTGGGCTTTCATTCATGCCAGAGGTGGCCTGGGGGTTCACCCCTGGGGCGGGGGGGAGGTCACACAGGGAACAGCTGGCAGGCGGGGCCACAGGCACTTCCTTCGTGCCTTCGTTGCCTGCAGCTGCTGCTGAGGCTGCATGCCAGGTAACGGGCAGCCGCAAGTGCCTGAGCCACCGACACCCCCTCACCCGGCCCAGGCCCAGGCCCAGCTCCCTTTGCTCTTGGTATCCGGTTGGGCCAGGCGGGGACTGGCTCCATTTGGACAGCTGAGGGCTCTTGTGGTGACTGGTGCGGGGAGCAGTAGCTAGACCCTGCAAGTCCCACTGGCTGTGCAGCAAGGGGGTGGGGGGGCATGTCCTTCTGGTGGCTCCAGCCATGGCAGAAGAGTTTGTAGGTGGGTGTCTGCTACGTCTGTACGAGGTGGGGGAGGTGACCTCTTTTATCTGGCCTACTTCTGGTGGTGGGGGAAGTCGAGCTTCGGAGCCTAGCACAGCTCTTCCTCACTGACCCAAAGACGAGCTCTGTCTAGCACCAAAGCTTGTCTGGCCCACCAGCAGAAGTTGCCCCAGTAAAAGATAACATCTTACCCATCTTGTTCCTCTAATAATTTGGGACTGATGTGGCTACAGCAACACCACAGAGAACCTATCAAATCTCTAGACAGGGTAGCGTGGACCTTTTCTGATACTGCCAGGAAGAAAACCTCTTTCCAGCATGGAGGCAAGTAGACTAGACCTGCCTGCAGGGCAATCACTGGACACTGGAAACCTTTTTTAGATACGCAAAAGGAGGCCTTGGGTGTGGAAGTAAAGATGCATCAATCCAATGGTTTTCAAACTTTTTTCCTTGGGACCCAATTTAAAAAAAAAAAAAAAAATTATGCCTGTGACCCAACAATCACATCTTTCAACAATGCATTCCAGTCATTTGGTGGTAGCAGCAGGGGGCGTCACTTAAGTCGACCTAAGCTGCCAGTGTAGACGTACCCAAGGAGAGCACTATTCATCAGAAGTGAAATCCTGGCTGATGAGGTTTTTTTGTAGGATTTTGAGCAATTTATGTTCTGACTGTGGCACATCCTGCACAGTGATTCAGCAACTCTTTAAAAAAGATCTTGTAATTGTTTAAAATTGTCCACCGTTGTTGGGGGCAGAGGGATTACTGTCTCATCAGGTGAAAATGATGAATTGTGAGGAGAGAAAGTGGTCTCTAAAATTTTATCTTCCTTAGTAGAATCTTGGGTATCTTGAGCAGGGAATGTGGGTTCTGCAGTTGTAGTTTTATCAGTAGGCTTTGTTGATGGTCCATGTCCTCATGAGGTAGATGGCCGAGGATGTGGGCCAGAATAAGGGGAACCATCGTTCCCAGCCCTGCCACTAATGTGGATAGGGTGGTGGGGGTCCATAGTAAGGAGACAGGAGCCATCAAGAGTTGCAAGAGGTGGGGAGGGGGTGTCTCAATAGTGATAGTATCTTTGAGCTCTGGATCTTATGGGTGGTGGTTGAGGTGAGAATATGGCATCTCTACCACCTACATCTTCGTCAGATGAAAAAGGGATCGGTGATATACTGCTCTCTCTAGAAAAAGGTGATGGAGATTTATCCATTCCTGAAAAAGGTGACACCGGGGAGAAGGCATCAAATTCATCCTGGGAGCAGTGTCTCTTTCCCTTCTCAATGTACTTTTGCAGTACTGAGAAGTGTGGTTCTGAGGTTGGTGCCATTTGAGATTGCTCTGGCATGGTTTGTATTATTGGTGCCAGGATGTTTGTTGTCTCCATGCTGGTTATCGGTGCCTCTGGGGACTGTACCATGCAGTGTGGATCCACGGATGGTGCTGCAACCGTTGATAGTGCCAGAGCTGGAATCTGCACTGTGATTGGCACCAGGGTTTGGAGCGGTGCTGCTAGCTGGGTTGGTGCTTGGTCATCGGCGGCTTGTGGCTGGGTTTTTGACTGGGGTCACTGGTGCCGGTTGTGAACCATTTTGACGGTCTTTCAGCCAAGGTACCTGAGGAACCATGAGCCTCAGAGGTACATGATTATTTAGGGGAAGACGTTGGACTTTTCCTCTTTTTCCCTGAGGTATGGGGAGGAGTCAGATGCCTCTTTGTAGGTTGTGAAGCCAGTTTTCCCTTGCCCGGGACAGAAGTTGGCCTGAGGGATTTCTCCATTAGGAGCAATTCAAGGCATCGGTCTCAGTCACACCATGCTCTAGAGCTGAGGTTGTGGCAATGGGGGCACATTACTGAAATGTGCTCTTCCCCCAAGCATTTCATACAGACAGGGTGGCTGTCAGATGCCAGCATAGCATCTCGGCACGACTCACATCGTTTAAATCCAGGAGAACCCGGCATTTCTTCTCTTTTTATAAATTGAACAATTCACTAAGACCTAAAGACTAAGAAACTATTGTACTTAACTCTACAACTAACACTAAAACTAATACTATTCTTAACAAGAGATGATGAGCTGAGGAGAATGGCAAGGTTCCATCTGTTACTATGTATGATTAGAGGGAACGGAGGGAGGTTGAGCTGCACACACTAACAAAAAGGCTCCAGAAGCTGCCGCAAGACTGCCACATTGCACATGTGGCCCAATGAGCACTACTAGAAAATTCTCCGATCTGGCTGCGCGCAGACATGCCAACACCTAATGTGGCACCTCTGGTACCAGGCCTGGTCGTGTTTCCTGAGGAGAACCGGTGGATGGTGCCAGCATCTCCTCTTCTGGGATAGGACACTGCAAAACTGGAGAGTCCATCATGGGGCTTGCCTCTCAACGGCGGGCAGTTGGCCTTGTAGTCCTCAAGGCGAGAAGGTGTAGGTGCACCACTTAAAATGCCTCTGACTGTTATCAACGGGGTCAGCAACATTGCCACCCAGATGCTGTCCAGAGTCGGGGGTGGCTCTCGGGGCGATGTAGTCAAACGTGGCACGCAGGCTGAGCCTGAGCAGCACGTGGCACCACTCCGGCTCCCCCACTAGCCCAGACCCCTAACCCCACTCAGAGCTGCTGCTGCCTACAGAAGCTGGCCCCGGTGACTGGAGGCTGCCTGCAGCGGGAGCCAGCCCCAGCCGAGAACTGGAGGCCACCTGCCGGTGGGTGCTGGCCCTGGCCCCGCCCCCTTTTGGCCCCCCCAGCACCTGCTGAGGGTGCAGTGGGTGAGGCTGGCACAGGAGCCGGCAAAGGTTGCCGACCCCTGCCATAGTCTCTGAAGCACCCCCAGGACAGGCTATACTCGGTACCACCAATGTGGTCAGTACCAGTGAGTGACCGCAATCTGTCCGTGGCTTCTTCCTCTTAGCCGGCATGGACTAAGATCAACATCAAGATGTGGGTGGTGCCGACTGGTCACTCTGCGAGGCACTCTGTGCTGATGTAGACTGTGCCAGCTCTGATGCTGGTCTTAATGCTGCTTACATTAGCAAAAGCTTCAGCTGAATGTATCTGTCCTTTAGAGACCACAGTTTAAAGGACTTGTAAATCTGGCATTTATCCGATCTATGATTTTCCCCAGGCACTTACCATGGGGGTCACTCTGCAGGAAAGACTTGCTGCATGCCACACAGGGCTTGAAGAGTGGAGACTGAGGCATGGCCTCTGGGGAAAAACACATCCCTTTTGGGACTAATGTGCTTAACACTAATCTAACTAGCACTAAAACAGGTACTCTAAGCTACAACACAACAGAACAATTAACGCAGTTTGAAGTTGTTCCAATGACTCATGCAGAAAGAAGGAACTGTAGGGCATAGGGCCAGTGGCATCTGATATACCACAGTGTGCATGTGGGACTCTAGGAGGCGCTGATGCCAGCTCACTGGGGTATGCTAAGGGCAAAAAGCTTTCCGGTGACCGTGTAGAGGTGCATGCACACCTAATTGGGAATGTATCTGAGCACTGACTTGAAGAAGAGCCTGCATCTTCTGCTTTTTAGCAGGCATCCTTTTCCTCTTCCTGGTTCTATGTTGTATGAAAATTTCAGACTCTTTGAGTACTTGGAGACCAGCTGCAATGGCCTTGTAGCCCTCTAGCTTAACCTAAGCTTGGCTTGCATGCATGTATTCTTTCTTTATAGGTTTAGGGAGTCTTGTTATAGATTTAGCATAAATTAGCATCACCATTTTTATATTAATAGCTGGAAAGCAAGGTACCTTACAGGCCTGTGTAAGAAATTATACAGATTGTATGAAACAGCTAAGGACATAGTCATAAGTTGCATAAAAGCTTAGAAGATACGCTAATATTAGATATGTTGGCACAGATAGGTCTCTTTGTTCGATGAGCAGTGATGCGAAGATCCAGGAGGCTATATTTGATCAGATACCCAGGTCAGCAGACAGTGAATCAACTAGGGACTTTCCATTTTGGGCTCTAGACATCTAAAAGAACACTGCAAAACCCACAAGAATATCCAGAAATAATAAAAGAAGAAGATAGAAGAACATTCTGGAAGGAAGACATGAGTCAATCATACGCACTAGCCCATTAACCAATAGAATGGATGTGCCCCTACAATTTTGGGGGTGAAGGTCCCTTATTTGGGTAGAGGAGGACCCAAACTAATCCATGCTAAAGGGTGTAAAGGGACCAACCCTCTTGCTGGGGGTAGTTTTTACTGGTTTTTAGCTTTCCTGGCTTCTAGCTTTTCTGTCTATTTAAAAAGCAGTGACAGCTCAACCTTTCTTCCTACTAGTTACTTAGATTTTACTTAAACAGTCTAAGTATATTAGTTATACTTATTTAGTATTGCTGAGCTATCCACCCCTCCTGTTAAGTCAAGAAACTGGACATCTCTCTCTCAACCAAGTTGTTGAACAGGTGTGAGTTTATTAACCTGAGATTTCTAATATACATCTTGGTATAGTTTAAATGATAAACCACAATATTCCCTGTATGTATCAAAATAGAAGTTGATTGTAATGTGGCTATTCATTTGTTCATTTAACCTTTTTTTTAATTCTTTGCTTATTTGTCTGTTGCAATAAAAAATTTCTATAAAATACCTTAAAGTATTGGTGTGATGATTCCTGTTGGATGTCCCTGGGGGTCTTAGTTTTAACTTTTATGTGTGGCTGGATTCGGGCAAGAACCCAAATTCCCTGGTAAGATCTAATGGCATCCAAATCCAAATCCAAATCATAGAGAATCATGCTACACTATTCCATCCCAATTCTCCTCCAAAAAAGACCAACATTTTCCATGTCATCAACAGCTTTTCAATAGTCACCTTTGGTTCTTGGTGCCTTTTCTGTGCGATATTAACTCTCCCAGGTATTTTACTCCAAAATAGAAGTAGAACTATAAAGGGAAAACTGAGATTGTTCTCTAAAATGTCTGCTTTGCTCCTTATCTCTATGTTCTCAAAAGCCTCATCACTCATTTCTGAAAGCACCTCAGCTAGTTGGTCAAAACCTTGACATATTACTAACAGAGCATTTTCCTTTGCACTCCATCACATCTTTGACTCGCAGTTCAGGAGAACTTCTAGCTTGTCCTTCATTCTCTTCCAACAGCCAGTGGACCCCACAAAGAATACATACAGGGCTTCAGTTGTTCCAAAAAAAGGTAATGGCAATAGGCTCAATGGAACTAGCATGCACAAAAGCCAGGTTCAGGGAATGTTTATCATAATTAATAAATACAGCTTTGTAGTTTCAGTTTAATAGCCTTGCCTGAACATTGCTGATGTGACTGCTCATGACTACCATGTTATTGTACAATTGACTTTGACCATTTTCAAAAGAAAGGCCATCTGAAGATTTTCAAGAACTAAGATTTCATAACAAGCTGCATCCTTCTATGTGATTTCAGTGAAACCGAGAAAGGCTTCTTGAATTTCTACTTGGCTCTTTTTGTAATTAAGATGGATGTAACAAATAACTCAGGACACCTCTTCAGTATCTGAGGCATCTGGAGTTGAATCAATCATTACCCCAAAGTATTTTGCCTCTCAAATCTCATCAAGCATTCAACTTCAAATCCCATTTCCAAGAGGTGCAATGAACTCATTCTGTATCTGCAGGGAAAGACATCTCACTTTGCCTGGATGCTTCTTTGCCCAGGTGAGATGCTCTTCCATCACAGGATCATATTTGAAAAGGAATTTTACAACAGCTAAAAAAAAAAAAAAAAATCCTGGATTTGTCTTGTATGATACTATATTTTTGCAATGGCCACACAAAAGTCAATTCTGAGCAGCGAGTCATTTGATAAAATCCAGGAATCTTCACAGTGCTACTCTCCAACAATTCTTTTCATCTTGAATCTTTTCTCCCCCCCACCCCAAGAGTATTACCGCCCATTATGTTAATGTGTAATCAATGGTCTGCTTCTTTCCATGTACAAAAAAGATTGTCGATGATACACACTCTCTTCATGGAAATTCAATTTTCAACATTTTTCCACTGACTGAACCCACTCTCTTTCTCAAATGATTAACTGGAATTTGCCCGTGAAGTTGGGAAGGGGAGGCAACAGAAACAGAACATTTTCTTTCTTCTCAAATTAATATATATCTTCCCTTTGATTATAATTTTCTGAGAGAGGCTCTCTAGCTTCTTTGGAAGATGATTCTGAATTAGTACTAACAGAGAAATAGTAAGTTTTGGTAATATGCTTACAGTTTTTTCTCTTTCTAACTGAGCTTTCCTTTTCACTACTGTACTTGGAAATTAAAATAATACTAAAGCAGTACTGTGTAGTGCTGTCATTAACACCCAGTAATTAGCACTGCCAACTTGCACCCTCATTGCCAGCATCTGAAAGTCTGGAAACAAAAATTGAAATCTTAAGAACAAAATCAAGGTCAGCAAGGGATGTAAATGTTCTTTTTAGCAGTAGCATATATATGATAAAATCTGATTGTATATAGCATATATGTGATGGATTGGAAGCCTCTCAGCAAAGCAGAAACTTGAGGTATCGTCTCCTCAGCCCCTTCCCTTCCAATCCAGCACTGTTTAGTTTGAACATAAAAACCAGGGGCCGATTATCACATGAGTCAACAGGGCCCATGCCCAGGGGCCCACCACGATGTGGAGGCCTTCCACCCTGCCAGCACATGGGGGGGAGCAGGGCAGGCCAGCCCAGAAGCTGGGCTCCATGCTCCCACCCTGCCACTGGACTGGCCACTCCACCCCTGGGGGCAGGGCAGGTCAGCTGTGGCTTGGCTGGTTGGCTCCCAGGGAAGCCACACTGTGCACACCAGTTAACCCCACCACCCCCAGAGGCGGACCAGCCAGGCCCCTGCCTAGCGATGGCCCACCTACACCAGTGCCCTAGGCTGGCGGGGGGGGGGGGGGAGCGACCAGGGCCCCATGCGATGGGGCCACCGGTGGGGGAGGCCAAGGGGCCCTGCAGCCCCTGCTCCACCTCTGATACAAACCCTGTGCTCATGCAACAAGGGGGTGAAGCCAAAGGTATGAAACTTAGTAAGTCTGCTGGGAGCCAATCAACTGGGACTCTCCTGTAGCAACTGGTCAGAGGTAAGAGACCTTTCTTAAGGTTGTAGTATCCCTTACTGATCACTCATTTGGACTCTTTAGATTCAGGTATTTAGAGACTGCCTTTGGCAGGTAAGAGGATTTTTAAAATGTGCAATGGATTTAAAATGAGCCTGGAAGTATGGCAGGACCAGAATTTATGGCTCATGCACAATTCAGAGAAACTGTTAATTCAAATTCTCTGTCTGGATGATCTGCCAGGAGAGAGGACAAGAGCTTCTCCCAGACAATAGGAATGGAATGCAAATGTGTTTCCTAACTCCTCACATAGCTATATGCTGTGCCCCTTTATATGCTTCTAAAAAAATCAGGCTCTGAATTGGAGGCAAGCTGGGGCACAAATATTGTTGGGGAGGCACAGAGCTCTTCCACTTCCTGGGAACTCAGTAGGAAGGCACATGGTCTTCTGGCCCCTAAAACCACAGCATGGGAGTGGTGGTGGCAATAGAATGTGCCCTTCCAAAGGACCTGGAATTTAACTTCCTATGCAGTGCACGTGCTCCTGCTCTGAATTATATCTGTTCCAAATGACTCTTGCTAAAGGACCTGCATGCAGCAAAGTCTGGATAGAGCAGGGGAAGCATCCTAGGAAGGCACTACAGAGCAGGATACTGTGAGATGCCAGCAAAAACAGAGACTTCCTGTAGCAAGTGTGTAACAAAGAAGAATTTGGGTGTGTGCCATGTTGCAGTGTTAGCTATCTGGGTTAATCAGCTTTTGGCTTTCTCTGAGTGGTCCAGAAGTGAAATGGAAACTTAAACGTTTGGGGATCTCTCTCCCTCCCCTTCAGTATCTTGGTTTTCTGACTTGGTGTTTTTCACTTACGAGAACAAGGGAGCCTAACTCTCAGAAAGAGCTTAAAACTTTCTCAAAACTCATGATTTGGGGCAAGGGCAGCAGCTCTTTTTTACTGTGGTTTCAAATCTTATTAAGCATCATAGGTAAGATAACTCAATTGTAGGTTTTTTTAGATGATTTATAAAAGCAGACCAGGCTTGGGTTGGGATGGAGAGAAGATGGAATAAAAAACAGACAAGATGACCTAACCCTTTACTTTCACCTGGTTCCTTTCTTGCTGAGGACAAATCATTAGCCTTCTGCTCCTAAGTTTAATATACTTAGAATATTTTAAAAAGGTAGGGCATTGCAGTTCTTTGTTGCTTTCCCTTTTTCTCTTCAGCAATTCTTTGTGCTTATTTGATTGGAAGTACAGGTTTTTGTTTTTCATGTACTGTGGGCTGCACTGCAGCTTAGTGCTCTACAGATAACAATTTTCACTCTTTACTTCTATGTGATACTGGTGCTAGTAGCTCCAAATCAGCTGCTCTGCATAGTCTGCGCCTCCTGGCTCATGTTCCCTTCCCTTCCTGGTGTTTCTCTAAAATATTTCCTCTCACTACTGATTTTCCTCCCTCTGGGTTCTGTGCCAATTGTATACATGGGAAATGCTGCAATGGAAGTTGGCTTAAAAGAAGCCAAATTGGGCTTGTTTCAAATTTTGTTGGCTTCCAAATTTTTGTTGGCTGAAGATTTCGTTTGGTAGGGTACTCCTGGGGCAGGGAGCCTTATTGGCTCAGCTTACACAAAGGAGATGTAGCACAGAGCTGGTCCCTAATTATCAGAAAGATATCAAGGTATTAGAGTTCAGAGGAAAGCAGTAAATATTTTGAAGTGTTTGGAGGGCCTTGAGCAAGGGAAGGTAAAAAGTGTGAAGCAAACACTGCTTGGGTAAGTAATTACTTTGGAGAGGAGATAATTTTCTACAAGTGTTTGAAGAGTGCAAACAGTAAGGAGGCAGAGGAATTTATTTAGGTTGGCATAGGGGATTGGAATGAAAAAAAAGGAGAAATAATATGAATATCAGAAGAGACATTCTGAGAGACCTTGGACTAATATTCCAAGGGAAATCATGTAGAGGTACCATCACTTGGAACACTTAAAAGTATATTCGACAATGCACTACTGTTGTGCAGGGACCTATCGTGCTTTTGCAGAGCGATAGACTAGACATGTTATAACAGGTGTCTCTCACTTTCAGCTTCCATAATTCTATGACAGACTCATAAATCTTTCAAAGGTTCTTGAGCCTACTTTTGATTTTGTTGTGAAATCTACAATCCTTCATGCTTGTCACATGGTTTATTACAAGACCAGGTGAAACTCAGTGGTTTCCACTAACTTCATGTTGAGAATTTACGTTTGTTGGAAGCCAAAACCAAGGAGGAGGGAGGAGTTGTTAACTCACAGACTGAAAGGGAGGAAACTGTTCATAGAAAATAAAATCTCACCCTGTCCCCCCTTGTACTTCTTTTCTTGCTTGGCCCCTGCATCAAAAATACCATCTGATGTGTGCTGGCATAGTACCAGGGTTCTGCCCACAGTGTAAGACTATTTTATTCTGCCTCTGCTCCTTTGCTCTGTGCCTGAGCGGTGGGAGTGTTGCTGGCCAGCAGGTGACTGAGTATTCTTTTTTCAGATGCTGATGACCTTTCATGTGGTGGCTTTGTATTTCTGTGCAGCAGAGTGGAGCCTCTTAGATGAAGAGCAGAGGGAAATCTTCAGACATGCATCTCATGCAGGAAAATTACTAGACTCTTAGCTCCCTGGGTAAGACTCTGATTTATGACAGAAGCTGTGCAGTCACCTGAAGGGCCTATGGTCAGCTTCTGGTCAGGCTCCTTTCCTGTCCCCTTAGAAGATCATTTCCTGTGGTCCCCAGAACCAGTGCAAAAAGAGACTATCCTTTCCAAACCTGTTTCCCCTCAAAGTAAGATGAAATATAGCAGCAGAGCTAATTCTCAGAGCTTTCTATTGGGACAGAATCACTTGTATCGATAACCTTATACCTTTATTATTGTATTACCTACTAAGACGCCCTTTGTTTTTTCCAAGGACAATTCCAGCCAGAAAAGCCATAGAGCTCATTCTTGAAAACAAAACCAGTGTGTTTCTGTGGACTTATAAATTGGCAAGAGGTTTAATATTTACGCTGTCATTTTATTTTCCTTTGTGGAGAGATCCCTGATTCTCTTTCAAAGATTACAACATATCCCCCCTCAGTTACTTTCTCTCCCAGTAGGAATCATAATGATGTTCCCTCTACTTGGATTACACCCTTACCTTTAGTAAAACAATGTGGGTTTATAAAAATAATGATCATTCTTTGTGACAAGCAGAAATAATAGCCATCTGTTAACATGTCTTTTCCAATTAACAGGATTTCCAATTCCCAAGCCTGAGATAATAGCCCAGTTGGAAAAAGGGACCATTTGTCCCAAATCTCCAGCACTCTGGTGAAAGGGAGAGCGTGGTGGTTGATTGTACAGATGAGGCAACGAGTAAAGTAAAAAGCTGGAACTGTATTAGTGAGGTCTCTGCTCTCTTTCATCTTGTTAGCTAATGTGAGATGGCAAAGCCTGCATCCTGTTGTCTCTCTGCAATATCAAAAACAAAATGCCATGATCAGGGCTGGATTACCACAGGGGCTTAAGCCCCAGGCCCTGGGCTAAAGGGGAGCTCCCGAAGTCCCCACAATAATCCAACTTTGGATCCTGGTCTGCTCTGCAGACTGTCCTGACTGCCAGTCTGCTCCACACCACCCCGCCTACCCTTGAGATGAGCTGCCCAGTCCTGTCCCCCAACCCACCTCCATCATGATGCGGGGCCTGGGAGCCATCCCACAGAGCTCCCCGGAGCAGGGGGGAGTCCCCTCTCCCCCCTCCCGGAACACTGCCCTGCAGCCAGCCTAGAAGTGCTGAATGCACAGCAGCATTCCCCACTCCCCCAACCCTGGCCTTTTTGCCCTTCCCTGGCCACACTCCCAGCCCTGCCCCCATGCCAGGTCTAAAAGCACATTGCGTGCTCCCAGCTAGGGAATGGGAAGGGAGTCCCTGCCACTGTGGCTGCTCCTAGTGCACTGCTGACTGGGCTGGGCTGGGCTCCCCTCTGGGCTGGGGGGAGAAGTGGGGGGGTGCAGGTGCAGCAGCCCAGCCTGAGTCAGCCTAGCATGAGTTGGCTGCTCTGATCCTGGCATGGCAGCAGCATGGACCTGCATGCTGAGAGGATGCAGCATGAGCTGGCTCCTGCAGCCTGTGTGTGTGTGGATGGGGGGGTACAGTTTACAGCTCACCCTTGGCCCCAGCCACAGGCTGACCAGTGGCCACTCACACCTGCCCAGCCAGTCAGAGCATGCAGGCACCAGCAGGCTGCCCCTTCCCCACCAGGCTGGCCAGTGACTGGGTTGGCCTGTCTCATATGGCAGCCAAGCCACCTTCTGCCGGCCCACTCATTCCCAGGCTGGGTGTGTGTGTGTGATCTGCTCCAGAGCAGCCAGCCTGGGGGCACACAGGAGCACCATAGAGTGCGGCCTCTGGCCCATGGCCCACCCGGAACCACCTTCAGTAGTACTGGCCGGTAGGTTCCCCCCAACTCCCTGCAGCAGCACCAGCCAGTAGGCCTCCCCAATCCCAGCCCGCTACAGCAGTACCGATTCAAGGGCCCCCTCTCCCCAGCCCCTCCATAGCAGGGCTGGTCAGAGCCCCTGACCCCACCCCTCTGCACTGGTGGTGCTGGGCTCTCTGGGGGGGCCCCACAAAGGTGGGCAGCCATGGGTGTCCCGTCCCCCCAAGCCTTGATCTGGCCCTGGCATGGCCATGATTCTTACCCTGAATTATGGGAAACAAATTTGATAATCAGTTTCAGTATATATTCACACCACAAAGTTCTATGCTTATACTCTTTCTAATTGAAAAAAAAAATCAGCTTAGCTTTTTCATTAGAAAAAGGAGCTAGCTGTTTAATGCTCTTTGGATGTTGTGGATGGCAATAAGGCAGAGATCTCAAAGTGGTAAAGCAAAAAAACAAAACAAAATCCTGCTCCCCTTCCAGCACATACTACGACCCACAGCAGAATCCCCTTTGTTATTTCTTTGTGCACGAGTCCTTGCATTTTCATACAGAATTTAATCACTGTTCCCTTCACAGAGAGTTAATTACTTTCATGAGCTTGACATTGTTGGCAGATCGTCTCTTCCCTTTTAGCTTCTTGCTCTTCCTCAGGGTTCCTATATTTCTTGTCTCTTCCCATTGACTCCTCTTCTCTCCTCCCAGAGAAGCTCAGACTTAAATTCACATTTCTCAGATATGAACCACACATAAGGCGGCTAGGTGTGACCTGGGTTTGAAGGCAAACGAGGTGCAGTGCATTTTAGGAGTCATTTAATCCTTTGTACATGCATGTGGAGTGTGGAAAAAGTTTCAGTTGGAACTCGCACCATGCTGCATATCAGAGAATCCACACATGGGGAGACCCTTCCAATGTGCCTAGTGTGGGAAAGGGTTTGCAGAGAGTTACACAATCAGGCAGCGCCAGAGAACCCACAACAGGGAGTGGCCCTGCCATTGCAAAGATGTGTGAAGAACTTCAGGTTCAGCTCCACACTCAAACACCTGAGAATTCACATCGGGAGACATGCTGTGCACACAATCCCAGGGCAGGAAGAGCTAGAGAGAGACCTCCTTCCTCATGGAGCACCAGAGAATCCACAGCAGGAAGCAGCCCAATCAATGTGGGAAACGATTGCCGTGGAGCTCGCGCAATCACCAAAGAGTAGAGAATCCACATGAGAGATAATCTCTATAAATGTGAAGCGGACAGGAAAGGGTTTGTGGAGAGCAAAGAACCCACACTAGCGATCTATCCTACATGTGCAAAGAGAGTGGGAAAGGGGTAACTGACAAACGGCACTTTACTAATCACCAGAGAATCCACACAGGAGACAGACCCTACCAGTGTGCTGACTGGGTGAAGGGCTTCCATCACAGCTCCACTTTCTTAAAACATTGCAGAACTCACACAGGGGAGAGACCCCTTGTGTGCAGGATGTGCGGGAATATCTTCAGCCAGAGCTCAATGCTTATTCTGTATCACAGAATGTGCAGAGTGTGCAAGAAAAGCTTCAGTTGGAGCTCAAACCTTGCTTCACATCAGAAAATCCACACTGAGGAGAGTCCTTTCAAATGCTTTCAGTATGGCAGAGGCTTCAGTGAGAGCTC
This sequence comes from Pelusios castaneus, assembly GCA_007922175.1. Taxonomy (NCBI): domain Eukaryota; kingdom Metazoa; phylum Chordata; order Testudines; family Pelomedusidae; genus Pelusios; species Pelusios castaneus. Next base: position 16,303,797 of record ML685767.1, read on the forward strand.
AGCAGTTACTCTGCATGCGAGTATGCACAGACAGGAGAAGCCCTATGCCTGCTGACGGTGCAAGGAGAGCTTCAATCGGTACTCACACCTCACTGCGCATCAGAGAATCCACACAGGGGAGAGACCGCTCACATGCGCTGAATGTGGGAAAAGGTTCACCGACAGGTCAACGTTCAGGCAGCATCAGAGAATCCATACTGGAGAGAGGCCCTACAGCTGCAAGGAGTGTGGGGAAAAGGTTCAGGTTCAGCTCACCAAACACCTGAAAATCCATGTTACCGCAGGGTCCCCAGTGAGCGGGTGGCCCACCCTTGGCACCCTGTTGCACAGCAGGCACCCCGCTTCACAGCCCAAGTCACAGTCCTGGCTTCTCTGGGGCAGAGTGTTTAACACCTCAGTGGACTTGGCCCCTAGGCAGGACAGGGCTGGCAAAGGCCAGAGTCTTTAGGCCTAGCACAATCTGAAGACCTGGTTGAGACTGGAAGTGCTCCAGGTAGGGTGTATACTAGTGAGGGGGATAGGGGTAGCTGAACTCCAGATGAGTGGGATGTAGGCCCACCCAGCACCACTGCATCTCAGTGACTGAGGAGTCACTCACTGGGTCAGCAGGGCTCCTGCCACAACGCAGACTCCGCAGTACCAAACCCAGCAGGACGGTTGTCCGCTGCCCCTAGGTTACTTCCTTCCACCCCAGACCTAGGTACCTGAAGCCCAGGCTCGTCCTCTGGGTCATGGGGGTACACAACACAGAGTAAACCTACCAGGCCCTCCCTGTCGGCTGGCAGTAAATCTGGCAGCTCATCCAGGTCTCTAGACTCTTCCAGGGATGGCAGCTCCTCTAGATCATTAGGTCCTTCAACTGAGGGTAACTCCTCCAGGGTCTCTCCTTTAGGTTGCTCCAGGGGCTCCAATCTTGCATCTTCTGTAGGATAGGGCAGCGGTGTAACTGGGGCTAGGAGGCTCAACCCTGGGGTAGAGGAAGTCCTCAGCCAGTACGGGCTCTTGCAGCACACCAGGGACCTACAGCTCCCTCCTTGGAGCCTCCTGGTCTGAGGGTTCCAGCCTGCCCTTTATACTTCCTCTGCCCCTGGTCCCACCCCTCTGCTTATGAGCCTGGGGCTCCACAGTACCCAGCTTCCTCCAGCAGGGCGAGTGTAGCCCTCCCGTAGGACCTCGGTCAGAGGGTAGTAGTTCTACTTTGCTACAACCCACATAAGGAACAACCCAGTACAGACTGTGGTGGGACAAGTTTTAGCCTTAAACAGTAACTCCTTTCCCCACCCAGTTCTCTCTCGAGCTAGAAGAGAATTTTCACCAGCTCTCTTCTACCTCAACTGTTCACCCTGAAGCTCCCAGCTGCTCATTTACCAATTAAGCCCTAAGCAATCCCCTGGCCAGGGGCTTCGCTAGCACTGGGCACATGGGGCACAGGCCCTGAATGTGCAGGCTAGTGCTCTGAGCCACAGATCCCAGCAGGCACAGAAAACTTGCCTGCCCTGAGCTCCTGTGCATCAGAAGAACTCAGCTGTGGCCGGCAGGAGCTCACCCTTTTAAACTTCCTGCCTAGCAGCACACATGACCAGGGCTGGAGAAGAGGAGAGAAACTGAAATCCCTCCCTTCCAGGACCAGGAAGGCAATATGTGCTGCGGAGACTGGGCCCCCCTTGAGTTCTAGCAAACATGTTGGGCACAGGGCAGGGGCCAGGTGGGGACCCCAGGAGGCAGCCATGTAGGGCCAGGTGGGTACTGGGGGGGGGGTCCGGAAGCAGCTGGGCTGGGCTTCGGGTGCCACCCACCAACCCTGCCGGGCGCAGCAGCAGGGTTGGGCTGGATGCCCCACCAACCCCCCGCTACCTGGGCCCACTGGGAGCAGCAGGGCCTGTGCCCCAAATGGTTGGGTTCTTCCCTGGCCAATTAGCTACCCTCAAACCGGCTCACCAGAATTAGTCAGGGATAGACTGGAGCCAGCTTCCTGTGTAAAAAAGACAGTCGCCCCATGACAGCCTGCATTGTGACAACGCTTGTTCCTGCCTTAACTGTCTTTCTGGCATGGGTGGATTTTTTTATAGGTGGGGTGGGCCTATGTCCCCTCAAAATCTTTCCCGTAACCCACCCAAAATCTTTCCCTGCCTTCTCGGAAAGCATTAGGCGTGGCCTGCAAAAGCATGTTTTCTTGCTCTCTCTCTCTCTGCCTGCAGCTTGCTACAGAGGCAATAGCAAGGCTCTGAGCATCACAGTACTTTAGATCTTGAAAAAACAAACATTCAGTAGGTGGATGCAACAAGGCAAGCTCCTTAGAATCTGTGCTTAATCACTGACATTTTAAAAAGGCAGGAGCAAGCTGTCTGTGACACCAATAGACACAGTACAATATCAGCTCATAGGTCTAAATTAGGTGATACGTATCCTCACACACAGTCCAGCCCAGCTCTGGAAGTTTTGGGTTACCAGTTAGGTCTACATAGGCTGTTAAAATACCGTGAATGGGTTTTTTACCAAATCCAGGGTTGCTCTTTTCTAGGACCTGCTTTTTCACTTCTGAGGAGTTGCTATTCCTTTGATATGATGTCTCCTCCCCTTATCAAGCAGGAAGCTATGTCATTGTCTCTATGCACCTACATGTTTATAGGATAGGAAGCAATCCAGACAACTATTTTGAATTGTTGTAAACTGGTTGGTGTAAGTTTGTAGATACATGTGGTGTAATATAGACAAAGCTATATATGCTTAAAAAATTGCAGGGAATGAATGTGGTTTACAGCATTTATATTTGTCCAGAAATAATTGATTTACAGTCTCAATACAGTAGTACATCTGTGATTGTAGGTATACCTTGCCCCCATGTATTTCACATAGTTCACATGGGGACAGACAAGAGAGCTGCCAGCAGAAAAGTGCAAATTGCATAACAAAGAATGTAAATTAAGCTTCCCTCATCCATTCCCTGGAAAGGAGGGGCTGAGTAAACAAGTGGGAGGGGGGTGGGGTTAGTGAAAAAAGAGTACAGACACTTAGAACTGTGCCGGACAGCCATTCCTGGGGGCCGGCGCCCCCCACGCAGGATGTGCTGAGGGTGAAGGGGCATGGGTTCATGCTGAGGGTGAAGGGGGCGTAGTAGGGGTGGGGCCTGGTTTGGGTCCCATGGAGCTGGATGCCTTACCCAAGAGAAGCTCCAAAATCCGCCCATGCCTTTAGGGTTACCTTATTAAAAAGAGAAAGGAAAAAAAGAATTGCATAGGTATAAATTAGAGCCACTATGTGCTAGCACTGAATAACCTTTGAAATGGTAGTAGATAGTTTGTTATGCTCAAAACTGAACACTGGAGGACTGTTGCACTACAGCTATTCTTGTAAAGGTCTCTTTTAGCAAAATGAAGAGTGAAAAGAAATCTGTTCCCAAAAGAGAGGTGTGGATTCTGGCCTAGTGACAACCCTCTGACCAGTCCAATGGTAATTTCAGGTTTTCATTTTGCTGATCATCTTGTAAGGGAGAGCACCTCTCCCTACTTTTCTCCCAAAACCCTCAATCCATGCTTGCTTTTCAAAAACTTCTTTCAGCAGGAAGCATGCAGGACCAATGTTGAGAACCACGGGAGTTATGAAACCTGACACCTGACTTAGGCATTTTATTTTGGAATTCTTTTTAGTGATTCTGTACTTAAAATGAAACTTCTTTGGTTTCAGGTCAGACAATTTTATTTTTAATTTGAAGTAAATCGTCTAAATTTGTGCTAAGGAGTAAGATACATGTCTCTGAATATTGAATCTATTCTGATTTTTCTCAAAAATCCATTTGCATGTGTGAGGGGGTATTTGGGCCTTGAGGAAAGATGTGTTGGCATCTGGCTAGCAAATAGGCTTCCTCCAAATCCAAAATAAGTGAGACTGGTCTCAAACTTTGGGCCGGACCATCATTTATGGATGGGAAAATGCCAAAATGAAAATAAACTTCCTGTCAAGACAGCAAGGTTTATGCTACAAATTCAAGTACATGCTGCAACCAAGTAATTTTACAATGTAAAGTTGCCTGTGCTGAAAGGCTGAGGTATTTTAACTAATCTTATCACACTTGCTAAGAGGGTTGTGGCCAACCTTTATTCATTCTCTCAGAGGAAAGCAAGGGAGAGAGTCAGAGGAGCTAAAACCTGAGTAAAGATAGCAGGCACCTGTGGTTTCTCTTTCACAAGCTGAACAAACTCCCTAAATCCTGAGGAAGAAAGACCATGATATCAAATAGTGAATGTTTATTAAACCTTTTCTACTTGCCGTGAGCAGTATCTTCTTCTTTTGCCCATGGTTTTCTACGCTGCTTCCCTTTAAAGCTTATAAATAGCATTAACACTCAGACTGTAGCATCTGAGAACCACAGGAAAGGATATAACTATTGAGACATCTGTGAAGAGATATAGGCCATATACACACTAGAGACTTGTCCCACAATAAAGTTGTTGCGGGACAAGCAAAGCGTTATAATGGTTTCCCCTGTCCACACAGCACTCCTTGTAATGAAAAGCTGTCACATGCTCCTTTAAGCTTTCGTTACAAGGAGCAGTGCATGGTGGGCACCTATCCCACCATGCACTGTAACAGCCACCCTTTGGGCTAGCAGCGGGGCTCTAGCTGCCATATGGAGATGATAAAAAGAGTATTTATTGAAGGAAACATAGAGGCAGTAGGACCTAGATTTAAGTCATGAAAATAGCACATATATTTATACAACTCAGTCTCACCCCCTAGAAAATATTTATTACATTTGAAGAAGTTTTTTCCCCCTGTATTAGCTAGATCACAGGAATACATATTGTATAAATACCATTTTTTGGCAATTTGAATTATGTAGCTGATTATATGGTAGTTAAACAAAAAAAAAGTTCATTTAATCCAACATTATCCATTGACGTTCTGGATACATTAGAATTTTGCATTTAGTAGGCAACACGAACAGGCATGAGACCCTGACATGCTTATCTTCAGTGGTATCCCAATAGTGCCTGGATTGTGCTCCTTGTGCCAGATTCTCTTGCGTGCGTCCATGTAATCCAGTGACAATGATGGGGTTGCACAGATGTAACAGACTTTTGTCTCTTTCCTTCAAGTCATGGGCTCCCCTGATTTAGGGGAGCACCTTACAAACTAAGCTCACCTAATATTACAGCAGTGAAACGAATGACTCAGGATTGCACACATGGGCCTCATTCTACTCATCATAAACAAAAAGTCTTTTAGTGACTTAAACCCAAAGGTGCAGTCACAATTTGCCTCTGCCCAAGCCTGGATTTCTGGGATCAGACAGGAGAAAGCACCTTCATTCCCCTGTCCTAGCTTCATTCAGAACTGGTCCTTGACAGAACCAACCAGCCTTTTTTATCTAAGCTGCTGGTCTCTCAGTGGCCTCTGCCAGCTCCTGGCCCTGCTTGCTGTCAGAGGACCAAGTCTCATTTATTCCATCAGTAGCAATGCTAGAAGGCCTCCACGGGCAGCCTCTGTAGATTCAAATTGGCTGTCCCTTTTTTCACGGACAGTTTCTTAGGGCAGCATGTGTCAAAGAAGCAGAGTCTCCAGCAGCAGGCAGAAAACATCTGATATAACCCATCACACTTACCCAATCTGGGTCATACTTTGAAAGTATGGCTGATGGGATAGAGATGGTCTTACTACTCCTTGGCAAGAGCCATATCTATTTCTTTACTCTTTATGGGTACGTCCACACTGGAGCCTTACATCAACTTAAGGAAGGTTAAATAGACCTACAGACCCCTGCGTCCACACTGGGCTTTTATTAAATCGACTTAAACGCTTCCTTAAGTCGACTTAATAACACCACCTCTTAAGGTTGACCTAAGGCTTAAGTTGACCTCATTAAGGCGACTTAAGCCAGTGTAAGGGAATAGCCCTTAAGTCAACCTAATTGGCCTCCAGGCCCCCTCACAGAGTTCCTGGCCACTCCACCGTCGACCTAGCACCTGCCAGTGTGGACGCAGGGCTCTGGACTCTCTAAGTCGACTTAACAATGTCAACTTGAGGTCGACGTTAAGTCAACTTACCAAAGCCTCCAGTGTAGACGTACCCTATTAGTCTGGGTGACCTCATGGCTTATGTATAAATGTGGACAGTTAAAATATTTTTAAGCTAATTTTGAAAGTTAACCCCACAGACATCCATGCTACCCTTTCCCCCTTCATTAGGCCAGTATTTAGCCTCCGTGGAAGCTGCAGGTTCAAACCTGTTCTGGTGCATTTGCCTTCTCCTTTCTGGTATAGCGGTATAATCTCCACTAAGCTAGAAACTCACCAACAGCTCTCCCATCTTGTCTCTTGCTCCTGCTTGGCAGAGAGGAGGGAATGAGGCTCTTAACATGGAGAGGGGCAAACAACATTAGGAAAGGAAGAGACATTCCTGACATGAAAGTACTAACATGAGTCCAGACCTTTTCCTCCCAATAGCCTTCACTCAATCTTCAGCACCCAAAAGTTAAACCTCTGTCCTAGCAGCACCTCAAGCCCAGGACATTAAATCAGTCAGCCCACATTCAATCTAAAAGCTAGAGAAAGCATTCACCCTTTATGTACTTTTATACAAAACAAAGAAAACAGGTATTCACCTTCAATTGCCAGTAAAAGAAGCTTTTGATCTTACACAGAGTGTACATGTATATTTCCCAGGCTTGAAGACAAGCTCTAGTGTAAGCTTGAAAGCATGTCTCTCTAACCAACAGAAGTTGGCCCAATAAAAGATATTACCTCACTCACCTGATCTTTCTAATATCCTGGTACGGACATGCTTACAACAACTTTGCACGCACAGATAGGGCGGTGAAGTTGCCTTTTAGCTTGTGTGGGGTGACAGTCAACACCTAGCCCACCCCTCCACCCCCACTATCATTCTGTAAACATCAAGAGCTGATTTCAGAAATGTGTGTTGCTGACTGACTATGGGTTTTCAGACAGAACAAAAAACCCAAAGTCTGCCTCAAAGAGTTTACAATCTCACCCCTAAAATATTTTAAAATCACAAAATTGGCTTAAAAGCATGATTTTTTTTAAAAAAAAGTTTTGGAGTTATTTATTTATTGAGCTTTTGGGCTGCAATCAGGTTTTTCTGTCTGGCTCTCCTCCACAACCACGATCTGAAAATAAAGATTTGCCATCACTTGACTCCAAGTCTGTGGGTTAAGTTTAGGGGAGAATGCAACAAGGGGGATGTTGTGGTGGGTGTCTGCTACAGACCGCCAGACCAGAAAGAGGAGGTGGATGAGGCGTTCTATGGACAACTAACAGAAGTTTCCAGATCATTGCAGGCCCTGGTTCTTATGGGGGACTTCAATTATCCTGACATCTGCTGGGAAGATAATACAGCAGTGCACAGGCAATCCAGGAAGTTTTTGGAGAATATTGAGGACAACTTCCTAGTACAAATGCTGGAGGAACCAACTAGGGGCCTTGCACCTCTAGACCTATTGCTCACAAACAGAGAAGAATTGATTGGGGAAGTAGAAGTAAATGGCAACCTGGGCAGCAGCGACCATGAGATGGTAGAGTTCAGGATCCTGATCAATGGAAGGAAAGAAGCAGAACACACACCCTGGACTTCAGAAAAGCAGATTTTGGCTCCCTTAGGGAGCTGATGGGCAGGGTCCCATGGGAGGCTGATCTGAAGGGGAAAGGTGTCCAAGACAGCTGGCTGTATTTTAAAGAAACCCTGTTAAAGGCACAGGAAGATAACATTCCAATGTGCAGAAAGAACAGCAAATGTGGACGGCAACCAGCGTGGCTTAGCAGGGAACTCTGCGGGGAGCTGAAACATAAAAGGGAACCTTACAAGAAGTGGAAGCTTGGACAGATGACAAGGGAGGCGTATAAAAATATTGCTCGGGACTGCAGGGATAAAATCAGAAAGGCCAAAGGACAATTGGAGTTGCAGCTAGCAAGAGATGTGAAGGATAACAGAAAGGGGTTCTATAAGTATATCAGCAACAAGAAAAGGATCAAAGGTGGTGTAGGTCCCTTACTGAATGGGGCAGGCATCCTCGTGGAGGATGATGCGGAAAAGGCTGAAGTACTCAATGCTTTTTTTACTTCAGTCTTCACAGGGAGGGCCAGCTCCCAGGCTACTACACGGGATAACGCGGACTGGAGAGAAGAGTGGCCCTCGGTGATGGAAAGTCAGGTTAGGGAATGCTTAATGAAATTGGATGTGCACAAGTCCATGGGGCCGGATGAACTGCATCCGAGGGTGCTGAGGGAGTTGGGGGAAGTGATTGCAGAGCCGCTGGCCATTATCTTTGAGAACTCGTGGTGAACGGGGGTGGTCCCGGAGGATTGGAAAAAGGCAAATATAGTACCTATCTTTAAGAAAGGGAAAAAGGAGGATCCGGGGAACTACAGACCGGTCAGCCTCACCTCAATCCCTGGGAAAATCATGGAGCAGGTCCTCAAGGAATTCATCCTGAAACACTTGGAGGAAAATAGAGTGATCAGGAACAGTCAACATGGATTCACCAAGGGCAAATCATGCCTGACCAACCTGATTTCCTTCTATGATGAGATGACTGGATTTGTGGATGCGGGAAGAGCCGTTGACGTGGTATACCTTGACTTTAGCAAGGCTTTTGATACGGTTTCCCACAGCATTCTCATAGGCAAGTTAAGGAAGTATGGGTTGGACGAGTGGACCGTAAGGTGGATAGAAAACTGGTTAGATCAACGGGCTCAGCGGGTAGGAATCAATGGCTCGATGTTTGGTTGGCAACCGGTAACGTGTGGAGTGCCCCAGGGGTCGGTCCTGGGGCCGGTTCTATTCAACCTCTTCATTAATGATCTTGATGATGGAATAGACTGCGTGCTTAGTAAGTTTGCGGATGACTCCAAGTTGGGGGGGAATGGTAGATACTCTGGAGGGCAGGGACAGGATCCAGGGAGACTTGGACAAATTGGAACACTGGGCCAAAAGAAACCTCATGAGGTTCAACAAAGACAAGTGCAAAGTCCTGCACTTAGGACGGAAAAATCCCATGCACTGCTACAGGCTGGGGACTGATCGGCTAAGTAGCAGCGCTGTAGAAAAGGACTTGGGGGTTATGGTGGACGGGAAGATGAATATGAGCCAACAATGTGCCCTTGTTGCGAAAAAGGCCAATGGCATATTAGGCTGCATCAGTAGGAGTATTGCCGGCAGATCGAGGGATGTGATAATTCCCCTCTATTCGACACTGGTCAGGCCGCATCTGGAATACTGTGTCCAGTTTTGGGCTCCCCACTATAGAAAGGATGTGGACAAATTAGAAAGAGTCTAGCGGAGGGCAACAAAAATGATTAGAGGGCTGGGGCACATGACTTATGAGGAGAGACTAAAGGAACTAGGCTTATTTAGTCTACAGAAGAGAAGACTGAGGGGAGAGTTGATAGCAACTTTCAACTACTTGAAGGGTTGCTCCAAAGAGGAGGGAGCTAGGCTGTTCTCGAGGGTAACAGAGGACAGAACAAGGAGCAATGGTTTCAAATTACAGCTGGGGAGGTCAAGGTTGGATATTAGGAAAAACTTTCTCACTAGGAGGGTGGTGAAGCATTGGAATGGGCTGTCTAGGGAGGTGGTAGAATCTCCATCTTTAGAGATTTTTAAGGCTCGATTAGACAAAACCCTAGCTGGGGCAATTTAGGGGGAGTGATCCTGCTTTTTAGCAGGGGGTTGGACTAGATGACCTCGTGAGGTCTCTTCCAACCCTATGATTCTATGATTCTATAAGATAAGAGGCTTTAAGTCGCAGATCAGAGAAGTGGCAACAGCAAAACAGCTTCTGCTGACATCATGCTTCTATGCTGGGTGCCCTCAATGACATTTCTAGGTGTCCCCCCGACAGTGGGTGAAAACCTAGCTGAGCCTGTGATGCACTTTGCTAAAACTAACAAGGAGTCACTTTAACACACAAGTTTTGGTGGGATTTGCCAAGTGTGCAGCTGGCCCTCACTGCGTCTTGGAACATGTTCCTGTGGCACTTTTAAAGACTAACGGATTTATTTATCGCATGAGCTTTCGTTAAAAGTGCCACAGGACTCTGTCATTTTTCTACCATAGACTAACACGGCTACCCCTTTGGAATTTGACTCTTGGAACATGCTTAGAGCAGTGGCTCCCCTTGTGACTCTCACCCTGAGCAGCATTGTGGGCCCTACCAATCCCTGCAACAGGGACCCTCGGAGCGATGCTCCCCACCAGCTCAGCGAGGCGGTGTTGTGTTATCCAGAAGGGCCGGCAGCCTCTCCTCGCTCCTCCCAGGAAGCGTCCTTTGCCCTCCCCTCCCCAAGTAGGAAGCTGTGATCATCTGCTGCTGTGTGAGGTCATCACTCTGCTGCCACCAGGCTAAAGAAGCACATCCTCCGTCCAGGACTGAGTGGGGGGTGTGCAGCAAATCCCATCTGCCTTTCCTTGCAGGTAGGCAAAATGGGGTTGGGTATGGGCTCCCTTCGCGGAGCTGCAGCTGGACGGGAGGAGGCATGCCTTTGCTTCTGGGCTGGCTCTCTTGGGAGGGAGGCAGTCAGTCTGCACAGCCAGCGTTCAAAAACCACGGGGAGCCACTGCAAAGATTCAGGGGAGCTTGGAAGCCATGCAGAGTTGTAGCAAAGACACTGTGTTTTCAAGATCGGATTTCTGATTGTGGCACAGAATGCTGAAAGCTGGCCCCAGTGCACATCCCAGAATGGGAATCCATCTAGGACTGAGCTGGAAAAAAATAAAAAAAGGAGAGATCTTTCTCTCTTTTACTTCCCCAATTTTTTCCTTAGAGAACAGACTCCCTTTTCCCTTTCAAGTCCCTGTCTTTTTTTATTTATTTCCCTTCCCCCATGGTGCCCACCAGGTACTCCATCCTATTTCAGACCTCCCCCCCCCACCTTGCCTGTGGCAAAGACCAGCTCTGTGATCCTCAGTTCTTCCACCCCTTTTGTCTTTTTCTATTAGCCCTTCCTGTCCCCACTTCTGCCTGCAGCTACCCAGTTTCTTCTCCCTCTTCCCCAGGAATCATCTAGCCTCCTGCCCCTTTGCAGATTTCATTTTGAACCCTGCTCCAGGTTTATTATCTCACTAGCTAGCACTTCAGGGGGGCAGTCCTCCCCTTTCTTGCACCTCTCTCTGTGCACATTCCAACAGCTCCCATTCAGCTGACCTACTGCCCCTTTTTCTCTTAACACTGTTTAGCAGCCCCATAATCCTCTTATTCTTGCATCCCACTCTGCTAGCATTTTCCAGAAGGCCATTTGCATCCTTTTCCTTCAGCATTTCACTCATGCTGTCCCCACTCTGCTGACATGAGGCAGATTGCAATTCTGGAATACCTCCTACCCCCTGCCTTAACACCTCACTGGGTTCCAGCCTGACAAAAAGGTGTGGAGGGGAGTTCCTGCAGGCGGATTGGGAACAGAGGATCTAGACATCAACTTGCTACATAAATGAGATTAAATCCTATCATAGCCAGTAATGGGGGCCAGAATGAAAAGGGGTCTGATGGTGCAGAGTAGAGGCTTACTGCTCCTGAGTAAAGCTCTGTGTAAGCTGGTCTCCCACAGAAGTTGGTCCAATAAAAGATACATCACCCACCTAGTCCCCCAAAGATAGGACAGGAAAGACTGACCAGGCAAACTTGTACTACTGAAGAATAACTGCACTCTTCCCTATGAGAAAAATCTCTTTCCAGAGGGAGCAGAAAGTTAGCATTATTCAGTGGCAGGGGAAACATACACTGTGATGTGATTGCTTCCTCAAATTCTGCTTTGTCCCGTAGTTCCCAGATTCACAATGTGAAGAATGTAAGTGTTATGCTCTCTATTCTCTTTCAGGAATAGATGCCAGAGTCCTAAGGAATAGAAAACTGCTTGTCAGAAGCATGGTACTCCACGCTAGAGTAAACCAAAAGTGTCCTGGCCCAGCAATAAAAAGTACATATAGCTGAGTGGAATTAAAAGCAAAATGATAAACTTTTATAAAAACTCCAACTGTGAGGGTGAGGGAAGGTTGACAGACAGTATGTGTGTGAATGAGAGATTAGTGTTGATAGAAAGCTCCTGTGAGTACCCAGGTGTATCCCCAGAGTTCTTGGTAGAGAACTGAACTGAAAGGAAGGATGGATAGCAAATACTTCATGAGATTAATTCTGGATGGTATCTCTCAAGTAAACTCTACTCTTATCCTGTTCTTTGTCCTCTGGCTCAGGACAGAACCAACAGCACCTTAGAATATGTTTGCCAGTGTCAGACTAAGGGTACTAAAGCAATGGGAGAGCAGGGGAGCTGTAGGATTCACAATTTCTGTTTCCTCTACAGGAAAAGGAGAGACTCTTTGTTCTCTTTGCCTGTGCCAAGCTGCCCAGTTAACGACTGTGAATCTCTGCTGGTGCATAACTGGAGGCTGTGTGTGAGGGGCAGGCCCTGCTGCTAGATTCCTGCAGGGTTAAGGAAGAGAGGAGGGAAGGTGCTTCTTTCCCTACACCGCTTGATTGCTTGTATTTTCATTTATGTTATTTTTGTAGATGTTAATATCCAACAATGTGGTCCGTAAATACAAGTATTGCCGGCATGTTGAGGGTCTTTGCCTATTCCTAACTGATATCTTTGTTAGCTGTTCCAGTGGTTACAGTTGTTGGAGCCAAACACCTAGTAGAGCTGTGTCACTGTAACCCGCTAGTGTAGACCAGACCTTGGTCACTTCTGGTACAGATTTTCAGTTTATAGTGATTGATTTTGCCTATCTACACTAGGGGTTGCTGTGGTACAGCTACACTGTTGGGTCAGTCACCGATGGCTGAGATCCCCAGTGTAGACCAGCTGTTAGACCCAAAAGGGCCATAGAAAGTGATCTCCCATTTTTATCCTTCATATATCAGTGCAGGACTTATAGCTGGAATAGTATTTCCCAATACTTACAACAGCAAGGGGCTGCCAAAAGCATTTTAGAGATAAAAACAGTAAAACTTGTATGTGACCAGGCATAAAATCAGTTGCTTAGCACAGAATGGTGTACTAATCAAGGTGGATCACGTTGTATTCTAATTTTGGGGATACTTTAGGTGATCTTTACAGCAAGAAGATTCCTAATCAGAGTGGACATTTGTATCCATGAGTCTCCATAAACTGTGCCTGTGAACATTAGTCTTCACTGCAAAATGGTACTTGCACTCCTTTTCTGAAAGGGCAGTAGGGACTTTACTTTCCAATAGCGCATAGTGGCAGGTTTCTAACAGATGTTAGTGATGTATTATTCACATATAGCCACAACTATACATTATGCTTTACGAGAGGAAAAAAAAGTGCTGCACAAAATACTTAACCTCTGCCTCAAAAAATTTAGAAATATAAACAGACTCTTTCTTCATAATGCCTTAAATTCATAATGCCTTTCTTCATAATGCCTTAAATAAAGCTGAACAGAGAGAGCCCTGGCTACACTTACCGCCGTTTTTGGCGGCAGTCGATGGGAGATACGCAAGATACAGAAAATACCTCGCGTATCTCCTGCCGACTTCTTAAATCCACCCTACACTGAGCTGACTGGAAATGGTGTCCGGTCGGTTTAGTGTAAGTGCGGTTACGGAGCTGGTGTTCCATTTCTGGTTCGGTTATCGATTGAGCGCATCTACACAGACGCCTCAATCGAAAACTGAAGATCACGCAGACGGTGGCGACTTTGCCGCCATCACTATAGCCTTGCTCAGAGGTGTGGTTAAGAGAAGAGGAATGCTGGGTTTCTGGAGTTCTAGCCTGTAGTCCTTACTTGGGGAAAGCTCCGTCAGCAAGGACTGTAGGATTTGGCCTATACCTGTCATAAAGTGTAAAGTAAGTTTTGCATTTAGTTCTGACTGTAGTGAGGCCTTTGGTCATTCCTATCACTTCAGAGCGATCAGGGATCTAGGTCCAGTTCTCATTACTGACTAACTTTAATGTGCAAAATCGGAAACAAAACTTTTCTTTTACACTGAGACTTAGCCCACATGCTGAGTATCTTTCATGCTGTTTCTAACTCTTACAATTTTATCACGACTCATAATAACTGGTGTCTTTCTTAAAGCCTTAGTTTCCTGACTCAAGTGATTATGAGAGAACCTCAGCTTTCAAAGAAAGAAACTTTTAGGTACCATTGTAATACAAATAAAAATAATTTCCTTCTGTTTGCAGTGTCTAGCATAATCAACCTATCTCCTTTTAGAACGCTATTCATCATGGTAGCTAAACACTAAATGGTTTAAGACTTTTCATCCTCCATTATGGTCTACAGCTTATGTGCTTGGGACACCATCATTCCCCCACTGCGGGGCTCTCTGCACTAGGCTTTCTACTAATGGCATCACAATTCAACTCCAAGTTTCTTCTCTTCTATTTAAAGCTCTCCATTATAGCACCGACTACCTGTGAGCCTGCTGCTCCTTCTCAGTGCACAAGCTTCCACAACAGCTGGGTTCCCCTCGAACCATGGAACTTTTGACGAGAGAGGCGGTGGTGAGTGTGGGAGGGACTTTCACAGGTATCTGATTTAAACTATGGAGCTCCCTCTCACAACAGATTAAAAATGACTACAGCCTGTGGCATGTTCAGAAATAAATGCAAAACTCATGCTATTGATTTAGTTTTCCCTTTGTAACAGCCAAATACCCAGAACAGATCCTGTAACTCATCAAACCATTATTTTGTAGGCCAGGAAAGGGGGAATGCGTGTGTGTGCAGGTGAGCCGTTTTTAAATATCTGAAAGATAGTCCCATATTACAGCTACACTAGTCATTTGAGCAGCTAGATTTATAGCTCTATCGATCCCCAGTTTAGCCTTTCTGTGTAACCTGGGGTAAATCACATAATCTCTCTGTACCTCAGTTTCCATAGGAATGATAGGCCTAAAATTCAGAGGCAGAGTTAGACTCTCTCCCACCAAAAAGAGGTTTGGTGGGGGAGAGGGGACTGGTGAGTGGGGAAGGGAAGGCCTGTCTCCCAGGAATATCATTACAGATCAATTCAGGAGACAAGGTGAGGGAAGTTTCTTTACTAATGCCCCAATCAGGCAAGGAGTGGAAGACACAATGGGAGTACAGACAAAATGGGAGTACAGCCCTATAAAAAGTCTGAGAACGAGGGAGGGGGCAAAACATGGTTTGGGAGGAGGATGCAAGTGCTGTCCTTGCTTGAGCTGTGCTGCAGCAGCACCCCCAGTTCCAGCACTGTCTTATGCTAGGCACCGCCCAGTGGACAGCCATCCCACCCCACAGATGGAGCCGTCAGTGCCAGGTGAGGGTGACACCACAGGCGGGTGTGGGGTACATGGGCCGAAGGGAGCGAGGCGACAGCCGGGTCACCTGGGTGAAGATTAAAGGGACTGAACGCTGGAAGACACCAGGGATTATTCTATCCCCGCCCCTTTGGAACCATTGGTTGCCGCTTCTTGTCCATCAAACCACCCCCCACTTTCTCATTGGCTCTCCCATAGCCCCGCCCATCCTCTCCCCACCCCACTCGCTTGGGTACAGAGTGGCCCCGCCCTCTTTCCCAGTAACCTTAGGTTATCGTCCTGGTTACGTGTCCCGTCTGCCTCATCGGCAGCGTTCTCGGCACAGTCCCCCAGCCAATGGTTGGCTTGCTGCACTCTCTGGCCTCCTCTGCGCCTTCATCTCCTGGAGCCACTGCTGAGGCCGAGCGCCAGGTAATGGGCGGCCGCGAACGCCCGAGCCACTGACCCCTCCCACCCCACCTCCCCCCCCCCCCGCGCCTGGCCTAGCTCCCCTCGCTGTTGGTGCCCGGGCGGAGATGGGCCCCACTTGGGCAGCTGAGGGTGCTGGGGACTGTTGTGGTGACTGGGGCATGCAGCGTTAGCTAGACCCTGTGAGTCCCGCTGGCTGCACAGTGGGGGGTCCTTCTGGCAGCCCCAGCCATGGCAGAAAAGTTTGTGGGCAAAGCCTTAGGTGGGTGCCTGCTAAGTCTCTGCAAGGTGGGGGGAGGTGACCTCTGAGCCTAGCACAGCTCTTCCTCACTGATCTGAAGACGAGCTCTGTCTAGCACCAAAGCTTGTCTCACCCACCAGCAGAAGTTGCTCCAGTAAAAGATAACATCTTACCCATCTTGTTCCTCTGATAATTTGGCACCGATGTGGCTACAGCAACACCACAGAGAACCTATCAAATTTCTAGACAGGGTAGCGTGGACCTTTTCTGATACTGCCAGGAAGAAAATCTCTTTCCGGCACGGAGGCAAATAGACTAGACCTGCCTGCAGGGCAATCACTGGACACTGGAACCTTTTTTAAATATACAAAAGGAGGCCTTGGGTGTGGAAGTAAAGATGCATTAATTCAGTGGTTTTCAACTTTTTTCCTTGGGACCCAGTTTTAAAAAAATCATTTATGCCCGTGACCCAACAATCACATCTTTTAGGAATGCATTCCAGTCTTTTGGTGATGGCAGCAGGGGGCATCGCGACCCATCACCTGAGTGCCTGTGATCCAGCACTGGGTCCTGACCCATAGTTTGAAAGCCCCACTGCATTAATCCATTTGGAGTGCTACTCTTTGTGCAAAACAAACAAGGAGTCCTCTGGCACTTTTAAAGACTAACACATTTATTTATCACATGAGCTTTTGTGGGAGAAAATCCCACTTCATCAAATGCTTTGAAGATGGGGAAACATTTTGTGCAGTAACTTTATGGAAGAACAACTTTTAGCTGTTGAGCTCTCTTTTGTAGGGGCCATGTCTGTTACATTCTCATAGCTTAGTAGTGTTCCTGCTTATTTTATATGTGTGATAAATCTCACACTGGTAGGAATAGTATTAAAGTTTTGCCTAAAATACTTTTGCTGCTGAAGCATCATGGGGGTTTTGTTCAAAATAAAATGCAACAAAAATAATCCCCCCTTGTTCTCCAAAATTCAAAGGTCAGAAAAGTCAGGCAGGGAATGAGATAAACAAGTGTGATTAAATTAAAAGGTTTTTTGGGCAGAGGTAGTTCTAAAAGCTTTTTTTTTTTTTTATTTAAGGTGTCAAGACTGATGTCTTGAGAGGAAAATTCCACATTTTCACATGTGAGGAGCCTCCCCACAGCAAAGGCAAAAATTGTCTGGTGAGCTAAGACATGATGGGGGTGTACCTAAGAATAGCAATTTTTACACATGTTTATTTTATTTTATTTCACAGTGCATTTTAATTTTGCTTCTTTATGTGATTTTGTTTGTGGATTTAGTAGTATTTTTCCTTGGTAATGATTTACCTGTATTTATATCTTGTGCTTTGTACCTTAAGGTGAAAATGGTGAAAACAGTTTATTTGGGTTCCAGTCCTTTGTGATTGCTCATATCTCTGCTGAGCAGCCACAGCAGAGTGAAATTAACAAGGTTCTGCTCTGTTTCCTAGTGAACATTCAAACCCTGTGGGGCAGCAGGAACTACTGATTTCGTGCTGCTGCCTCGGAAAATCATGAGCAGTAGCAATAGGTGTTGGAATTATTGATGGGCAGGAATTGGAAGTGACATACTGTGACAAGTCTATTGTACTAAAGACTTCAAACCAATAGCTACCAAGAGGCTGGCTAGGAAAGGAGTTTGCTAGTAAAGGCACTCAGTCTTCCACCCCAGGAAAGCTTTGGGATGTTTGGGAAGACAAGTCTGTCTCCAGGCCGCCAGATAAATTTGGTGATAAATTTGGAGCCTCCTTAGCTGGAGACTGGGATTAGAGAGAGCATCTAGATATGAGCAGAGACTAAGGACAGTTTCCTGGTAGTAATCCCATTTTACTTGTGCTTCCCAGAAGCTGGGGTTGGGGAATGGACTTCTCATCAGCATGCTCTTGCTGAGCTTATTAGAGAAGGGAATGCTGTTATTTGAAAGGGAGGTTTCCATGCTCTTTTGTATCAGCCACAGGATAGGAGAACTATTCTAGTTAATTATTATTATTATGTAGTAGACTTCTTTAGTAGCAGCATAAACAAATTTGAAGGGACACTAACATGTAAAAATCACACTCTTGTCTAAAAATGTGGACCCCAACTGTTGTTTACAACACCTATGATCTTTCTGCCTTGAAATCAGACTATTCTTAAACTTTTGTTGACTTTGTGCATTTAACTGCCCATTTTGTATGGTCAGTTTTACTCTTCCCCTTGAATAATCAGTCCCCTCTGGTTGCATGCGTATTTTACATAGCAACAGCAGAGAGAGTAATACACTCTGTCACTCCCCCAAGACAGTGGGCTTATCAATCCTCAAAAATTAGCACTGGAAAAGGAGGTGGGAAAGAGGAAGCATCTGAGACTGCTTTTAATTCTCCAAAACAATTTTGGAGATTTAAGCAATCAGAAGCCAGACTGATTTGAAAGTTTACATTTTAAAATAGCTCTCTCCCCTCTTTTCAAGTCCTAACTGCTGATGTTCCTCCCATTAGGATTTTAGATCATGTCTTCCCTTAGCTATGCTGATGGCTAAAATCAGTGATAATTCTATATGATGGGTTATCTAGGAAAGTTGCCCTTTGTGCTGGTGGGGTTTCTTTTTGCTTGAAAACTGGGTAAATCCTACTGGTGCAAACTGCAGATTTCCTTGTCTGCACCAATTTAGCAGTGCACAGATGCCTGAAATTAGGGCTAATGCCCAGTGTTAACAGCACATTAGAATAGCCGTGGTTCTCAGCAGGTTGGCCCTTCCTGATAAGGGAAGGGAAATTGGCTTTGGTTACACTTGGGGACTGACTGTGCTCTTTGTTTTGTTTTTCTCATTGCTCCTAGTGACAAGTCTGCATCTGAACTGCTGCTCTCTGCTCCTCCATCTTCCTGTCTCTCTCCCTTGAGGCAAGCTCTCTGACCTCTCCACACAGAGTTTCAGTAGCTTCCTTGGTGGTGGATGGCTGGCTGAAGAGGGATGTTTAGTCTGATGGCCAATTGCTGTAACTGGTTAAAACGGTGGCGGGAGCCTGTCAGGTAGGATTAAGCAAATGAGTTTTCTGTGTTTCTGTAGTGGCTTTAATCCCAAAGAACCTCCGAGATTTATGTATTGTATCTAGGGTTACTCCATACAACCATTTTGTCTCTTCCTTTGCTTAGGTATGCTTTGGTAAAACCTGATTATTTATTTATTTATTAATAAATCAAAGACCAAAACCCAAGGTGCATTTTATTTTTTGACATGATCAGACATGCTTTTGCGTTTTAAAAGCAGAACACAGGGATCTCAGGTCATTTGTTTCTGACTGAAAGAATTCCTGAAGTTCAAAATATTTACCTCTCTCTTATGTTGGAATACAGCGCAGAGAAGAGCAATGACATAAAAGGCCTTACGTTTTATATTTCAGAATTATTACTAGACTCAGGAAAGCAACGCTACATTTGTTTTGATTCGATTATACCTTTGGAAGAATTTCTTGACAGCCTTGAGACCTAGAAACTTAATTTTTAAAAATATAGACTCTGCAGAATCCATAGTTCTCAAGTGGGCCACATGAATTTGTTCAATGGCATCGAATGTCTCACCCAGTTATCTGAGAAATGCTTGCAGAGTTTTCTGCTTATCCTACTTGATTCTTTTGGTTGCTACTTATTGCCATCACTGGAATTTAGCGTGATCCTGCTCTTCATCCATTGCACTAACTCCTCTTCACCTTCTTGATACCTTGAAGAAATTGGTGTGCAGCTTCATAAACTTAGCCTATCACAGACTGTTAGCATATTCTGAAGGAGACTGGAAATAATGATGTTTTATTTAGCGTCCCCTTGATTGGTAGAATTTGAAGAGTTGCCACCCAACTATGCCAAAATATAAGATTTACTTATTTTTAAAGTGAGATTATAGATGGTGTTGGTTGCGAAAGCTTCTTTTTTTATCTTCTGTTTTCACAGATTCATTCACACTCACTTAAATTATTGAGAAAGTAATGAACGTATATTTCCTTTTTTCTGTATTTTAAAAAGTCCTAACCCTAGACAGGGAAAAGTATATGTCACTGTAACAGGGCTACAGCAAAAAGGGACATATTTGATCTGGGAGTACTGGTCGATCATAGGATGACTATGAGCCGCCAATGTGATGTGGCCATGAAAAAAGCTAATGCGGTTCTAGGATGTATCAGGAGAGGTATTTCAAGTAAAGACAGGGAGGTGTTGGTGCCGCTATACAAGGCACTGGTGAGACCCCATCTGGAATATTGTGTGCAGTTCCGGTCCCCCATGTTTAAAAAAGATGAATTCAAATTGGAACAGGTGCAGAGAAGGGCTACAAGGATGGTCTGTGTAGTGGAAAAACTGCCCTATGAGTGGAGACTCAAGAAGCTTGGCTTGTTTAGCCTAACCAAAAGAAGATTGAGGGGGGATATGATTGCTGTCTATAAATACATCAGAGGGATTAATATCCAGGGAGGGAGAGGAATTATTTGAGTACAGCACCAATGTGGACACCAGAACAAATGGTTATAAACTGTCCATCAAGAAATTTAGGCTTGAAATTAGATGCAGGTTTCTAACCATTAGAGGAGTAAAGTTCTGGAATAACCTTCCAAGGGGAGCTGTGGGGGCAAAAACCATAACTGCTTTCAAAACTGAGCTTGATAAATTTATGGAGGGGATGGTATGATTAGCCTATTTTGGAAATTGACTGATATTTGGCTACGTGTGGTGGATTTACAAGTGGCCCAAGAGGGGAGAGTACATGGGGTGGGTTCTGAGTTATTACAGATAATTGTTTCTTGGGTAACTGGCTGTTGAGACTTGCCCATATGCTCAGGGTTTAACTGATCGCCATATTTGGGGTCGGGAAGGAATTTTCCCCCAGGGCTGATTGGCCTGGGCTCTGGGGGTTTTTCGCCTTCCTCTGTAGCACAGGGCATGGTTTACCTACCAGTGAATTCTCTGTA
Source organism: Pelusios castaneus (assembly GCA_007922175.1). Lineage (NCBI taxonomy): Eukaryota > Metazoa > Chordata > Testudines > Pelomedusidae > Pelusios > Pelusios castaneus. The sequence continues at coordinate 16,324,651 of ML685767.1, forward strand.
TCTTAAAGTCCTTAAATCATGATTTAAGGAGGTAAATAACTCAGACATAGGTTGGTGGCCTATTGCTGGAGTGAGTGGGTGAAGTCTTGAGGCCTGCATTTTGCAGGAAGTCAGACTAGATGATCGTACTGGTCCCTTCTGACCTTAAAGTCTATGAGTCCTATTCATTGCTGATAGGAGCCAACACCTTCATTGTGACTTTGGTTCAACATCAGTGTAGCTGTACCAATGTGAACATGAGGCGATACTGCTGTTTGCACCTGTAGAATGTAAATTACTTTTCATACAACTGGGATAAATTTCCTTGTCAGCACTGGAGTATTTCAATGATGCAGCAGCGCTTATGATTGCAGTCTGAGCAAATCATCTGTGTGGACAGGGCCTTAGTTTTAGTTTGTGTTGAAGGAAAGATGGGAAATGGAAGTTATAGCAGTTGTTAAAGAGAATATGACCATGTTAAAAATATGGAATTGGAACTGATGGTGGCTGGGATTCAATTTCCAAAAGACAAATACAAATTAAAGGCAAAATCACTCCGTCTTATATGAATCTCTTCAAGTTACACTTAGAGCCCTGCATGGGCACAAATATGTGGATCTGCATCTGCAAAAAACGGTCTGTGGTTATCCACGTTGTATCTGTGGATTTGCAGGGCTCTAGCCTTGCACAGATACAAATATGTGGATCTGTATCCAATCTCCATCTGCAAGAAATGGTCCACGGATTGCAGGATTCTAGTTATACTATAATCTGATAGTAAGCTGATTTTTTATTACTTGCTCTGCTGACCTCTTCGATCAGGTGTCTGCATGCTAAGTACCAAATACACAAACATAAGTCTTTCTGATACTGAATATTTTGAAGCTATTGATTTTACAGCTTTGTGGTAACTTTTCTATTATGCATTTGCATATGCACAAAAGTCCAACACAATGTTCTACAAGGGAAAACAAAGCGTTTCACAATCTTTTTTTTTTCTTCTGAAGGAAGGTGACGCTAGTGATGGTGGGACTCGATAATGCTGGTAAAACCGCTACAGTGAAAGGAATCCAAGGAGGTAAGCAGTAACTCTTTACATAAAGTTCTGAACTAAGTGTTTTAAGACTAAATATGCTGGTCAGCTCAAAACCTCTTTTTAAAATAGCCAACTTAAAAATCCTAAATGATATTACCTCAATGCTTATAACTTTTTTAAAGCATTTAAAAAGGGGTTTATGCTCCTCTGTTTATATGGGTGTTCAAGCAAGGGTAAAACTGATTGTATAAAGGAAACAGATGACAGCAAATTCCTGTCTAAAGCGGAGTGAAATGCATTGGGGGTGAGGGAGACCTTTGTTCAGTTATAGTATTCTTAGTTGTTGGGGCAGCTCTGCCAATGGCCTAGATAAAGTTTATTGAATTACATTAAATATTTTAGGATTTGATTGTATTAGAAATGAAAGTGTTCATGTCATATTGAGGGACTGTATGTATTTACATGGGAGAGGAGGGAACATACACCTTCAGGAACTAAGAGTAGTGGGGGGTAATTAAGCAAATTCCTTTTGTCCAAAATGCCTCCAGAGAGCTTCCACCACTGGAAAGAGGTTTGCATATGCTGGTTCAAACTGGATTCTCCCAGGACCAACAGACAAAGGAATTTTGGGTATATAGCCCAGGTTAAACTGACTTGGGGCCTTCTTTCTGGTTCACTAAATGGAAAGGTCCTCTCATCCAAAGGGGGCCTGAGTTGTTAAGGAAGTGTGGGGAGTTTTTCTTTGGTCTATTGCAACCATAAGACTTGGGTGCTGGTTATGAACTGAAGCTGTGATGAACTTGTGACCACAGGAAAAACCCCATTGTGGGGTTTGAAGGATTAATCAAATAAAGCTCTTCGTGGTGTAAAGGAGTGAACCCTGGTAAGCCTATTAGCATACTTGTTGATTCTTTTATCGTTTTTAATGTTTTCTGTGTAATACTGTCTCCTTAAGAATAATTATACTTGCTTATAAAGGGCTGTGCAGTAACTTATAACTGTGACAATTACACTGAGGCTATGTACACACGATCAGATTAAAGCGCAACATGGCAATCGCGCTATAAAAGTCACGTGACCTTTATTGCGGGATAACGCATATACACATCGCTCCTTGCAACGCAACAAAATTCCTTGCATTATCGCGGTTGAGCGCAATGACTTCTGGGCACCTATCCCATCGTTCCATTTTCCCTGAATCGGCGCTATGAATCATGGGATGAAGGAAAGGAACGCAAAGCGCCATGGGTAAACCCTCAGTTTCCCGTGGTGCTTTGTGTTCCCCTAGCGTCTTCCTCATTTCCAATAGCAACTCGCGCCTATTTTCAACAGTGCAATGATGCACCGCACCACTTGCAAGCAATCACAACAGCAACAGCATGGATCCTGCTCTGATCTCCACTGTCGCCTTCAACATTCTGAATACATCTCGGCTTGTTGCTCGGTATGCAATGAGCTCCGAGTCAGACGAGGACACCGAGGAGCAGGGGCTGATCGATGCCCTGCAGAGCAACAGCACCGCGTTACTCAGCTCCTTCACCAATCAACTGCACACGGTGCAACGCCGTTTCTGGTCGAGAGAGACGAGCACCGAGTGGTGGGATCGCATTGTTATGCAGCTGTGGGATGACGAGCTGTGGGTACAGAACTTTCGAATGCGGAAAGCAACCTTTCTGGAACTGTGTTCAGAGTTGGCCCCTGCCCTGCGACGGAAAGACACCAACATGAGGTCAGCCCTAACCGTGGAGAAGCGTGTTGCGATTGCTGTCTGGAAGATGGCGACTCCTGACTGCTACCGGTCGGTTGCAAACCAGTTTGGAGTCGGGAGGTCCACCGTCGGATTAGCCCTCTCACAAGTCTGCCGAGCCATCAGTCGCATACTGCTACAGAGGACGGTGACGTTGGGCAATGTTCGTGACATTGTGGACGGCTTTGCTGCCATGGGATTCCCTAACTGCGGGGGAGCAATAGACGGCACACACATCCCAATTTTGGCTCCAGACCATCTCGCGACCGAGTATATAAACAGGAAGGGCTACTTCTCCATGGTGCTTCAAGCACTCGTGGATCACAAGGGGCGTTTTACGGACATCATGATTTATATGTTTATCTGTTCAGGATGAGGGTTCATGCTCATGTTTGGTGGCCATGTGTTTCTTTTAGAATGTGGGTAATTTTTTACTAATTTTCTGGCACATGCTCAATATATATTTCCTCATAGCTTAAAATGCTGTTTCTGTTAGAGAAGGCACACGCTGTAAATTGCTAGCTTTCTGACAAAAAGGGAGAAAAAAAGATCTCTGGAGGTTTTTTTAGGGCTGAGAATCTGACTATAATTTTGTTTGAATTATTGCCTAGATATAAAGTGTTTCTTCCGGTGAATGAGGCATTTCACTTATTAGCATAGGTTAGAGCAGGGGTCAGCAACCAGTGCCAGCCCCACCCACCGCACCCTCAGCAGGTGCCAGGGGGAGGGCCAAAAGGGGGCGGGGCCAGGCTTCAGGTGCCCTGCTGGCCAGGGCCTGGGCTGGCATCAGCCAGCGGGTAGGCTCCGGTTCCCCACGCTGGGGCCAGCTCCTGTCTGCAGGCCCCGCGTGCTGCTCTGGCACGTGTGCCGGGGGTTGCCGACTCCTGGGTTAGAGAAATCAATAGATCTGATTTTTTTTTTTTTTTGTACAAAAATTGCTTTCTGATGAAATATACTACAGTGTGCATACACCAGTAAATTTTATGTATAGTCAATGTTATAACTATAACCTGTTTCGTGATACTGATTGTCAGTATAATTAGGAAAGGAATCCAAAGAAGGAAATTGTATTGTATAACTTAAAGAAGGGTGCTACTGATGTATTTTTATAGCCTCATTTATAATGAGGTAAGCACCAGCAACTTTCTAGACATTTTCTACAGCAAGAGATCATTTGGCTTTGAAGAGATTTTTCTCTTGCTTCTCTACACTCATTAATGCACATGCATGCGGGCCATAATTGGAATCAGATAAAACCGGTACTTTTTAATGACAAAGTGTTTGGTATAACTTTGTGTTTGAGATGGTGGAAAGTTTTTCCAATTACGTGTTTTATTTAGCATCTAGAGTGAGCCACACAATATACCAACCGGTATGAAGACAAACTATCTGCTCGAGTCAGTAATTCAATGGATTGATCAGGTGTAAATGAAGTTAAGAAGACTATTTTCCCACCAGTGTGTCCTTCTGGATCTCTATTTTAGAGACAATGAATCCATAGTTGATATTTAACACTTATACTAATACCTCCATCTGCAAAACAAACTAATTTGCCTCAAAATTTGCCAGAAAGATCCTCTTCCAAAATAAATTCTCTATAGAAAGATGAAATCAGAATGGACTAAATATTTCCAATATGGGGATCCACATAAACCAGGCCTCGACAAATCTGTTACTGGTCTCCCTGGCAATCTGTTTTAGTAGCCTGTCACCTTTCTCCACTGCAGAAATGTAATGGAGGAGTGCCCCCGGGTGACCCAAAGTAAAATTGCTGGTGCCTAGCTGTGAGCCAATTTTGCCCACCTCAATATAAACAGGTTCTGACTCTCTTGAAAGTTTCTTAATGCTTTATTGTGAAAACAGCTTGACCGAGAAATGACTCACTTGTTTTTCTTATCTGATGTCATGGAGGAGAATCTCTTCACCTAGTCTTCAAGGTTGATAGTTGCCAATTGTTTTATTATGCAAGGGAGTCTAATACTATAGTATATAACAATTTTAGTGCGTGCCCTGTAATGCACATGCATTCCAAACGTATGTACCTTAATGCATGTCGACTCGCAGAATTCTCAAGATCTGGACCAGCCAACACAATGGCCTAAGAATTGCCACAGGGTGTCTGCAACTGAATAAGTTTCACAGAAAATCGTCGATCATAATTTGAGTCCTGTGTACTTCATAGGACAATGGGACATAATTCTGCAGCTGCAGTGTCTAAAATTCTGCATCAGTATTTAATATGTTCTACAACCGTGTTACCAATAGTTGTCACTGTGCCTCCCCCAGAAATGCATAAAAGTATGGCTCATCGTTGAAAATACAGAGTATAAAATGTGTCTGTTGTTTTTGAAGATGGAATTTGTTCACTATGAATTCCATGCGTCCTGTTTGTGCTGGCTTGGTCTTGATGCCTATGATGTTGTCTGACTCGGAATTACCATCTCCTGGTGTGCCAGGGAGACTGGGTGCTTGTAATCCAGGTCAATGGTTCATCTGTCTAGTTTCACAGGTCTCCGCTGCTGCACTGTTCTTCAGGCTGCTGCTTCTTACTCTCCTTGCTTTCTGGCTGCAAACTGTACTCCAGCTCTGCTCCACAGCCGGCTGCTCCCTGGTTTCATGGGACAGTGCACAGAAATCTAATTAGCTTCCTCCAAGGGAGGAGCTGGAGAGTGAGAAGCAACTGCAGGCTCATCCAAACGGGGCAGAGAGACAGAAAACAAAGTGCTGGCCACGTGATTAGAACAAATGGCAAAATCTGTGGCATTCTGGACAAATATCAAATTCCACCAATGCACAACTGTGTCCACAAAGTCTTTTTTCAGACAAATGGGATAATTCACACCGCAAACGGCTATTGTTTCACTCTTCTGTGGAGTTGGGTGGACATCTGCTATGTCTCTTTAGACTTGGTTCATTTTTATTCAAAGCTTTCTTAGCGATCTTAAGGTCTAGGACATACTTTTTTGTAATGAAAGCTGAGGTTCATGAGCACAATTCTTTGGCAAGGAAATTGGAACACATCAGGGCCTGCTCATAACCCCTTAATTTGTTGTGCTCTGATTTTGTTTTAAACTTAGTTTAACACCACATAAATGCTGCATAGCAGTTTAGAGTTATGCATACAACTTCTAGAAACCTATACAATGTTAGTCACAAAGACTAGGTAATTATCATACAGAAAAACATGTTAATCCGGAATTAAGGTTGAAAACATTTTCATGGGGAGAGGGGAAATGTAATCTAAAATATATAATTAGAGGTGTGTTAGCCATTTTTGTTATATGGGGTTATAATCTGAGCTGTGACATACAAATTGTAAAATCAGTGAAATTGTGTTAGCTAAAAGAACCTTTCACCAAATGTTTCCTTCTTTATACTTTGACAGAGTCTCCTGAAGATGTAGCTCCAACAGTTGGATTTTCCAAAATTGATCTTAAACAGGGAAGGTTTGAAGTCACTATCTTTGACCTAGGAGGTGGAAAACGAATACGAGGCATCTGGAAGAATTACTATGCTGAGGCATATGGGATAATATTTGTGGTGGATTCCAGTGACCTAGAGAGAATGGAAGAGGCAAAAGAGACCATGACTGAAGTTCTAAGGCATCCTAGGATATCTGGGAAACCTATGTTAGTGTAAGTAACACTAATAAATGTTACTAATTTATTAAATGTTGTAATTATTCAATTTAGTGAGATAATTCTTCCCCACTGGCCATACTATTTTTATTGTCAGTACATAAGAACATAATAATGGTCATATTGTGTCAATCCAGTGGTCCGTCTAGCCCAGTGGTGGGCAAACTTATTAGTCAACTGAGCCAAATATCAACAAAACAGCGATTGAAATTTCTTTTGAGTGCCAAATTTTTTAAACTTAAAATATATAGGAAGGTACATTGATATTAACTTAATAAGGGTATTCCTAACCATCTCAACATACCTTTCTCAATTCTCGACACTACATCTTCTTTCACTCCACAAAGAAAGAATGAGGCTGGCTGGCTGGCTGGCTGGCTGGCTATCCTGGCTGGCTGGCTATCCTGGCTATGCTGGCTGGCTATCCTGGCTATCCTGGCTATCCTGGCTATCCTGGCTGGCTGGCTGGCTATCCTGGCTGGCTAGGCTGGCTGGCTATCCTGGCTGGCTGGCTGGCTATCCTGGCTGGCTGGCTGGCTATCCTGGCTGGCTGGCTAGGCTGGCTAGGCTGGCTGGCTATCCTGGCTGGCTGGCTATCCTGGCTGGCTGGCTAGCTATCCTGGCTGGCTATCCTGGCTGGCTGGCTGGCTATCTTGGCTATCCTGGCTGGCTGGCTATCCTGG
>ML685767.1:16331833-16353285 GCA_007922175.1 Pelusios castaneus
GGCTGGCTAGGCTGGCTGGCTATCCTGGCTGGCTGGCTATCCTGGCTGGCTGGCTAGGCTGGCTGGCTATCCTGGCTGGCTGGCTGGCTATCCTGGCTGGCTAGCTATCTATCCTGGCTATCCTGGCTGGCTATCCTGGCTGGCTGGCTGGCTATCCTGGCTGGCTGGCTATCCTGGCTGGCTGGCTGGCTATCCTGGCTCCGTGCTGGGAGGCAGACGGCGGGTGGGACCCCGGGAGCCCGCCGCGGCCACAGCCACCCCCCTGCCCCAGCCGCGTGGGGCAGGCAGACCCGCGCTCCTGTCCCACCCTGGGGGCAGGGACAGCCAGCCCAGAGGCCGGGTCTGCTGCGGCTTTCCGGGTCTCCTCCACTCCTCTCCAGGCGGCAGCCAGTGTCCTCGTCCCCCCCACCCACTCTCCTCGTCCCCCCATCCCTCTCCAGGCCTCCCTCCAGCCCCCTTACCTGGCCGGAGGCTCCGAGCTGCAGGGATGGCCGGCAGAGCTGCTCCTCGGCCAGGCCGCTCCCACCCTGAGCAGGCTCTGTCTGCGCATGCTCAGAGCGGGAGATTTGAATCTCCCCAGCCCGGCCGCAGCAGCAGTCTGCATTTAAAGGGACCAAGGCTCGCACCTGGAAGAGCCAAATTCAAGGGGCTAAAGAGCCGCTTGTGGCTCGCGAGCCGCGGTTTGCCGACCCTTGGTCTAGCCCATGATCCCATCTTCCTATGGTAGCTGGAGTCAAATTCTTTAGAGGGAATGAACAGAACAGAACAATTTATTGAGTGATCCATCCCCTGTTGTTTAATCCCATCTTCTGGCAGTCAGAGGTTTAGGGACACCCAGAGCATCAGGTTGCATCCTAGTGGCTCATACCCATTGATGGATCTATCGTCTGTGAATTTACCTAATTCCATTTGGACCCCAGTTAAATTTTTGGCCTTCACAATGTCCCCTGGCATTGAGTTCCTTGGATGACTGTGCATTGTGTGAAATAGTACTTCCTTATGTTTGTTTTAACCCCACTGCCTATTAATTTCATCTAGTGACACCTGGCACTTGTGTCAAAAGGAGGAGTAAATAACACTTCCTAATTCACTTTTTCCATACCATTCATGATTTTATAGACCTCAATCTTGTGTGGTACCTCTTAATTTAGTTGAGTGTGCATTACTTCACATTTATCAAGATTGAATTTCATCTGTCATTTTGTTGCCCACTCACCCGGTTTTATGAGATCCCTTTGTAACTCTTCACAAAAGATGACTTTAGACTTGAAAATTTTGCACTGGTCACTCGTTATAAGAGTGAACTACTTCAAAGCGTCCGATGAAGTGGGATTTTCTCCCACGAAAGCTCATGCGATTAATAAATCTGTTAGTCTTTAAAAGTGCCACAAGACTCTGTTGTCTTTCTACAATAGACTAACACGACTACCCCTTTGGAATTTTACTTCCTCCTGGTTTGTGAATCTAACTTTTCATTTTCTTTGTTTTTATTAAAAGTACCCCATGTGAAAAGGTATGTTCAGCCTGAACTGAAGCTCTTTTCAGTTTTGTTTTGGGTTGTTTTTTTTTTTTTTACAACTGCATTGAACCAATAAATCAGTTATCTGCACAATTTTAATTACCAGTAAACTTTAAGCGCTAATTAGTTGTGCATATCTAACACAAGGTGGTGCTGCTGATCCATGATCAGAAAATTTAATTAGATAATAGCAGTTGGGATTTGTTTTTGCTTTGGTGGATATGCTTAATTTTAAAGAAGATGGGGTTCAGGAGGCCTAGCAATTAGAAAAACAAAATTCTTTTGGAATATATTTGGCTTCTAGAATTCTACTTCTTCTGAAGTTCTCTGTTAAAGAAGAAATAATTGAAAAACTCTAGAAGTAAAAACTTTAGAATTGTGCAAAAGTAGGACTGTATAATAGCTTTACCAGAAAAAACACAGAAGTCATAAATGGTAAACTAGGAAAAACTCTTGTGGTGGGCACAAGATTGATTTTTTTTTTATAATACCATGTGTATAAAATATATCAATTTATCCTAACACAACATGTATTATGCAAGGTTACCATCCATATAATATGGAGGGGAAGTTCTTTGCTTTAAAGCTTAAGTCCTGATAATGTGCTAATGTATGAGAATCCAAAAGGGAAAAATTGGGAAACTGACTAGTTTGTCTTGATTAAACTGAATGAAGTGCAGAAAGCAAACAGCATAAATGTTGAAAAGTAAATTAAGTTTTAACATCTCTTCTTTGTTATCTAAGATATTGGTGGTACTGAGCAGGCAATACATTTATTTCTAAAAATATTTTAACCTAACAGTCTTTTTAAAAATGAAATTGAGACAGTTGACAACTACTGTGTAATCTTTCCAAATTAATAAAAATTGTTCAGCTTTCCATTATAAATTCTCTAGGTTCCGATTATATGGCTGGGAAGCGTGGGCCTTTGTGTCCACATGGAGCCCCGGTGACTTCAATGGACTTGACAAAGGCATATTGTCCTAATGCATGGATTTTATTTCAGAATCGGGGCCATAAACAGAATGCAGTGTGCTAACTCAGTCTGCTGGTGAACTAAAACAAGTTTTGTAGCACTTTTAAAGACTAACAGATTTATTTATCGCATGAGCTTTCGTGGGAGAAAATTTTCTCCCACGAAAGCTTATGCAATAAATAAATCTGTTAGTCTTTAAAAGTGCCACAGGACTCTGTTGTCTTTCTACAATAGACTAACACGGCTACCCCTTTGGAATAAAACAAGTTTGTTGAAGTTGTTGCTTTTTAGTTGATTGACAGTAAAGGATCTGTGGCTACTGCTAGAATTCATGTTGTTCCCATAAATCCTAGCCCTGAAAAGCCCCACATGAGTGTGAGTGTTCAGTTGGTGCACCTTTTCCTATGATTGGTGCAATACGTTGTACAGTTCCCTCTCTCTGTCCCTGTCTCATGTCGCTGGTATAACTGCAAAGCTTTGTGCAGCTTCAGCAGACATAATATGCAGGTGATTTAGTTTGTATAATTTAGGGTTTTTTGCCACAGGATTTAGGGGTGCTTGACACAGAATTTGGACCTATTATGCTAGGAGTACTCGGAACCGTGGATCTGGGGCCTTGGTCAGTAAGCAGGACTATGAAGAGCATAGAAAGATAGTGCTTGGTAAAAGAGAAGAGATCAAGATTCACAGGGTTTTTATCCCAGCCCAGCGCACCTCTAAAAGATAACTTTATGGGGGAAAGATCTTGCACACTTTCTCACATAGTCGTGAGATTCATGCGGTAGTTAACAAAACTTAAAAAAAACTGAATATACTCCCTAGACAACAACAAGATGGCAGCAAATGAAGTGTTTGTACTGTGGAGATGGGCTATTTTAATGTCCATTGCTGCTGCTTCTGCTGCTTGAAAAGATGTAGCTTTATCTAGTATTTCTTACTGTTCATGTTTACACCTGAATCATTTTCCTTCATTGTTTACAGAGAGAAAACATTAGCTTGGTGTTTGGAAAATGGCTCTTACTGAGCAATGCGTATGAACAATAATTTGTCAGTAACTTGGTGTCTGTGTTGGAGAAAATTACCTAAGATCTTATTAAATCTGTTTAATTCATGCAAAGAGATTATGCATATATGGTGGAAGACTAAGATTTATTAAATGATAAACTAATTTTTGAAGACTGAAGTTCTGGAAAGTAGAACTTTATAAATTCGGCTAAAGTATAGCATATTTAACTGTGAAGGCACTTTTTAAAATCAATTTCGTTCTGCTCTTAAAATTGAGAGAGCTATTTTTCTGCTAACGAACTATAAGTTTACGTGAAGCAAAAGAAAATCCTGCCGTAAAATACCGCTAGTTCGTTAATTTGCCTAGTATGGAATCCTGCTCTCTTTCTCCCTCTTCTTAAAATAGACTCTTATTTGGAGAAGGACATCTGCAACAGAAGATTGTTAACAACAATTGTCTCACAAGAGTGCTGAACACTTAAACATATAAATAGCATAGTTAACATACACAAATTGGAAAAACAAAATATCAGGTGAATAATGATATAACTACATGGAAGGAACCAGACTCTGGAGTCACAACTCAATTCCACTTCATTCATTTTCAGCATGTCTGCAGACTCCTCGCCAGTGGGCGTCTGTGCTCCACTTATTGGCCTGAAGAACTACACGCCCCTATAACCAGGGAGACTTTTTGGGCTGTTGCTTGTTTGTTCTTTTGTATAGGTGGGCTTTGATCCTTTGAGACAAAACTACACTTGAAGACTGACTGAAGAGGAGTCCTTAACAGACTTCAATTGTTTTCTGAAGGATGGCTTACTTTGAACCTTTCTTTTGCTTCCTGCATAGTTTTGATTACAGCTCCCATTAAACTAAACCAATATAGTCGTACAGTAAATAGCCCAGTAACCAGGTCAACATCGAGAATTCATAAATTATTACAGAGCAGTTCCAATTCCATCAGTATCTAATAAAAATTACATTAAGAGGAAATGATGGTGGTAAGGACAAAGAAATTAAACTCAGTCTGGCTCAATTCTGCCACACACTTTTTGTGTCACCTCCAACAAGTCAGTGTAGTGCCTGACTTTTTTAATAGAAAAAGTGCAATTATATGTACTCAAATACCTCAGTTTTACACACAGTCTTTGTAGTTAATGCATCTAATTGGTCATGCGGTGCGTGAAGATGTCTGGCTCATCTATGTATAATCATATGCTTGTCTGAAAATCAAACTCCTTAAATGTTTCTTCCTCCAATTAGCTCATCTGTGAAATGGTGATAATACTTCTCTCACAGCGGTGATGCAGGAGTAAATTCATGTTTGCAAAGCACATTCGAGACTGATTGAAAGTGCTAAGTATGAGCAATGCAGGAATATATTTTTCATGAAAAATTCTGTTTTTGTGACTGCCCAAGAGCATTCCTGTGCCTAGAAATATGTTGATATTGGTAAATGTAACTGGATGGTATTTTAATCTTAGTCCTAATCTGTGTCCTTCCAAAAAGGGTCAATTTCATGTCCATAGAATGGCCATGATGTACATACACATCTTGTCCAATATCCCACCTTTAACAGCAATTAGTGTCAGACACTGTAGAGCGATGTAAGAACCGCACAGTAAATAGATATGTGATAAGTAGCCCATACATAGTCTCAAACCAACTTCTAAGAACTGGGACTAGGATATGCCCTGAAGCGTGAGGGTTTTTATCCCTTCCAGAATTTGTATCACTTACTAAGATAATGCTTAATATTTTTGATATGCATGTACATGTCCAGTCCCTTTGTGAATCTCTCTGAATTCTTGGCTTCAATAAATTCCTGTGGCAGTGAGTTTCTTAGTCTAACTTTATCGGTTTTGAAGTTGCCACCTTCTAATTTTGTTGTACCCTGGGCTCTGTGATGTGAGAGGGAGAGCAGAAGTCCCCGACCGGTCTTCTCTCTACCATTTATGATTTTACATGCTTATATCATGTCCCCTTTTACTCATTTCCTAAAATAAGCAATTCCATTTTTTAAAATTCTCTGACTCAATTATAACTCCTCATATAAGGGTTTTCCCATGCCCCATATCAATTCTTGTTACTGTTCTCTGTAACCCCTTCTTAATTTCTACAGTATCTTTTTTTGAGCCAGGATAACCAATTTTGTGTGAGCACACACTGACATCCATTTAATATAACTTGATAGGATTTCTAGATCTCCCTTCTCCCTTTGAATTCATTGGTGTGTGTTAACATATAGAAGAGCAAGTCCAAATACAATTCCAGTACATGTCAGGTAAAATAAATGCCTACTGAAGCAGGTAGTCCAGTTTGATAGTATAGCTGTGGGTGCTTAGGTCTTCTGCAAATCAAAACTTAGATGTCTCAAGTTGTGTTCAAAAATTCAAAGGGGCACAGTTAGTGAACTCTTTTGGAAACCTGGTAGTCTAGTTCTTGTGTTGAAGCACAAGAATAAGTAGACTCTTGTATTTGTAAATTTGCAGTAAAGCAGTAAAAATCATACATCTTTTTCCTCTATTAAAGTTAACAAATATGACTGCATATACATAGGGAGCAGACCTTCTGGATTAAAGGGTTCCTTTTTAAGTTTTAGATGTAAGCTTTTTTTTTCAGTTGAGCTATACCTTAAGAAGGAAAATAACTGCTGTATATTTTTTGATTTAGTATAATTGTGTTTTATTTTAGCATAAAAATGCCATGTTTTTCATACCTTTGGAATATGGTTCTGCTGACAGAGTTTGAATAAAACTATATTCAAGGTACTTTTAAGGTGCTATGTGCTGACATTTTGGGCCACTGCCTTGTGCAGTGATTAACTCTATATTTGTATTTATATTGTTGTATTTATATATGAGCATCATTGTAGCAGTAACAATTTATAAGTTCCTCCTACAACCTGCAGCTACAATACAATTGATGTGTTCCATGGGAGCCTTAAACTAGAATCCTATTCTAGTAGAAATAGGGCTTAGTCCATGGGGTTTTTTTCCTACTTAAAAAGCAAAGTCAAGGTCTTTGGTTATATTTTTGCTAAATAATAGACTTGTAGAATACCCAGTAACATCCTATGTGAAGTCAAAGTGAAGTCAGTCAGATTGGTGACTAAATAAGGGGTGCATGTGTGTGAGAGAGACAGTGAAACGTAAATTCTGTGAACCTTGTACATATGTTTCTTAGACATAGCTGTATGATTTAGAAGAAAATACTGAGAACGTCATGTGGAAAGAGAATGAATTGAAAAAAATGCTGATTTTTTTTTTTTTACTGTAAATTTTAAAAAGAAAGCGTTCTTCAATTCCCTTAAAAATATTTTTACTTTTTGACTATACCCAAACCAAAAGTTTGGTGGTTTGTGGTGTTTTTTGAAAAAGCCTCTTGGTTTTCACAATCCAAAAACTTTTGGTCTAATTTTTTCCCCACTTTTCTTGAAAAAACAGAATTTCCCAACTGAAATGAGAACTTTGAATGAAAATTTCCATGTTGTCTGAAAAGCCATTCTTTATCAATGTGTAAACGAAAATATTTTGAGCAACGGTGTTGAAAGGTTGTATCCAAAAGTGAAAATACTGTTTCATGCCACCTTAGTTGTGTGAGGTGTGGGCATCAATGATAATCGTGTGTTGGAGTGTAATGTCCTTTTAAGACATCTCTCCTTGCGTCCAATTGGCATCTGTTTTTCAGTTTATCCATAGTGAGTAGTATCTTAAAACATTAACCTTGACCTACTGCGTTTTCTTTGTTGTACAACACTACTGCTTAATTTGCTAAGCTTGTCTTGCTAATGTAGGTCTTGTAAGAGTATTGGACCACTTAAATGACTAATCAATATTTTATATGCAGTGAACAGCAGCAGAAAATAAGTTAGAGTAACCAAAAATAAGACTTATGTTCCTGTGATTCATATGGGTCAGTTCTCTCATTGATGTCTTAGCAATTTTAACAGATCTCTAATGCTAATGGATTTTCTTCTTTTGTACGTAAATTTCCCCCATGCTCTAATTAGGAGGGAGAGTCTAGCTCTCACTGTGTAATATCCAGCCTGCTGGCATTAAAAATGAACTTCTCTCCCCCTCTCTCTTAGAACTTAAAAGCTTGTCAATGAGAGAGTGAATTTCATAAAAATGCCAGTAATAGCCCTTGGGGTTTGAAACAGATTGCCGGGTAGGGCAAGGGGAAAACTTGTATTTTCATGGCAGAAAATTATTTTTCTTTCCTGTTGTCATTTTGTTAATGAGGGAATGGAGCTGCTAAAGTATTAAATAGTTGAATAAAACAGATATGACTATTCAATGCACTTCTCTAAAAATGTATTTTCCTTTTGTCTGAAAACTTTTCTGTGTAATTATGTTAATGATTTGGATAATGTGATGCATTGCATCCTCAGCTGTAGATGATGCTAAGCTGGATGGAGTGATAGATATGCTGGAGGGTATTGATAGGGATTGGGCCAAGGACAAGTGCAGAGTCTCCCAATTAGGATGGAAGAGAATCCCATGCACTGCTGTGTACTGGGGACTGACTGACTAAGCAACAGTTCTTCAGAAAAGGATCTAGGTGTTCAGTGGACAGGAAGCTGGATATGAGTCAACAGTGTGCCCTTTTTGCCAAGAAGGCTAACAGCATATTGTGTTGCATTAGTAGGACATTGCCAGCAGATTGAGGGAAGTGACTATTCCCTTCTATGTAGCACTGTTGAAGCTACGTTTGGAGAACTGTTTACAGTTTTTGACCTCCCTTTACAGGAAGGATGTGGACAAATTGGAGAGAGTACAGCAGAGGGCAACAAAAATCATTAGGGGGGTGAAACACATGATTTAGGAGGAGAAGCTGATGGAATTGGTCTTATTTAGTCTGCAGAAGAAAAGAGTGAGGAAGGATTTGTTGGTACCTGAAAGGGGGTTCCAAAAAGGATGGAGCCAGGTTGTTCTCAGTGGTGGCAGATGATGGAACAAGGAACAGTGTTCTCAAGTTGCAGAGAGGGAGGTCTAGGTTGAATATTAAGAAAATCTCTTTCCTAGGAGAACGGTGAAGCATTGGAATGGGTTCACTAAGGAGGAGATGGAATCTCCATCTTTAGAGGCTCTTAAAGCCTGGCTTGACAAAAGCTTAGATGGGGTCATTTATAGAATCATAGAATCTTAGGGTTGGAAGGGACCTCATGAGGTTGTCTAGTCCAACCCCCTGCTAAAAGCAGGACTAGTCCCACTAAATCATCCCAGCCAGGGTTTTGTCTAACCGGGCCTTAAAAGTTTCCAGTGTTTCCACCACCTTCCTAGGTAACCCTTTAGTTGGGAAGTTCCAAAGGGGTAGCTATGTTAGTATAGGATCAGCCAAACAAACATGGAGTCCTGTGGCACTTTTAAAGATTAACAAATTTATTTATCACATGAGCTTTCGTGGGAGAAAATCGCACTTCGTCAGATGCTTTGTGTTTGGCCTTTAGTTGGGGTTTGTCCCTGGGGGTTGGACTGGATGACATTCTTAGGTCTCTTCCAGTTCTCCAATTCTCTTTGTCCTGACCCACAACTACTTCAGATTTGGAATGAGCTATAACTTCAAATCAGTGGCATGGCTATGGGTATCCGCATGGCCCCACAGTATGCCAAGGTTTTTATGGCTGACCTAGAACATTGCTTCCTTAAATCTCGTCCTCAAATACCTCTCCTTTACCAATGCTACATTGGTGATATTTTCATCATCTGGACCCATGGAAAAAAATCCCTTGAAGAATTCCACTGTGATTTCAACAATTCAATAGTTTCCACCATATTCACTTCAGCCTGGACTAGTCCACACAAGAAATCCACTTCCTGGATGCTACAGTATAAATAAGGGATGACCACATTAACACCACCCTATACGGAAAACCAACTGACCGCAGTATATACCTTCATGCCTCCAGCTTCCATCCTGGACAAATTACGCAATCCATTGTCTACAGCCAAGCCATAAGATACAACCGCATTTGTTCCAATCCCTCATACAGAGACAAACAACTACAGGAGCTCTCTTGAACATTCTTAAAACTACAGTACCCACTGGGGAAGTGAAGAAACAGATTTACAGAGCCAGATGGGTACCCAGAAGTCACCTACTACAGGACAGACCCAACAAAGAAAACAATTGAATGCCACTGGCCATCACCTATAGCTCCCAACTAAAATCTCTCCGATACATCCTTAAGGATCTCCAGTCTATTCTAGAAGATGATCCCACACTCTCTCGAGCCTTGGGAGTCAGGCCAATCCTTGCTTACAGACAGCCCTACAACCTGAAGCAAATATTTAACAGCAACCGTAAGACATACAACAAGAACACTAACCTGGGAACTTATCTCTGCAACAAACCTCATTGCTAATTCTGCCTGCACATCGACTCCCATGACACCATCACTGGTCCTAACCACATCAGCCACACCATCAGGAACTCATTCACCTGCACATCTATCAATATATGCCATCAGGTACCAGCAATGCCCCTCTACTATGC
This sequence comes from Pelusios castaneus, assembly GCA_007922175.1. NCBI lineage: Eukaryota > Metazoa > Chordata > Testudines > Pelomedusidae > Pelusios > Pelusios castaneus. The sequence goes on from ML685767.1 coordinate 16,341,832, forward strand.
ACATAGACCTAACCAGGCTGTCCCTACACAAGAGAATAAATGGGTACAAATCAGATATCAAAAATGGTAACATCCATAAACCAGTAGGAGAGCACTTCAGTCTCCCTAGACACTTTGTAGCAGATTTGAAAGTTGCTGTACTTCAACCAAAGAACTTCAAAACCAGACTTTACTGTGAAACTGCAGAGATGGAACTCGTATGCAAATTTGACACAATCAAATTGGGTCTGAATAGGGATTTGGAATGGTTATCTCATTGCAAAAAGTATTTGTCCCTGTTCACATTCTCACCTTCTAATCAACTGTTGTGAATGGGCCTCGGATACCCTAACTGAATTGACTTTGTTAGTAATAGTACTTGCCCTCCCCATAATAATGTTTCTCACCCTTGCAAGTGTATATATACTTCCTAACTGTAATTTCCACTTCATGTATCTGACCAAATGGGTTGGAGCCCACAAAAGCTTACGCTTGAAGAAATTTAACAGAGTCTTGTGGCACTTTTAAAGACTAACAGATTTATTAATCGCATGAGCTTTCGTGGGAGAAAATCCCACCACCCCCACACATAAGATACAATTCTGTGGTGACCTTGAGAACTACTTTCGCCGTCTCTGACGAAGTGGGATTTTCTCCCACGAAAGCTCATGCGATAAATAAATCTGTTAGTCTTTAAAAGTGCCACAAGACTCTGTTGTCTTTCTACAATAGACTAACACGGCTACCCCTTTGGAATTTGAAGAAATTTGTTAGTCTTGAAGATGCCACAGGACTTTTGTTGTTGCTATATACAGACTAACATGGCTACCCCTCTGGAACTAATTCTCTATGATTCTACGTGGATATAGAAAACCCATTTATGTTATAGTAAACTGCCCTAATAAGATCTTGTGTTTTGGGGTGGGTTTTTTTCATGAGCCTTGGCTAACCAATATAAATGATCCACTTCAATGTCTCACGGTGTCTGTATGTGTTCTACTGTCATCAATTAATCACAACTTTTTCCTTGACGAAATGTAACCAGGGATGTTTACATATTTTCAGCTCTGTGCCTGTTTTTTTTTTTTTTCTTTCCTCTCAAAACCTGTGCAATATATTATATCTTTGTTTGTTTTATTGTGCTCTGGTACTGAGAGCAGGAAAAAAAAAACTTTCAATATTTACTTCATCAGAGATGGAAAATTCTTTTCATAACTATTGTTAAAAACTTGAGAAACTTGGGCTTTCTTCCATGGTCCAAAATAGAAGTGTTTTTTCCTTTGAAGTAAATAATGTTTTATTAAACATCCCTGTAGTGTTAGCAGGAAGAGCTAGACTGCAAACACATTTCTTTCATAGATAAGGCTGTTATATGAACATCCCTACCACATGGGATTTTGTGTAAACAGGTGGTGTTTTTAAAAATGTGCGCTTCATTAGAATAATATTTTAGGCAGGGTTTCTTGAACTTTTATCATAGCTTTCTTCCCATTCAGGTACAGAAAAAAGACTTTTTTTTTAAAGGAAACAGGGAATTGTGCATGTTGGTATCTTATTAGGCATGATGGACGGCCTTTTATTTTTTTTGGTTTCTGCTGGTTTGTTTCTACTTAACTCTTCCATAGCCAAAGTAACTATAGGGTATACACAGTATATGATAGAAGTTTTTGTTTTAGTAGACAGCTTCTGGAACTAAAATTCTTAATAATGAGGCACCAAATATATATGTTGCCTTTTCCCTACTTATATATTAAGTGTGTTTTAACAATTTTTTTTCGATGATCCAATTTGTGGATGCCAAATTGAGACTTCTTTAAAGAGGCTTTATTTTCAGAGGTAGCTTCTGTAAATCAGGCCCCACTAAAGTGTTTCAAGTTGAGCACCCCAAATCACTCCTTGCTTTTAAAATGTAGATTTCTATCACACAGAAGTTTCTTGCTATAACTACAGACTCTAAATGGAATGTTGGCAGATTGTGCATTAGTGGCTAAAAGAGGAATTCAAAGAATCTTTCTGTTAAGAGTTACTTTGGAAATCAAGCTTCTGATAATGCTTTGGCAAAGGTTAGTTTGGATTATAATTTAATCTTGGGGTGGGGAGTTACCCCATTATGTTTCTAAAATAAATATGCATTTTTAGAATTAGTCTAGTAGTTCTGTATGTGGCTTTATTAACACTAGTAGTGACTGAATGGGATTCTAGCATAATTATCAGAGAAAACGAGCTAATCCAGTTTCTCAGAATTGCAATAAGCTTTGATCTGACTTCCCTGAGCTTCTAGATTTGATTGAATCTTAGCTACCCTCTGGGAGTTGGGAAATGTTCTTATCTCAGTTTCATTGGCATTCTCAATTAGAATTGCAATAGACCAACATTTTGAAGGTGAGAGGGTGCGGTTGTTACTTTAGATGGGACCTTGTGAATAAGAGGGAGACAGAGTGGGGGAGTAGATAGCTGAAGCACTCAAGATCCACCTAATTCTTCCCGCAGCAGTGTGCTGCAGATAAAGCAGTGGGCTGCTTCTCAAAAGTCATTTATCTTCACTTTCTGACTTCCTAAAGCAGCTGTCCTTGGGAGCAGCTGAAGTGTCTAAGGCTGAAGGGTCAGGCAATGGCTCAAACCTCAAGCTTTACTTCTCAGCTTAGTTCCTTGTGGCCCCAGGCGGACTCAAGCATGACAGCATATAGCTCTTTAGACAGGATGGAACAAAACAGAATTAAAAATGGAAAGGAAAATAGGCAGTAAAGAAGAAACCAGATAAATGGAGATAGAGAACAGTGATAAAAGGATGAGATAGATACAGGTGGGGCCTCATGCAAGAGGGGCCTGGAGGACATCTAATCATGAATCTATCTAGTCCTCCCCCTACCCTCCCAAGAAAAACATTTTGGAGACCTTTACATTAGACATTTATCTAATCTTTGCTATTATCTCTGTGTTAGGCGCCATTGCAGTGAATGAAGAGGTGATATCTGATTGTTTATCTGTAAATTTAGTTTTAAAAGGCAAATTCACAGTCTGTTTTTAATTTGTCAGAAGTTGAACATATTGGGATATAAATTCCAAAGTTAAAAAAAAAAATCATGTCTCCTTAGCTACGTAGGCACCATCAGGGAATATATGAATCCATGAAATTGTATATTGGTATCACATTACATGGAACAGTCTTTATGGTCTTGCTGTTGTGTTTATTGCCACTGTAACATGTTTGGAGTAGTTTTATGTGGAAATAGCTGTGTACTTGCATATCTGGGCAAAGTTCAGTTCTGCTCTTGACTGCTTCCAGATTACTTGAATTTAAGAAATTCTTGTTTTGAAGTGCAGATAATCTGAGATTTTTAACTAACTAGAAATTGAAAAACCTGATTACTTTGGCAGCTTACTGATGCATTCTAAATACCATCTTGCTAAATGGGAAGGATTGAATAGTGATCACTCTCTATGTGGATGGGAAGAGGGAATGTCTTGAGTGAGCGAGTGGAACAAATTTTGGACAGAATAACTAGTCACTGAATCAGGTTTCTATATTTCTCTAATTCACACTTTCAGAAAGCAGATGTTTGTTACCTTAATAATTTAAATGGTTTGGTTCAGACTCTGTACTTAAATAGTTAAGATAAACACTAATAATACATCATAAACACACAAATTCACTCTGGGCAGAAATATAATGCATACATTTTATAAATAGAGAAATGTGCATGGCTCCCCTCTCCAGTTGGCAGCACTTGTGATTTTTATCATGATTCTTGTGATACATGTTTTAATTTAAAGCATTCGTTCCTGGAGAAAGGTGATTAAATCAGAATCTCAGCTTGCAAAGTTTTAAACATACAAACAAAAAAAGTTGCTAGCCCTCATAGTGGCTGAGAAAAGCCTGACAGTGCGACTCAGGTGCAACTTGAAAGCTCAAAAACCAGAAGGCAAATAAAAAATAACTGTCAATATTTTTTGTTTTTAAAAGTCCTCATTAAGCCAGTTTTCTGGCTTTTGACTTCTGAACATTTTGGCTTCCCAGCCCCACTAGCAGGATCTCCCATCCTTGCGTTTATCTCACTCTGGTCACCGTGATCACCAGCGACTTCTATTGGACAACCTTTTGTAAAGCAGGAATACTGTGGGTTGAGAGGATCCGAAAAGATGGTCTTTTCGCTTCCTCTGCTCATTTAGGTTTCCAATATAACACGTCCACCGTTGCCTAGCAGAAGCAGAAAAACTGATGAGAATCCCTTTTCTAGTTCTACAAGGAAAAGCTATATGTGGGAGGACAGGTGTGCGTGGTTTTTTGTGGAGAATGTGAGTTGGACAGAAGAAGTAGGAGGAAAGAGTCCTTGAGGTGGGGAGAGTAAGCCGAGATAAAATGAAGAGTAAATGGGACCAACAGAGCTGCTTCAAAAGTTCAGCTGGCAAAATGGTAGCCTGTGAATATTGAGATCCATTGCCATTTTGTTAGCTGCAGCATGGACAACACCAGCAACATATTGCTTTGCAAGGGTTTCTCTTTCTGTATTTGGCTGCAAGTCTAAACTTTTCTCTTGACGTTTGAACATAATCTTGAGTATTGTTCACACCCATTTCAATGTTGTTGATCATTTCTCCTTGCTCCTCCACTAGAAGTGAAATCTGGATAAAAAATTCCTTCAAGTCTTTGATCTGGTTCTCCAAATTGACCAGTTCTTTGTGTCTTTGTTCAATCTCAGATAGTTGAGCTTTAGTGATTTTGACTTCAGTAAGCAGATTTTCATTGAAAATTTCCCATTTTCCTTGTTGAAGCATTTCAATCACTTCTTCCTCAGACACCTCTTTTCCAACCACTTCAAGCTGACGGACAATGAATGTCTTGCATTTCTCCTGTTTGGCTGTTATAGCATCGTTATATGAAAGCATGGTATTCTGGAAACGTCGGAAAAGGAAGGCATGTTGAGATGTAAGAATTCTTACAATGGCAGAAGATGGCCCGTGTTCACTTTCAGACTTCTTTACTGTTTTGGACAGTTCCTCCAAGCATTTACTTATGTGGTCTGCTTGAATTTTTATTTCTCTTGTAACGTTGGACTCCTTTTTGAGAACACTTAACCTTCTCATTGAAGACACTAGGCTCTTCTGCTGCTGACCAAGCTTTAGAACATCCTCTGCCAAGTTACTAATGTCATCTTGAAGTCTCTGGATTTCATTTAAGTGCCTCTCAGTTATGGGCTCTTTCTCATAAATAATAGCTTGCTGTTCAAATTCTACTTGGTCTTCTTCCTTCACCCCAGGCACACAGCTGTTCTCCTCAGCTAGCTGCAGTTCTTTAGCTCGCAGTTTAAGCTCTTGAAGGCGGTCTTTCATTTTTTCCACATGCAAAGAACAGCAAACCAACTTCCTTTATGAACTGATGTCACTGTAATCCTAAATATAACAACAACAACAAAAATCCCTGTTTAGCAATTATTTAACCACAAACGGGCTGTGCAGATGGCACAGAGCTATTCCTCTGCACAGAGATAAGGTATCAAAAAAGCAGCAAATGGGAGGGATGACTGGCTGACTAAATACATCATGTTTCTGGTGATCACAGCTGTTTGATGAATTGCATTTAATGTGCATTGCAGACTGCCTTACCTGCACTCTACTGTCCATTCTGCTGCCACTAAGACTTGCTGTACAACCCCAAGACTCTCTGATTTGCTTCAAACAGGGTTCCAGTTAGGAGCATATCCCAGCCTCTTAACTGCAGTACTTAATCCTCACACTGATCTGACGTCCAAAATGGGCTCTTTACTCTTGCAACAGTAGTAATTTTACGGTTTTGTATCTAGAAACAACAGTAAAATGGATTAGGAAATGAAAGTGGGGCATTTTAAAAAAGAAATTGTTATCAAAATAATTTACATTTTAATATGAAGTTTTGGGATGTGGGAGTGAAACTTAATTCTAACCTTGCAGGTTTAGAAACAGGAGCTTTATACCATTCTCAACTACTCAGTGGGGCACACTGAACTTAATTGTAGCCCTGGGATGCTACAAGATAGATCTTTAAAAGTGAAACATTTAAAGCTAGTTTACATCATTTGTTTAGCACACTTTTAGATGTCTTTTTTCCCTCTCCTCCCAAGACCTGTATAGTTAAACTAAGGGTAGCTACTTGTAAAATTCCTTTATTTTTCTGTAAGCTGTATGCTGTGCATACAACATTCATTGCAGCATGGTCTGAAAGCTTTTGTAACCTTTATTAGAATTATCTGCCTCACATTGACAATTCTACTACTTGTTGTGACTAAAGCCATACTAATTAGATTTATATCAGGCCATGATATCCTATGTTTTCTTCTTCTCAGTCAGGCTATGCCTACACTACAGAATTCTACCTGCAAAAGTTTTGCTGGTAGACAGCCACCGCTATAATTATAGTGGTGGGTAGTGTACACACAGCCATCTTTTTGTTGGTGGAGAGTGTCCTCATTAGGACCATTGCCACTGACAAAAGAGGCAGTCTGGGGGAGCTTGAGAGGTCAGCCTTTCACTGACAGGGAAACCTCTCAGCTCTCTGCGGGGACCCCACAGGCTTCCTGCTGCCCCCCCCACCCTTGCTGGGGACCCAGGCATTGTGCCTGGGGCCCACAGCAGCCCCGCTGCCCCAGGGACCGGGAGCCCCATCGGCATAAGAGGCAGCCACCGGGGCTTCTGGTTCCTGGAGACTTCAACCTCCCGCTGCTGAGGACCAGGGAGCCCCCCGCTCCACTGCGGCAGGGGATTGAAGACACCAGGTCCAGAGGAGCCCCGGCAATGGGGTCTAAACTGAAGTTGCTGGGGCTTCCCGGTTTCTGGCAGCGGGAGGCTCCTTGGTCCCTGGTGGCAGGGGGCTGAAGCCGCCAGGGCTCCCTGGTTCCCAGGGGCTTCAGCCCCCTGCCACCAGGGATGGGGAAGGCTGCCCCTCCCCGCCTTGTCAATTTCACTGGTCTAACCTAGCAGTGAAATTGACATGTGTGATAGCACCAGAAGACCAGAGTTGCTTTGACTGGCATTCTAGGATATTTCTGGAAGCTGTTTAAAATAGGGGGGAAAAACACCTTCAGATCCATACTAGCTCCTTACCAGTACAACAGGATTGGAAAAAGCATTATACCTCTCGCACAGGTGGGGTTATTTTATTGGTAAAACAAGGCAGTTTTACCGATAAAAAGGGCACTCATTGCTTGTTTTACTGCAAAAAGTCAACATTTTCCAGTAAATCTTTGTAGTGTAGACAAAGCCGGAGTCTCTGCTATCATTTTAATAGAAAATAGGTTGGTTCTAATTCTAACTATGCTATTTTGCAAGCTTTTCATTTCAAGCAGAAAAACCTAATTTGAATGCACCAGATATAGTCGAGGAGGTGCTTCGAACTAGGACTATCAATTGCACTTAATGTACGTGATTAACACAAAACAACTTAAACTGTGAAAAATGTTGTGATTAATCTACGTTTTAATCATTTATTAAACAATAAGAGACTACCAATTTAAATTTATTATGAATAGTTTGGGAGGTTTTCCTACTTCTTCAAAAATATTGATTTCATTTGCAACAGAATACAATCAATATATTTGAAAATGTACAGAAACCTTCCAAACTATTTATTTAAATTGGTAGAATATTATTGTTTAACAGTGTGATTAAAATTGTGATGAATAGTCTTGGTTTTTTGTTATTTTTAAATATGTGCTTAGTTGTGTTTAACTTTTTAAATTGTTTCACAACCCTACTTGGAAGCTATTTGACAATTATGTATATTAGAAATAGTCATGTTCTTCTGATACTGTGGTTATAGCTCAAACCTAGGATATAGCTGCAAATCTGAGGAATTTACCTTTCAACTGACACATTGTACAACCTTGAGTTTGGCTTCCTCAGATCATTCTTTGGTAGATCGTTCTTCAACAGATTACTTTTTAGTATAAAATAATTCCTTGGAGATTAAAGTGGTTTACTGTGAATAAGGCTTTGGTTTCAAAAACTTGAAATATTTAGCAGATTTTTTCAGACTTCTCAGAGGTTCACACACACTTTATTTATCTAGTATTGTTGGTGACTCTTGCACAGTTTTTGTTATCCATCTTCTTGAATTCTAACAATGTCCATATAATAATATGTTGTATAAACAGATCAACAGTGGAGTAGAGTCCTGGAAAATAAAATTAATTTTAATTATGATTAAAATTATATAATAGTAATAATAATTTAAAACTTTAATTAAAAGACCAACCATGTTTATATGTATGGAATAAAAAAGTTGGAAGAAACTATCTCTTGGGAGATTGGCAAGATATTAGAAGTTGCATCTCTGACTTAAAAACAAACAAACAACACCCCCCCCCCACCCCACCCCAAGCTTTTGATCCAAAAGCTTATTTAGGAGATATGAGTGTTGTCTATATCTGCCCTCTGAAGCCTGGTATTGTGACATCTTCTCTGTCTGGAAGTGGGTAAATGCCATGGAGTAGGTATATTTCAAGTGGTTTAAGTTTTGTTTGAATTTTTATTTGGCATAGCACTGTGATTTTAATAATTTTATCTTAATGTGTGAGCTCTTTTATTCATGTAAGTATGAAAAGTATCTAGAATGGTAGCTGATTAGTCCCTTTGACAATGAACATAGTTTTTTCAGTTGCTCCTTCAAAATGGTCTTGAAGAGGCAGAATCCAACCCTTTCCCGTGCCTATGTACTCTGTCATCTGCAAACAACTGAGATTCAGTTTATGTAGCGTTGCCGATTCCTATATCAGCCCTTTCCCATTTTTTCAAAAAATTATAGCAAGATTTTGAAAGGCAATTAAACCAACGTCTGACTAAGCAACTTTAACAAAACGCCACACGTGGGGTGAAGCTATTTTTTTAGGTTTTAGCTTCAACTTACTTTGGATTGCAGTAGTTTAAAAATATTTAGGTCATTACATAAAGCAGAGCCCCAGATGGCTACTTTCTTTGTGCTTATTGTTGGCTCACAGCCTCATAGGGGTTTCAAATAGTAGTCTTCTTAAGCAATATAGGTGAAAAACTTTATATGGGCCAGTGCCTTGCATGTGGAACTGTTGTGTTTTAATGCAGTGGCATTTTTGTGACTGTTTCAGGGCTATTGCTATTAAGCCCTCTTCTCCCCTCACCCCACTATCCACCCTCCTCCCCACCTCACATCAAAGGAGAACATGAATGATGGGCTTGTTTTTACCGTAGAATCTCGGTTCATAGTTACTGCTTTGGGATAGACCAGGATTTGAGGTTTAGGATTTTTCTACAAGTACAGCAAAATATAAGAAAGTTATATATACCTGATGACCTTATACCTGGAGCTATTAGTATAAAGTTAATTTTAATGTCACAAACCTTAAGCAGCCCCAAAATTTCTCCAGAATAGAATACTGAATTTCTACAATGTGACTCTGAAACTTTTCTAGAATTAAACATTGGTTATGCTAGGCCTGAGGCAGGAGGGGGATATTGAAATTGTAAACCTGAAGGTAACTAATCTTGGGAGTGTAAATTTCATTTAATGATGTTTGTGTAAAGTTAATAAATTTTCAGTGCTTTAGTAAATTTAAATGTAGAATGGAAAATAAAATGCTTATTTCTCCTCTCAACCAAATTTAGGATTTTCTTTAGATATTTAATTTAAATGTATTCATGTTGATTCTGCACTGCTGCTTTGTTTAAATTAATTAGAATAACTAGTTGTTAACCTCTACATTAGATGTAACAGCAGCAAATTACCACGGGTAGATTGCTTTTGGATTAAATTACGCTATAATCTTTTCTCTGAACAATCAAAAACCGGGGGTCTGGTCAGCAAAATAGGTGTGTGTAATTTTGAGTGTGAACTCCGACATCAACCACCTATTGCTCTAGTACTGTTTTTTATTGAAGTTTAGCTAGTAGAAATTTCTCATGATGTGTATTAAATGAAAACACAACTACTCTATACTCTCCTTGGACTCAGAAATGGGTAAAAAACATTTTGCTCAAATTTTCCAAAGAATTAACCACCTGGCAAACATCAAGAATGGAAAAATTCCAAGCAAGAGATGAAGTCTTAAGGAAGAGAGGAACACGCGATGATGGGATTGTAAAAGAAAATGTTGTGCACCCTTATCTATAGGGGTAATGATGACTGCCTGCTGTGACAAAGGATAAATGATGAAACCTTACTGTAAATAGATAAATTCCAAAGGGGTAGCCTTGTTAGTCTATTGTAGAAAGACAACAGAGTCTTGTGGCACTTTTAAAGACTAACAGATTTATTAATCGCATGAGCTTTCGTGGGAGAAAATCCCACTTCGTCAGACGCTTTGAAGATAGGAAAGTTACAGAGTGGGAGGAAATTAAATGCAGGGGAGTGTATGACATAGCATCAGTTCAGGCTGTAACAGCAAATCAAAGTAGGTGTTAGGATTCAAAACACTGGGGAACAGCACATAGAGGAGGGGGGAGGTCAATTCACTTGATGTAATGCGAGAAAAATCCATAGTCCCTGTTTAACCCCAAGGCAACTGAGTCAAATTTGCATATAAGTTCGAGTTCTGCAGACTCTCTTTGAAGCTGTGATTTGTTGTTCATCTGTGTCAACACAGCTATTAACAAGTCGTTAAGGGAGTGAGCAGGGAAGTTGAAGTGTTCCCCTACAGGTTTTGCAGTATTGCAGTTTCTGATGTCAGATTTGTGTCCATTGATTCTTTGGCGCAGAGACTGTCCTGTCTGTCCAATATATAAGGCAGAGGGGCATTTCCGGCACATGATGGCATAAATCACATTGGTGGATGAGCAGGTGAACGAACCCTTGATGGAGTAGGTGGCATGATTAGGCCCTGTGATGGTGTCATCAGTGTAGATATGAGGGCAAAGTTGGCAGCGTGGTCTGCTGCAGGGCTGTGTTCCTGCTTTAGTGTTTCTGCTCTGTGATCTGTAGTTGCTGGTAAGTATCCTTTTAAGATTAGGGGGCTGTCTGAAAGCAAGGAGAGGTCTGTCTCCCAAGGCTTGAGAGAGTGAGGGATCATCTTGTAAAATAGGCTGTAGATTTTTGATGATGTGTTGAAGAGGTCTGGCTTGGGGGTTGTAGGTGACGACCAGTGGCGTTCTGTTGTTATTTTTCATGGGCTTCTCCTGCAGTAGTTGACTTCTGGGTACCCGTCTGGCTCTGTCAATTTGTTTCTTCACTTCTGTGGGTTTGTACTGTAGTTTTAAGAATGCCTGGTAGAGATCCTGAAGGTGTCTGTCTCTGTCTAAAGGGTCAGAGCAAATGCGGTTATATCTTAGGGCTTGACTGTACACAATGGATCGTGTGGTGTGTCGAGGATGGAAGCTCGAGGGATGTAGGTAACTATACCGATCAGTAGGTTTGCGGTATAGGGAGGTCTTTATGTGTCCATCGCTAATTTGCACTGTAGTGTCCAGAAAGTGGATCTCTTGTGTGGAGTGTTCCAGGCTAAGTTTGATTGTGTTGTGGAAATTGTTGAAATCTCT
>ML685767.1:16358285-16382644 GCA_007922175.1 Pelusios castaneus
CGTGGGAGAAAATCCCACTTCGTCAGACAAAGTGGGATTTTCTCCCACGAAAGCTCATGCGATTAATAAATCTGTTAGTCTTTAAAAGTGCCACAAGACTCTGTTGTCAGACTATATGAATGAGAGAAATCCTGCATGACAGTCAGTCTTGAGCATAGTGGCTGTAAGCAAAGTTTTAAGCCAGAGTGTAGTGTGGTATGGAGCCAAAGCCATTATTAAGTACCTGAATTTAGTGGTTCAGTGAGACGCATGCGATATGCCTGTGGCTAAAATACTTTTTACACCACATAGGAAAAGTTAAATTATAACTGACCTTGAATTTCTTCAACAGTTTGCTTAGAAATTTTCTCACAAAATTGGAGATGAATTTGTTATATTTTAAAAAATTTGCTGTGGAATATTCCACTGAGGTTATCCCTAATTCCGCATTAAAGTAGATGCAAAAGAAAAGTTAAATGCAGGCACTTAAGGGTGTGGGGTTTTTAAAAAAAAGTTTAAAACACTTGTTTACAGGATAGTCAAGTTAATTTTTTATTTATTAAAATGGTAAGTGGGCTTCATGAATAGGTCTTTTTAAAAAACCTTGCTGTTTTAAACTGAAACAGGCAGATGCTCATGGAAAAATGACTATTCTTAAATTGTATTTTAGCAGGTCACATTTTCAGTTTCTGTGCCAAATTCAATCCAGTTAGACCAGTTTCTATTTTTAAAACACTGCTGCATTTGTGCGTATTGTAGAAAATGAATCATTCACTATACAGACTTTGAACAGCTGTGCATGTGTCTGTGTTATAGTGTGCGATAAAGGGAATATAGTGAACAAAGGGACTCACTGAAGGTTGTTCAGCCTGAAAAACCTACCCGCTTTGATGGGGTTTGTATGCTTAAGGTTGTAATGGTGTATTAAACTGAATGTTTACAGTGCAATGTTGTTGTCCATTGTGTTGAAAAAGTAACCAGTAGTGGACAATAATGTTTACATTAAAACTCTGATACTGTAATACTAACATTTTAAGAATGTGCCGCTTATACAGGCATGAGTACTTTGGGGATTATTTGTCCATACAACTGTCTTAGCTTGCTGCAAGTAGGCTCTGCCCGTGGCTCCTTATAGGGTTGTTGATAGAGGGGAATCTTGCTGCTGGGCTCCCTGAGACAATACCACTCTGTGTGTCTGGAACAGGGCTCTGGTGTGAGTGGAGGGTGGTGAATTTGTGAGAGGTCAGAGGTTGTGTAGGTTTAGGCAGGGACTTGGTGGTGAGATGATGTAGGTTTTGAGGAGAAGAGATTGTTGTGCTAGGTACAGTGTGTGAAACTGGGAGTCGGATGAGAGGATAGGTGTTGGGAAAACAAGGAACAAGCTTTGTTAGGAGCTGGGAGAGCTAGTGGGATTAACTAAGTGGGTTGTAGGTTGTTTGAAGGTGTAAGTGATGATGGGGGCCAGGGTTCTAGATGTGACAGACAGCGAACAAGTTATTTTGGGGGGGGGGGGGGCATTATGGTAGAGATTGAGGGTTCCTGAGCAACTGATAAACTCCAGGACAGGAAACTGCAGAATCTGTCAAGTTCCAAAGGGGTAGCCGTGTTAGTCTAGATTAGCAAAACAAAAAAGGAGCCCAGGGGGCACTTTTAAAGACTAACAAATTTATTTTTCGCATGTGCTTTCGTGGGAGAAAATCTTCAAAGCGTCTGACGAAATGGGATTTTCTCCCATGAAAGCGCATGCGATAAATTTGTTAGTCTTTAAAAGTGCCCCAGGACTCCTTGTTTGTTTTGCAGAATTTGTGAAGCCATTATTGTCTGGGGAGCATGAGAATTATTTTAGGTTGACAATCTTGAGATGCTGGGCAGAGAAGGCGATTGAGCAGCTGAGATATAGTAAAGGGTAGGGAATGTGCTGAAGTACTAGCCTTAGTGGAATGGGAGGAAACGGTGGCCTGTTGCAAGCTGTGGTCTGTGTAAGCTTTTATGCCTTCAAAATGCTCTGTCGCTATTTACCACTGGAGAAATTGAAATAAGAAGTGAAGTACCTTGTATTCACCAAGTCATTGATAAAACCAGGATTTAGATTAGAACCTGAGAGTTCCGGATCCTTTAGTGTCAATATTACCATAAAAAGAAGTATCACATTCCCATGTGAACAGAGTAGAGTTGTGCTGTGTCTCATTGTTCCTTTGGGTAGTGAAAAGTGTGTGCAGCATGAACTTCCAGGATTTTCAACTAACAGCATGGGGTTGACCTCTTGCTGCTGCATCTGGAAGTCCAAACTGGCAAAACCATTCTTTTTACTACCTACAAAAAACAGGCAAGTTGTACAATGGGAGTGGATAACCCTAATAAGAAAGCAGAATGGAAGTTTTTAAACTTTCTAATGTAGCTTTTTACCATAACTACTATCCTGACTTAGTCTTTAATGCTGCCAGTTCTCTTTTTTAAAAACTGTCCGGGTTTTCAGAATGAGTAATGAGTTCAGTTGTGGGTACAAAACTGTAGGCAGCTTCACTTGATTGTTGATGCAAATATAGTACCACAACCACAACATCACAAAACTCCATCAATGGAAATTACAGGCAGACCTCAGTTGTAAAGGTGACTATTTTGGAAGCTCAGCCACTGCTATACTTTGAGGGCAGCAATTTGCAACAGGGGCAGAAGCAAGAGAAAGGAATGCAGGGTAGTATGGAAGGTGGGTGAAATCAATCCATTTAATTTCTGTGGCATCTGGTCACTACTTAAACCATTCAGGGTTTGCTCTCATAACTAAAACAACTGGAGATCACAATTCATACTCTGTAGATTGCCAAGTAGTGCTTGGTCCCATTTCACAGCTGCCAGATCAAAATGCCCACATATTGTGGGTAGCAAAGCTCTTTTTCACAGTAAAGTGTAAGACAGATTCCTAGACAACTGTCAATATTTTTATCAACAGGACTGTACTGTCCAAAAAGCCACACATCAACTGTGTGCTGACTGCTTGTTGCCTCGACAACCAAGTCCCCTATTTAAGTATGGTATAGCACAGACAGTAGTAGTGTAACTTTTTGCACTGCTCTGCCTTTGGGAGGGAGGGAGATTTTAAACCTTTGCTGCTGCTAAGAATTCTATGAGGAAGTAGACTACACCCACCAGTTCACTTCACGTTGGCCAATGATCTAGCTATCAGGTGATCTGGGTCAAATGCAATCCAATAAGCTACAGATGAAAGCTTTAGATCCTATTACCCCATTTTTACAAGGCTGGAGCTAAGTTATTTAGTCTTGGATCTTTTGTCTGAGGAAGGTTTACCAGTTCCTTCTCTCTTTTATATGTGTTCACGTGTAGTTTAAATCCTGTGCATAGACATCAGAAAATACCAGTTACCGTCTATAGTTCTGTGTCGCCTGAGATTTGGAATCCTTGCATTGAACTCAGGATTTTCTCTGGATGAAGCCTGTTAGATTGGGCTGCCATGATTCAAATAGCATAGGGTGGAGAGCTTTGGGAAAACACACCCAGTAAATGGAAATAGGACAGATTACCTTATGAATCATTCCTGCCTCACTTTTGAACTCTAAGTGAAACCAGGGTTAGAGTTGGCATTTTCATGATCACCTCAAGTGGTCACCTGAGAAAGGAGCTGCACTAGAAATGGCTTCAAATGTAACTAACACAGAGAAAGAATACTGCGGCATGTCTAAGTATGCCCTATATTTAGGGATGGTGGATTTGGGGGAAATCGTGAATTAGATAAAATTGACTCCCTTTAATCTCCTTCCAGGATGCATGTATACAAACTCTTCATTCCATCCCCTTAGCAGTAGGATGGTACCACACACAGCACCTTACTTCAAGATATATCATACCATCAGTTTTTCAGGATAACTCACTGTTTTCAATGGGGAGTTCTGCATAAAAAGTAAAGGTACAGAAGGCACAGTTTGAGAGGTAAAGTAATATAATCTACTCTCTTTGAGAAAGAAATACCAGTGCCAATGTATTAGTAAATATAAAAAGGCATTGAGAGATTGCGACTGTCGCATTTCTCAACAAATCCAGAACATACTGCAACAGCGTTTGTTAGTTTGTGGGAAATAGAGAGAAGGAGGCTACTTAAAAATCAAATTCATTTTAGATTATCTAGTTTCATTTAGTGAAGTTTTGTTTGACTAATATCTGTTAAAGATGACCTGCAAAGAGAAGAGGTGGGAATCAATGGAAGCTTGCTGTCTAGTTCCTTCATAATACATAAGGAGGTCTGAAAGTGTGAGGTTTTTGTGTGTACTTGTTTTATATACTAGAAATAAAATCAGTATAGTTTTGTCTTTCATGACTAAGGAATTGGAGTGGGAGCTTTCTGAGGCCTTAGTTGAAAGGAAAGGATGTGGAATCTAAAGAAATCTTTCCTCTCAACTGTAGGCCAGAAGTTTGCATTAAATAGGCATTAATGAAAAACACAGTATAAACAGGGAATGAAAATCTTTTTCTGCCTTAGTTGCTGAGGTTTCACTTTCCTGGTACCAGAAGGAGTAGGTCATTCTATTAGTGGTCCATATGGGCTTGCACGAAGAACAGGGTGGAGAAGATCTAATCTGATGTTAAAACCAACAACAAAACTAAACGGAACATATTTTCCTTAAAAATATAAAATTAAAAATGAATATATTTAGGCCTTCTGTAACATCATGAAGTACAAAAAAGCATAATTGATTTGCTTTTCCTTTGCGGATCACTGGTATGTTCAAATCTCCTTTGTGCACATGTGCACAGATACCTCTTCTTTGTTTTTCCCCAATATATATGGTAAGAAATCGTCAGTTCTTTCCCCCCAGCCATAACCAGTCCAGGTAGCTTAAGATCAGTATCCACGATCTCTAAATGAAACCCGTGTTGCTCATGAAAGCAGATTCCTATTAAATTACTGCTGCTAATGCTACTGGTTCTGATACTGTAAAATTTTCTGAGTTCTTGCTACCTACCCTTCACTCTTCATGATTTTTGATGGGCAGTATAATTAGAATATATTAGAATTTTGGCCAGAACTAAGGGTTTAGAGTCGATTAGAAAGAAATCACAGTTGAAGACAATACATGATTTATTTTATCTGGTCAAATTTGGCCCAAAATTTTAGTTTTTGTAATCACAGACTTTTAGAATTTATTCCAAATAGTTTTTAAGATACTTAAAGGAAATCCATTAGCAAAATAGGAGTCAGTACACCCCTTCAGTATTTACATTGCAGTATTGTGCATATGCATGAAAATCATAGAAAGAAGTGAGACCTAATATTGGATCTTGATCCAAGCAGTGAGAGGGAGGCCACAAAAAGGAGGAAAGTAAAATTGGTTTTGTAAAATTCTTTCCTGTATGATGGAGTTTGTAATATAAATAAGGAAATGTGCACCTCGATGTTAATTTAAGGGTTCTTTTTCATATTTGGATTAATTCACTTAAACCATCTGTTGGATTTAAAAAACACTTAGAGGAATCTGTTTTTGGTTTTCTGTTGGTCAGATGTCTTTACATTTTAGAAATAGGTAAATCAAGGAGCAAGTTATAATTTGCATTTTTATGAGGCACTCAGGTTTTGCATATATGGTGAACACAACTTTTCACTGAACGCTTTGCTATATATCAGTGAGAATACTTCTCTTAAATGCTAGATGTATGATGTCAGTTCTGCTGTATGTACACAAACACTCCCTTTCCCATGACTCTTCAAATAAAGTTCAAAAGCTGTGTAGTCATAATAAAGATCCTAAGTGATCTAAAAGTTTTAGGGCTTTGATTTGAACATGCAGAAATAAATGTTAAGATGCAAGAAACCCAAGTATCCTTAACACAAAATTTAAAATAAAACAAGTGTGCTCTTATGTGTGTACCATTTTTCACTTGGTAAACTTAATTTGACAAACTGAGTGAAGCACTTTGCTGGTATGTCACTTCAAATATGTTTTGACATACGCCTCCCACACTTTTTAAACATGCACCTTCCTAAATAAAAGATTCTACTGACTTGGAAAATTAAAAGCAAGTTCTTTCCTTTAAGGTAATTCTGGCATATCACAGAAAATAAATATATGGATTGAATCTTGTCTCGCAAATTAGCATTCATGTACATGAGCAATAGAGCTCTGAGAGCATATTTACTAGCAGCGCTCTTAAATTCTGAGCAGGGGAGACATCCACTGTTTGTGTATCTTGATACTTACAGCTGTTTCATTCTAAACTGTACTGCATACTATTTCTGTAATATTTGCAACTTTTAATTCAAAGTAAAACCAACTGTTTACCTCATAATCCTGTGCTGGTGGCAGTCGCTTTTGTTTTGTTTTTTTCTTCAATGCTGGAATCCCACTTCTAAGGATAAAAAACTTCAGTACGTCCTGAAAATAATAATTGTTTTGACCATTCACTTAAGTAATAGGTCTTGACTGGCTTTCTGTTAAGCAGTTTCTGCATGCCTGCTCCTCCTAGTTCATAAATAATCATCGGGAGGGTGCATCTCCGAGAGCTGTGGTATGAGAGACGCTGACTCACTCCAATGTAGTACTACAGTAGAAGAGCGCACCGGTCACTTTACTCTTGGGGAATCTGGTTCTGCCTGTTGGTGACCCAGCCTTCCAGTAGAGGAGGATCATTGTATTATAATTGGCCAATATCAGGAAGTTCTTGGGACTAGCTTCTTAGATACACTATTTGTATGCTGGAAATACAGTAATGGCTGTGAAGTACAATAATCATTTAAAAAACAAAAAAACCTTCTTGAACAGGAGTTGAAGAAGATCACACAGAAGCAGGGGGTGGGGTTTAAAGAGGGGAAAGAAGTCAGAGACCTACTCACAAAATTATTTTCGATGGGTAGGCCTCCCCAACTATCCATCATCTTAAAAGTCTTTAACTCAGTTCATAAATTCAATTAAAAAGTAACACATAAAGAAAAAGTACATCAGTGTTGTAACGTTCAGGCTTGTCAGAATTCAATATTTCTTTTTTTTTTTTTTATTTCAGTGGATAACAGTGTTTATTTTTAAGATTTATTTAATGACGCGTTGAATTTAAAAAGTTAACGCTTTATAGCCATTTAAAACACATTTTGTCAACATCACACGTTGAAATGTACAAAATATACATCAATCAAACTAAATTCTCAAGCAATATTTTTCTTAATTTGCCTGGCTGTAAATTTTGATTATCAATGGAAATATTTTCCCATCATTTTGTGTATGATGAAGTCAATATTTACCAATAAAAATCTAAACCCTCCAAGGTTATATCATCTTAATCAGTTCTCTTCACCAATTAGGTCCCCTTCTCTGGCTCTTTACCTTGTCCAGGAGAGGTAAGGGCTTTCACTTCCTATGTAATTATTACTTATGCCAGATACAGAAACCTCAATCCTTCATCCACAAACATTAGGGCCAGAAGGGACCATCAGATCATCTAGTTGGACTTCATCTGTGTCACAGGCCACCAACATCACCCAGCACCCATACATGAACCCCAACAACCCAAAAGTATTAGTTCTCAGGAGACGGAACTGCTATGTTCCAGAGGCAGAGAATAGGAGGTGCATCGGTGCTCAGGAACCTTGCAACAGCAGGAAAAGGATTATGTGAGTATATCTCACACTTAATCAAGACGAGTTACCTGCTCCCCATGATGCAGAAGTAAGAAAAGAGGTGGAAAAATAATTCAGGATGCCTAACGGTGGGGTTCCATGTTCATAATTAGGCACCTAGATCAGTGTCTTATACAAAAACTCTGGGCACACTGCAGCTCTTATTGAAGTGCACTTGGAAATGCTGGTTAGCCAATACTCCTGAAGAATGGACCACCACATGTTTAAGTGCAAAATGACAGACATGGAAGCCTAAACATATAAGCATCAATGTAAAAAAAAAAAAAAAAAATCTTATCCCCGGCAATCTTCTTCCCTTTACTTGTCATGGAGAGGGCTAAGTCACTGTGTGCGGGGAAGCAAGTTGATCTCTTCCCAGTTTTTGAACAGAGTAGTGTAGCTTTTTACCATATCCATGTTGGCAGTCACAAGATTGTCATTCCCACATGCCTACTTCCCCTCCTCCCAAATCTCCAGTTTACATTATTTTGAAGAATCTCTGCTTTAAATAGTGCATGGGGCATTTTGCACAATCCTTTTTGAAGCCGTGTGTGCACAGACACCTTGAGCTACAGTGTCGAGACAAAAAGGTTAACTTCTAATCTGTACACGTGATAGTACTTTGGCATCTCTTTCAGGATGTGCTGGGTGCTACACAAACACATAACTGAATAATTTAGTCTAGTTTTAAGGTCATGTCTACATGTCACCCCAAGAATCCTTCCGTGCCAACTGGGAGAGAGTTTCAGTGTTCTGTAACAACTCTTGTCAGGCCTGACAAACTCACTACACCTATATACTGCTCTCATAGTATTTATCTGCAAAGAGTATTGTGTAAGGTAGCAAATAAAGCCGATGACGCGCTGGGTCATTAACATGGTGAAAGGTATGTACTGACAGTATATAAAGAATTGTGTGTGTGTATATACTGAGAGAATGGTTTAAAGTCTGTAACAAGGCAGAGTTGGCAAACAGGTCTTCTCCCAGACCAAATCATGCATATTCAACTACCCCTGTTGCCAGTATAAATTAAACATTGTAAAATCAACACAGACAGTCCTATTTCCATGTGAAAGTCTACAGGAAAAAGAGGTCAAGGGGGGGAATGTGAAACAAACAGAAGTATTGGAGACACCACCCCAGGAAGGAAACTGTAGGGAGTCATCCTGGCTCTCTGGACAAAAACAATGGACTTTGGGATACAAGAGAAAGGAACCAGGACCCCTCTTTTATCCTGTACTTCAATGGGTAACTGGGCAGTGCAGTCACATGTCTGTGGATCTCAACCAACCTGGGTTGAAATGCTTCCGAAAAGATTTAGGTGAGATACAATTGCCTCAGATGAGGATTGTGTCCTATGTTAATTTTTAGTCTCTAGTAAGCATGTTATACTTCTTGCTTTATTTGTAACCTGTTGCTCTCTGTCTCTTAATTCTTAACCTTTGTTGTTTTTTGGTATAACTTGCATCAATGCTAGGAGGTTTTACTGATATAGTGTTATATTAAATGTGATTTTTTTCACTTAGTTAAGAGTCTTAAAGGGGACACTTTTAACTTAAAAATCATATGTTATGAACAAAATCTAGCACCTATGCACCTGATGTTCCTTGTCACACTTGTACTCTATGTATTTATTTTATTTTGTTTTTAATGTTCTCTCACTTGGACAATTAAAACCAGGTCAGTTTTACCTTTTTAGGTTTTTTTAGTGCTGCTGTGTTTCAACCAATGTCAATTTGTTTTAAAACAGCTTTTATTGGAGATTGTGTTTCTTTAAATATTTAAAAAAAATTAAAAAGTCCTGTGGCACCGTAATGACTAAACTTTTTTGGGCATAAGCTTTCATGGGCTGCAACCCACTTTGAAGCTTATGCCTGAAGAAATTTGTTAGTCTTTAAGGTGCCACAGAACTTTCATTGCTTTTGCTATATACACATTAACATGGCTTCCCCTTTGGAATTTAAATATTTTATGTCTTAAACTCTATCTAAGATATCAACACTCATCTTTACAAGGAGGTTTTCGTCATCCTTGTGTTTGAGAAGTTTATAGTAAACAAATGTTCAATCACAATGAAGGAAAAAAATTAATAGGAAACCCAGTATAAAATTTAAGGTTTTGAAGATGTTTGTTAAATAACAAAAAGTCTCTAAACACCTAGAAGAGAAAGAGGAGCAGCCACTTAATAACTGGAAAATGATCAGTAAGAGATGCAATTAGCTTTATTTCCTCTCTTACCTAAACTATAACTGATGCTTGTTGCATGATGAAAGTTTGTGAATAAAGATAGACCTTTCAAGCTCTGAAAGCTTTCACTTATTTTGGTAGAATGGGAAGAGTGATTTTCAAAGCCAAGGACTGCTAATAGACAATACATGTCCAGCCAATAATTTCCTTTCTTTCGTAAGTGGTCTCCTGTTTGAGTGCTTCCACCAATTGCAATACCGCGGCAGGGAGAAGTGGCCTCTCTAATAGGCACGTCCAATGCTATATAGGGCATCATATGTTAAAATTCCACCTGGAAACAGTCAGCATACATTGCAAATAATAGAGCACAGGTGTCATAGAACATCCATGGTGCATTTTTCACTAAGAGGGCTAACACATTTTGTACCAGGTATAGTTCATTTTGAATTAGGATGCAGTGATCAAGAGCACACTGCAATAATCTAATCTCAGTCGACAAAGGGGAGGATCATGCATGTCAGCAAGATGTGCATTTAAACAGATCAATCTCTGGCCCAGTCATGAATGGCAGCTGCTGTGGATCCAGGAATACTTGCAGATTTAATTCAAGTAATTATATAGATTAAATAATATATGTACACCCTCAATTAAAGAAGTAGATGTAATTGTCGCCTTATTTCCTGGTTACCTTCCTCAGCCTTCCAAAATCATCTCAGTTTTCTCTTGGATTTAGCTTCAACTCCTCATTTCCCCATTCCCCTAACACTGGTTAGGTTGGATAAGAGAGAGGAATAGAGCTGGTGGTCCTGGAACAACCTGAAAACAATTTTGGACCTATATCAATTACAGAAGAAATGGAGGCAAGGTGGAGCCCTGTAGATCCTGCATGTGAGAGCACTTGGGACAGGAATGAAATAGCCAAATTGCAGCCCTGTTTGTCTCCTCTGGAGAGTTGCAGACAAGTCACTGGTCCAGAAGGCAGCTAAATCTAGCAGTAGCAGTATTGTTCTTATCCCTCACCAGGTAATCTGCCAAAAGTCTGTCTGAATAATATTAATCAGCCAGGGAAGATTAGATCTTGGTGATAACTTTTTAAGCATTTAGATTAACAAAAGGTGGCAACCTGTCCTCTTTAAAGAAGTGCTGACAGTTTCTGCCAACAGTTATAACCATTTCATAAGCACTGGCCTTCTCCAGTCAGAAATGACATGGATCTAAAGTACGGCCTGTGGCACCGCTAATATTTTGGTAAGTAACAATGACTGAAATACCAGAAGAGAGACATAGTGTTGGGCTTCTCAAAGTGTAGTGCCTTGCATTGGTGGAAGCCAACAGTTGTTGGTTTTCTCCAAAAAGTCACATGGAAATTTCATCACAATGGGAGGCTTGTGAAAGATGTTTTGACGTGGTCATTTCAAAATATAATTATTTTATTTTATATTAATGAAAGGGGATTGTAAATTTCAGACTCCTTGCTACTATACAATGATTTTTTTTCTATTGCTGGTTTTCTATTCATTATAGAATCATAGCAGTTACAGAAAGTTCAAAATAGCATTACTTTGATTTGTGCTTGTACTCCAAAATGTTCTGCATCAGCTCTAAGCAGAGTAGATAATAACAGTTTTCTCACTGAAAGATAATCATTTCAGAAGGAGGAGAGATTTGCTAGGGAGCAGTTTTGCCATGGTGGAAGGTTTTAAGAATTCTCAGTTTTTAATTAAAAATGGCTAGTGCGATGGGGAAATACTATATAGTGTTGCCACAGGTCTTTTAATAAGCAGTGTGGTTGCTGAGAGAACTATTTATTCGTTGTTTTGTTCTCATCATCAGAATATTTGTTCAGTCCTTGTGGAACCAGAAGCCTTTGAGAAAAGCTAAATAAATGGTTGGTTTGGGTGGTTTTTGTTTTTGAGGGTTTTTTTAAAAAAATTTGCATTTTAACATGTTAAAGTCCCACTAATAACCTAGGAAATCTTCAAACATTAACATTTTAAAACATCAGAGAATTTATTGTGTAACTTAGGTGTTTTTTCTTGTCTCCTGCTTTCGCACAAAGTAGTTCGGTTTAGGTTCGCCTCTCTCCATTTATTTACTAAGCAATAATCTTAGACTCTTCAGCAAACTATCAAACAGCTGATTTGCATGTTTATCTTAGTGTTGGATTTGGAAAAGGCTACTTTGAAAAAACTCTCTCTTCACTAAATGCTTTTTCCTAAACATTTAAAGTTTAAGGTTATTTACAAATCTTGAAGTAAATATTCTAGCATGTTTCTTTCCATACTGTTTCACTCAGATTCATTTATGGCAGAAATGAGAAAAGGACATCACTTGATATAGTATTAGGAATTTCAGGAGGCTTGATCTAGAGCATTGTTTCTTAACAACCAGTCTACTGACCGAAACCAGTATGTATGTATTTCTGAACTAGGCTCTCACCTGCTTGACTTTGGCGTAGGTCAAAGTGGTAAGTTACTTTTCTTGTCTTCTCACTTTTGGTCTTTTTTTCTTTAGGCTGGCAAATAAGCAGGACAGAGAAGAAGCATTGGCCGAAGCCGATGTAATTGAGTGCTTATCGCTGGAAAAGCTTGTCAATGAGCATAAATGTCTGTGTCAGATTGTAAGTATCTCTTACTGTACTTGATTTATTTTTATAAATGCAGTGCTTCTGAAAGGTGCTAATGTTGCGATTCTGTAATCCCAGCAAAGATCCAGCATGTACATCTGTAATGCAAACAGTCCCAACGCTCACTCTGCCTTTTTGCTCTTGCCTGCCCAGGAGGAATCCTTTCAAGGGCCCCATCTGTACATGGTCTCAGACTCTGTTTGTTGAACCAGTTGGAAATCATTTAAAAATGTTTTATGCTAACTTCGTTTAACGATTGTTTGTCAGCCACTGTTGTTGGAGCCAGACCATGTTAATGGATTAGTTGGGGTTGGTGCTGCTTTGAGGAGGGGGTTGGACTAGATGACCTCCCTTCCAACCCTCATCTATGATTCTGTGTTAAAAACAGAAGAGGAAACTAGGTTCTAACCTCGGGAGAGGCTTAATAGGCTTTAAACATTGTTTTCGAACAAGGTTTTAGCTCCATATATGTTCTGTAGCCAGACCTTCTTTAAGTTACCATCTGACAAACTGGATCTTTTTGTGAAACAAATTGGGGGTGACTGGTGCAGGGTCGTCTTAGTCCAGTTTGTCAGGAAGGAAGCATTCACAAGAAAATCATCACAGCTAAGTCTAAATGGCCATCTCGTACATAACTAGAGTCTCAAATTTACCATGTGTCCACACTGGGGCTCAAAACAGTGTTTGCAAAACAGTGCTTCAAAAGCTGAACAGATGTTAGCCATTGAACGCGGACTAACAAATGCCGGTCGCCAAGTGTAACTGATGCAAAAACATCAAGAGCCCTTGATTTAAATCCCTCTACCAGTCCCCTATAGTAGCCCTACCTAGTTGTATGTTGTTGTGGATTTGTTTGTTTGTTTTTTTCCTGTGATCTATTTCTGATCTGATTAGGATAAACTGTAGTTGAGGTAAATTCCTGCTTTTCTCTCCTGACCCTTCTTGCCACATTGTATCATCAATTTTAAGGTGAAAACAAAGCATAATAAAGTAAAATTACCTTAGTTTTAAGGAAAAAAAACTAGAGTCCTGTGGCACCTTAAAGACTAACAAATTTCTTCGGGCATAAGCTTTCGTGGGCTCCAACCCATTACGTCAGGTGCATCTTAGTTTTAAGAATAATGGCAGTCAGATTAATACTGAGTTAAATATTTTTTTATAAGATGTTGGAGTGCATGGAAGTCTGTTTTTTTGATTTAGCATGAAGATCACTTCATGGAAGGAGGACTTAACCTTGCAACACTAGCTTTGGTAGTGTGTAGGCTTTTTCACATAAGTAGATACTTGTGGGCCCATTCCACTGTGAGATCTTCCACTTCTCCTCACTTTTCTCTCAACCTGAAGGATGACAAGTTAATCATCTAGCTTATATACTTGATGCTCTCAAGCAAAGCAATTCTGTGCATGCTTCAGCTTTGCTGTTTTGATATTTGTGATCTACAGCAGGCAGCTTCTCCATGCGCTTCCAGAATCTATGGCTGCGTCTACACACCAGTGTTAGTAAGACAGCTTACATCAATCTAACTTTGTAAGCATCTACGCTGAAACGTCACTCCCACCAGTATAAGTAATCCTCTACACTGACTTACTCCACCTCCATGAGAAACGTCTCACTTAACTCAATTGGGTCAATGCAGTGTTTGTGTAGATGTTGCATTGCTTATATCACTTGTTGTTGCTTGTGGCTGACAGTCTGAGCCCCACTGCCACCTCCTAGTGCAGGATGAGAGGCGGGGAAGAGAGCCAGAACCTGGGCTGCCTTCTGGTGAGGAGCTGGTGGAGGGCAGAGGAGAGTGTGGGAAATAGGGTGTTGGCGGTCAGCCTGGCAGCCTCAGATGGTAGGGCTCTGGCTGTCAGTGCTTTAAAAGACCGCATGCTGTCAGTTAAATTGATGCAAGCACACTAGTGGGACCATGCACTGCCACAGAAGGAGCATAGTGTGTACACTGAAAATCAAATTAATTACTGCAGTGGCTGTACGTTGACGTAAGTCAACTTAATTTTGTAGTGCAGACATGCCCTCAGAGAACATTCTGATAACCAAAATCAGTAAAGGGTGGAAAGGAATAATAATAATGTTGCCAAATACAGTTGCACTTGAATGGCTTATGTATAGGACACACAAATCAAGAGAACTCACTACATATTCAGAATGACCAGAAATTGGATTTTTTTTTTATTTTTTGTCTCCAGGAAGTCTTATGTTTTTAGAATTTTTTTTTTCTTGACTCAGAAGAGCTTTCCCCTCCTCACTCAAGAGATAATCCCCAAAAGACCAGCCAGTCTCTGAAATGTATTCAGTAAAGGGTAGATAGTGTTTGACTGGATTAAAAAAAGCTTTGCTTCCTAGCAATGTAAGAATTGCCATACTGGATCACACCTGGAGTTTGTCCTAGTCCCGTACTCCTTCAGGTAAAGATGGCGTCTGTGAAATCTATGGTTAAATATGAAATACCTATTTCAATTTGACTGCTCTCCAGAGTCATGCAATGTGTAGCCTCTCACTGTTCTGTCTAATGCTGGTTTTTTTCCTTTGTACTGGATTGACGGTATTGCAGGAGTACTCTTTCCTACCATACTATGTAAATTATTTGCATTGTCTATTTGGAACATAAGGAAGCAAAGAAAAACAGGGTCTTTGGGAAACTAAGCCAACACAAACTTTTACTGTTCACAAGTCTATACTGCCAAGGGCTCGCTCTCTCTAAAAGCAATTACAAAATATATTGTAAAGATCTGAAAAAAGAGCCCATTGACTCTTTCTTATTACTCTAAAGTGGTCTACGGTGTGGTAGATTGCTCTAAAACTTTGTCCTCACTTCTCTGGATTCCAGTTTTATCTTGAAGTAGCCAAATAGGCAGGAAAATAGACTCACTGCATAAATAATCTGAGCTGCTAGTATCTCAGGTAGGGGGAAAACAGCAAGTTTCTGTTGACAGTGAATATTGTCACTATAACAATGGTCCAATCTCAGCTAACTTGTGCAAGGTAGCCCTGGCAAGCTAGCTGGTTGAGGTGGGAGAATTTACTTTTGGGGTTACTGGAGACTAAAAAAGTCTTCAGTAAAATATACAGGGAGGGGCTCCCACAAGTATTTCTTATTTTTTCATTTCACTGTCCATTTAATTCTGGGTCTCAGAATATACTGCAAAAAAATTAAAGTAGAAGCTCTGGATGTTTCACTGAAGTAGAGCTTTGCAAGCCTTCACATTTTCCTCTCTTTTCTTTTTTTAAGTAGTGGACAGGTCTCGTGAAAAATGGCATGTAAAAGTTCCCATTAACTTTGTATTTTGGTCACGAAGGGCTTAATTTGTGTATCTTCATCTGCCCAAAAGAAAAAAAGTACATTTCCTTCTGCCTTATCATTGCCTATCTTGGCCCATTGACTGGTGTCTTGTAGAGATCTAAAACATTTCAGGGAATCCTGTCAGGAGAAGAGACATCTGTGCTCTTCAGTCTGATTCACTTAGTAGTTAACAGGAACCATTTTTTCTTTCACTTTTCAAGTAGCATGAATAATTTAGCTGTTCTATAGGGGAAGGCTTAAAAGATCTATCAGATCATTAGAGAATGGATCCACTTCTGAAGTTGTTCTATTTAGATTTGAAAGGAAAAAAATGGATTGCGTAATTAGATCATTTCTAAAGCAGCACCGCTATGGGAAGGGTACGGTTGGATTTGCAGTGTCCTACTCGTTAGTGGGACAGAGGAGCAGAGTGCCCATCTTTCTTGTTGACTGTGGAGAGTTCTTCAATTAATGGAGTGGGACTAGAAATAAAGAATTTGGATAACACTCATGATTGACATGCTGGCAAAAGATCTCACAAGATACTTTAAATGTACAGTGCTTTAGCTGAATCAATATTTTGAATACTTACTAACCATTTGCTAAAGTTTCATTGTTCATAATTTAGAAAAGTGAGCTGAAATATAACTTTTCTTTTTCTCTTTTACATCTTTTATTAAATTTACAGGAGCCTTGCTCAGCTGTCATGGGCTATGGGAAGAAAATTGACAAATCTATAAGAAAAGGTCTGTATTGGCTACTACATATTATAGCAAAAGATTATGATGCCTTAAATGAGCGTGTCCAAAAAGACACAATAGAGCAAAAAGCATCTGAGGAACAAGAGAAGCGAGAACGAGCTGAACGAGTAAGGAAGATACGAGAAGAAAGGTATTCTCTCTTGCTTGGCTTTCTTTCCTCCCTGAAGGGGTTGCGTGAATAAAATTGTCGTGTTAACTATTCAAGTTCTTGAGTGCCCACTACAAGACAAGAGCCATTTTATATTGTAAGCGAACACCTAAAGCAGAATATTCAAGCTATTCTTTTATTAGAACCTAAAACAAATTGCTTAGCACACAGCCTTAAGATCATCTTCTTTGAGACAGTCAATGGTTATGTCTACACTTGCTAAAATTAGTTCGAATTAGTTAGTTGAAACTAACTAATTCGAACTAATTTTAGTTGGTTTGAATTAGCTTAATTCGAGCTAGCATGGCCACACTGGAATGTTAGCCAATCGAATTAGCGATCCCATTCATTTCAATGGCCGGTTACTTCGAACTAAGAAATTAGTTCGAATTAACATGGCCACTTTGGTTAATTCAAACTAGTTAGTTCGAATTAATCCCTTAGTTCGAATACCCTATTCGTACTTATTAGTTCGAATTAAGGAATCCCTTAATTCGAACTAACTAAAGCCTAGTGTAGCCATGGCTTTAGTTAGTTCGAATTAAGCCTCCTTAAGTCGAACCAACTTGCCAGTGTAGACATAGCCAATGAGGATTGTCTGTGTCAGACATGAAATAGATGTAGTGCATAGAGTCACTAGTGTTAACTAGATAAAGCTGATCCAAAATAGATTCTGTTGCTTGAGGCAAGGAGAACTTTTGAGTCTACCCTATCACAAGTTGTAGCAATGTAATTAAAATAAATTTTTACATCAGTTTGTCAATAACAAGGACCAGTATGGATGGGGAGAGAGAGAGATGAATTTTTTGGCGAAATTGCTCCAACTTTATTCAACAACTCATTTAAGCACCCACCAGAATATACAACAGGAGAGGGATTATATTTTTGAGGAGATACAAGGAAAACAGTGCAAAGATGTATTGTGTTCCTTCAGAGTCTTCATTGACAGCTGGTCTTGGCACCTGTTATAGACAGTGAATTCACAAACAGGAGGTATGCTTGTAAAAGTACTTCAAAGAGGTATGATTTCCATCTCTTCCAGACCTCTAGCCCCTAAAATGTGCACTATCTGTAAAGGCCTTTGCATTTTAGTTGAACTGGTGCAAAATGCTCTGTGGACACTCTTAATTTGATTTAAACCTGGTGTAATATTGATTTATCTTAAATCAGCAGAGAATTAACTTAAATTAAATCAACAAAAGCAAGGCTTAAAATGGAATTAATTGGTCAGAAAAAACTGGTGTTAAAAACACATTTTTATTTAAAATAATGTAATTTTCTGTGTTGTCTGGGTATTTGACTTTGTTGAGTTGCTCTGTCTGGGAGAAGCAATAGGTTATGAGAATGAATGTCTCAAATCAGTGGTCTCCAACCTTTTTAAACACAGGATCACTTTTAGAATCTAAATTCAAAATAAGATCTACCTTTTAAAAATGCTACTTTCTCACAAACCTAAACCATAACTGTTTGTTATGCATACCTCTCACATATTAGTGACTATTTCTTGAGACTTTTTACAGTTTTAAGGACAGCACCAAAAATGCTTTTTTTTTTTTTTTTTTTTTTTTGCTGACTGTCCCTATGGTTGGCAACCCTAAAATGCCCCAGCCTTTCCTCCTGAGCAACTGCTGTTTGCCTGGACTCCCACTTTTCTTCACCTACCCCTAACAGCTCCTGCCACCAGCTTCCCTGCTCACAGCAATCCCTTGCTGACTCCAGGCCCCATCTATCCACCCTTGGAGCCAAGGGGAGACCACACCCACAGCTGCTGGAAGCTACTCCGAGCCTTTCACATTTCCCACCCTGGGCTCTGCGCACAAGGCAGGGGATTTTAAAACACCTCGCTCCCAGTGTTTGAGCAGAGCAGCAGCCTGCCTGTGTTAGCTGAGCAAACACAGGCAGGGAGGCTTTTATTCCTGCAGATCGACTGTTAAAGCCTCTGTGATCAACCAGTTGATCACGATCGACTGGTTGGAGACCACTGCCTCAAATGGATGTATGGTTTCCACATTTCTTTTTCAAGTGCTTGCTTATATTGATTCCAAGTAGATGTGCGTGCTCAGTCTGCTGAAAAGTTTTCCCTTAGTGGTACCCATCAAGTCGGCTCTGGTGCCTCCTCGAGTCACATCTTCATGGCACCCTATATAGGGTTCTTCTGACCCTTTTCCACTTCTGTTCCTTCTTAACACCCATGAAAGTCCCGGGAACCACAGATTCACTTGCATCGCAAGTTCTTCCCCTTTGTCTTCATTAAATACCTGCAAATATTTAAGAAGTAGTAATAGTTATTACAGTTGTAGGATACAGTACTCCCACTTATCAGGTAGGCTTTTTTTTCCCCTTCTTGACCCAAGGATGGGGCATGCCTGGCTTCAAGTCTTGTGAGTCCTGCAAGAAGCCTGTGCTCAGTGGCAGCCTGCCCTCTTCCTGCCTCAGGTGTCTAAAAGAGTCAGACCAGGGGGATCATTGTAACAACTGCAGAGGCTTCCATCTCAGAACCTAAAAAGAGCAAAGCCAGCGACTAAAAGTCCTACTTTATTCCATGGAGAATCTTGTGGAGCAGAGGCCTTGCACCTCAGCCTCGATGAGGAGCATGCTAGCATTGATGAAGGAGATGCATTTAGGTGCCTTATGCCCCCAAGGAGCCTTGGTACCAGCATGCTTCCTTGGCACTGAAAGACCCAGTATGCATAGGGCAATGGCATGCTCTCATGCCACATAAGAAGAAGAAGGTGGATGCTTGCTGACACCAAAGACCTTTCGTGCACAAAGAAGGGAGCACAGTTCAACCCATGTTGGGCCTCTTGAGCCATTGGGGGAGAGAACATCCTCCTATCTTGGAATCTATTCTGCCAGCAGCTGGGGGCTCAGATTTATGTTATGTAATTCTCATTTGACTATTTTCATCAGATAAATATGTTATCATGAGATATTTGTACATATCCATAACTCAGATGGCATTCTGCTTCAATCAGTGCTTTACTAACTTCCTTGATTAATTATTGCAGTTCCATTCAGACAGGAAGAGTTCTCTCAAAGCACAGTTACTTCAGAATGAATCTGCCAGGGAGTTTATTCATATCGGGTTTTACTCAACTCTACACCTGTTTACAGGCATTGTATTGGTTGAGCGCTGTTCAAATGATTATAAACTTAAGTAAACAAATAACCAAAATGCCCACATAAGGCTCTAATTAGCCAGTTAGAATTAACCATGAAGGGCTTCTGTGAACTTTAGTGCTCTAGTACCAGAGATGAGCTATCAGAAGCACCTTACTATTTAAGGAAATCCAAGGAAAAGCAGCACTAAATAAATTGTAAGGATTTAACATTATATGGACCCCTTCTCTCAAGCAGCTGCGTTAAATATAGATAATACCGCAGTGTACTGGCCAATATGTCAGTCTTCCTAAATAAACGCTTGTCAAAGGTTGGGGGAGACAAGTGGGCCCAGCAAAATAGATGCAGTGAAAATGGACAAATATGGGCCATATCACACCGGGAATCAGAGGATGTTTCAGAGCCCTTATTCAGAACACCTGCTAGCAACCCCTTCTGTAGCTTGTAGCAGGGAAGGTAGAATCAGTACCTCTAAACCAGAGGTGTCAAACTCATTCAGTGTCGTGGGCCACATTGGAAGTCAGGACACCTGATGGGGGCCGAAGTGTGTCCAAGTAGAATTCCTGACCCCTTCCAAGCACAGTACCACCTGGGGTCCCTGACCCCTTCCCCTGCTGCGCTTGGGACAGCGTGGGCTCCCCTTTCCCTCCCCAAAACCCGCAAGCTCTCCAACACCTTCCCGTTCCTTTGTTGCACCGGGTCCCCGACCCCTTCCCCTTTGCTGAGCTGCACCCTACCCGCTGCAGCTCCTCTGCCTGTTCCCTTCTCTGCATGGGGCTCCGTTCTGGTCCCATGCACCTTTCCCGCACCAGTTCCCTAAGCCCTTCACCCCATGGAGCCGGCTTCACAGCCCTCTCTCCCCCACTTACCTAGCTCACAGGGGCTCAATCCAGCCTCTAGAATCAGTTCCCTGGCCAGGCCATTCCTCGCCCTGGGCCACTGCCTGGGTGTGCACAAGGCGGCAGATTTTAAAAGATCCTGGCCAGGTCTGGTGCCCATGCTAGGTGTAAACAAAATTTCTGCCCAGCTAGGCACCCAGCCTCAAAGCTAGGTGCCCAGCTGGGACCCCTTCCCCTCGCTCCCGCTGAAAAAAACCCCTGCTCACAGTCCCCAAATCTGCAAGGTGCCAGTAAATGCGCCTGCAGTTTTTACTTTTTGCCACCAGATTGCCCGTCTCCACTGCATATCTGTAGCAGAGGCATGCCATCTGCTGACGAAAAGTAAAATTGCAGGCACCTTTACCGGTGCTGGACGGTTTCGGTGGTGGAGCGCTCTGCAGGGCTCTGCAGGCCGGATAAGAGCCCTTGGTGGATATGGCCTATGGGCCATAAGTTTGACACCCCTGCTCTAAACTGATGATAAATGTGGCAGCATGTTGCATGGAGAGAAGCATTATCAAGTAGCTTGCCCCCAAGTCATTAAGAGCTATATAACTGAAAACTAACACCATAAAATCACTCTCTCCTTTTTTAGGTTAGTTCAGAACTTAATCATTTTGGAGTTCGGTATTCAAAACATGAAGACATACTGTAAAAAAAAAAAAAATTCTTCATTAGTAGGGGAATGAATTAGATTATCAAATAAGTTTTTCTTTTATTTGTGATTCCGTTGCTCCAAGATTCTTCTGTTTTTAATAAAATAATAGAGATCAAAAGGAAAGAAAAGAAGCTGAATGTGAAGGAAGAAGTTTACCTGAGGAAGTTGACACTGAGCCAGTTTCTAGCAACCCCTTCCAGCCTATAGCTACTGTAATCACTCAGGTACGAGTATTTAGAAATGTCAATCATACTGGACCTACAGTTAACACAAGTGTCTGAACAGTGATAAAAATTTGTGCTCTTGAGAATTTTGTTCATCTGTCAATTTGCAAACACACTGTGATAGTTTTCATCTTGAAAATCTGGGCTTGTGCAGTGTGACGTTGCATCGGTAATCTAAAAATGGCAAGACTCCTTGTTTGCTTTACTATTAAAGACCAAGAAATTTATTTATCGCATGGGCTTTCGTAGGAGAAAATCCCACTTTGTCAGACACGTGAAGATGGAGAACTTACAGAATGGCAGGAAGATAAATGCAGGGAAGTGTATGACATAGGATCAGGTCAGACTGTCTGTAAGGCTGTAAATTCTCCATCTTCAAGTGTCTGATGAAGTGGGATTTTCTCCCACGAAAGCGCAGGCGATAAATAAATTTGTTAGTCTTTAAAAGTGCCACAAGACTCCTTGTTTGTTTTGCTGAACTAGACTGACACAGTTACCCATT
Organism: Pelusios castaneus; assembly: GCA_007922175.1. Classification (NCBI taxonomy): domain Eukaryota; kingdom Metazoa; phylum Chordata; order Testudines; family Pelomedusidae; genus Pelusios; species Pelusios castaneus. The sequence goes on from ML685767.1 coordinate 16,380,274, forward strand.
TGGAACTTACAGTAAAGAAGAATCTTAGTGTCAGGTTGAGAAATGTTTTGGTTGCCATGATAAAAAGAAGTTTGTTTATTTTTAAACAGTTTACTGAAGAACTGTTGCAATAATCTGAAAGAGCCATTTTAAGTTACTCATTGAATCGGAATCTGCTTCATTCATTCTTTTAAATTTTTGATGCAAAAGTGTTTTGTTTATATGACCTGTTTCATACATGTGGCCAGTCATGCAGAGCCTCCCTGCCTTACCTAAACACAGACTTGCAGCATAATACAATATTTTCAGTTGATTTAGATTGGCTGTTGGAATTGTATGTTAGTTATGGAACATGAACCCTTCCTTTTAATTCAAGTAGTCATCGGATTCATGTTTACTATACTCTATTTTTTATTTGGTTGATTTAAGATAATGTGCTTAGAAAAAAATAATGAGCTGTTGCAGTCTCCTCTAATAAATGTAAATAATCAAGGCTTGGTCCTATTCGCCAGTGCAAACATCCACACGGCTGTATATCGTAAGTTAGGTGTGTGCATAATGACAGATTTCTCAGGAGTCTACAGTAATGCACATCTGTGTACGGGAGGGAAGGCGATCCTGAGAGAGCTGCTGATTGTGTTATGTAGAACTTGCAGAACAGATACTCTATCACGTTTGCATTATGTAATCAGTATTCCACCAAGACTAAATAATGATTTTGCCAGGTTCTTAAAAATGGGTGTGTTTTTCAAAACAAAGTAAACAAAAGAATTGAAATTGAAGGAGTTAGCAAGAGTTTTATCCTCTCCCTCAGGGATCTGTAAGTTTCTGTAATTCTGTAAGTTTCCCCTCTTCAAAGCATCTGACGAAGTGGGATTTTCTCCCACGAAAGCTCATGCGGTAAATAAATCTGTTAGTCTTTAAAAGTGCCACAGGACTCTGTTGTCTTTCTACAATAGACTAACATGGCTACCCCTTTGGAATTTGACCTCAGGGATCTTGACACTATTTGTTTGTATTGTGCATCTTTTTCTCCCATGGCATTTTTTAAAAAGAAAGAAAATACATTTAGGCAATGAAGCTGTATGTAGCCATTCCTCCCTAAACAGCTCACTACTCAGAAATCTAAAGAGCATTTCTAGAGCTTTTAATGTTCAGCTTTCTAGGTTAAATCTTGAGCAGCGTGTTGTGAAATTTGGGTTTCATTTCTTCTTCCTTACATTTTTTAAAATTGTAATTACCCTACACATGAGAATTTTTACAAAATGGTCTATCTGAAACTATCCCCTTGTGTTTAGGAAGCCCTTCTTATGTCTTTAAAGCAGGCTCTGATATGCAACTTTGCTAAAATGACATCTTGTACTACTTTGCTAGAATGAAAAAAAAATGGAACAAGAAAAAAGGCTGAGGATGGAGATGGAAAAGGATGCCATCTCCTTGAAACCTAAGGCAGAGCAGGAACAAATGGACACACAAAGCCTGATCAGCAGCAGCAGCCAAAAAACAAATGATTGTAGACTAATAGAGACATACAAATCTGCACTAGCACAGCAACTGGAGCACGAAGAAGAGAGTGACCAAGCAGCCTCAGAATGCCTTGAATCAGGTGATAATTCCAACTTCAATATGCCACTTACTGTCTGTACTCTTACTGTAATTCAGTTGCCTTATTTTTCACCCAGTGCTTCCCTTTGTCTTTATGGCCTTATTCATGCCACAACCCAAATAACTCATCTACAGGATATAAATGCACCATTATGTTATTGTAAAGACTGAGGAATGTCAAAATTCAGCCAAGAGTTAGTATATTCATCAGCCTTACCCAGTTACAATCTACCCATTTTTACAGTACCTTTAAATCCATAACTCTCCTTGCATTAATATCACGGAGTTATACTTGCCTGTCTAAAGATGAAGTTTGGCCCTTACATGTACATATTTGATTATTTACACTAAGAAGGTTTAAAAGTCAGTTGAGGGGATTGTATACAATGCTGAAATGCTGTTCATTTCACATAGAATGAAAATAGTTACAGCAATCCATCTCAACACTTGTGATCATTAAAATGGCACATCTGTATTGTAGAGTTCATTCTTAACAGTGAACATGTGATATGTGATCTGTTTTCTTTCTATTGTAGATAACAGTAAAAAGAAAACAAAGAAACTAAAGTTAAAAAGGAATCACAGAGTGGAACCAGTCAGTGCAGAGGAAGCTGTTCCCAAAAATCCGACCCCACCTCCACCTCTTCCACCAGGTGAGTTAAATATTGTGTGATAATAGGCATGCCACTTCATGAAAGATTTTGCCTTTTGAGCATGCAAAGAAAAACAGTTTTCACATAAGATTATGCCATCATAATTTGATTAGTTTCTTTTGAGAATTGTCCAT
>ML685767.1:16387644-16407644 GCA_007922175.1 Pelusios castaneus
CCATGTAGATTACCACTTGAACGTAGCTGTTAAGCTATCATTCTGTCGATGCCTATTCCCTGAATTTCACAATTCACTAGGCAATCTAACCTGCGGAGTGTATTTGCTCTGTTCCCTATGTAGGGCTAGTCTATAATGGCAAATAGACCAGGATGACTGAAGACCACCAATATATAGCTATCGCTATGGCAGAATAACTCCCCAGGGCATCAATAATTTAATAAGCTTTTATAAACTGTTAATAAATATTATTGAAATGTAAGGTGTGACCATTTTGATTCCTTGCTCATTATATTATGAGCTTCTTCAGTAGGAACACTGGAGAAAACCCACAATTACTAGTTTTCCAGAAAGCCAAAAGGGAGGCCCAGTGACATCCTATCAGGAAAGCTCATCATCTGCTGAGTAAGAAAAAATTGATTGCTGCCAGTGGAAAACTTAATCTTCTGAACTCCTCTCATATCTTTGAAATCACGCACCTTGATGTAACTTGAACATTACTTGTATGGCAGGAAAAAAAATACCCATAAAGAGATGGGTAAAAAATATTATTTTAGAGATGATTTAGATATCTTGTTTTACAAATGGTTAGTGTCCTGATTGTCAGGATTAGCTGCTTGCCCTATCTTATTGAAGTACGTTGTTCTTCCAGTTTTTAATCAGTTAACTTGTCCAATATCTTCATCTATTGATGAAATCTTTTTATAAAATAGTATAATGTATGGAATTAATATTAGGTTGCAAGTGTAAAGCAAGGGAAACAGGGAAAGTGTTTTTGTCCATTTCTTAACAGAAATGCATCGAAATTCAATAAGTGCAATTTTCCAAATTTAAGACACTTTTTCATCACTGCTTTACATTACATTTTAAATACATTTTTCAGTGGATTCACTAGTAAGCCATATATAAAGTATTCCCCTAACCCTAGACACTTTCTTGTCTCCTGAGGAGAAAGATTTCTCCCATCTTCCCCAGCTTTTCTTCAAAGCCAAATATTTTGACAAAGTGGTACTGGTTTTGATTGTGTTTGTTTTTCTTTAGTTGGCTGGGGAACCCCCAAAGTTAATAGACTTCGAAAACTTGAGCCTCTTGGTGAAACACGTCATATTGGTAATTTTTTTTTTTTAAAGAGCACTATTCATCGTTTGTTCTCTCCTATATTCATTCCATTCTTCACCTTTTTTATTTCTTTAATACTTCCAACCAAAAACTAACTTTTTTCTTGTTAAAAGCATCTTTTTGATTTTCAAGTTCTTTTAAAAATGTTCTTGTTTTCTTTATTTCCTTTTCCTCAACAGGTTTTCAAAACAGCATGTGGTGTCATAAATCACTTGAGGATGTTTGTACAATAGCAAGCCCCAATATTGATATAGCATATAATATTGCAGTAACAAGGCCCATCCCTTAAATTTTCAAAGTAATTTTTTTTACTTCATAATAGTTTAAAACTCTGTTAAAAATTAGAAGATGATCAAGCATAATTTGCAATTGTCCAAGTATAATGGAAACATCCTGAATTTGAAGAATTTTAATTTGATAGTTCCAGAGTATTTTAAAACAAAAAACTGTATTTAATGTAAATAATAATAATTAATAATGATGCATGTCATGGGCATCATCCATGTGTACTCTGGCATAGACCTGCATATGTTTTATTGTTAGAAAAAAAATTAAAGGCATATTTACACCTTTGAATTAGATAGCTTCCCTGTAAACTTCACCAACAGTTGGAAGGATTAAGTTTAGTAACTTGTATCTAAATGTAGGAGATTCCTGATTTTAAGTTTTCCTTCTTGATCTGAACTATTATTTCTCTAAATTCTAATAAGAGTTTAAAGATTTATTAAAAGCGGAAATAATTTCAGTATTTTTTGTTTGCATAAAACATCTCATTTTATGAGAACCTGCACGAGATGTTTTGTGTATTATTACAACTTGTTCCTAGTGCTATAGGAGAGGCCTTTATAATGTTCATTTTTCTTATATGTTTACTGTTTTTTTTAAAATTCTGAGCATTCAAATAGATATAAGTGAAATGAGATTTGAACTTTCTACAGGTGACACAATGTCGTGCAGTAACAAGTAGCATGTAGTTTATATTACGTCAAATCTTAATCATAAAACCATCTTACTCTTCTTTTAAGGAGTTTAGAGAGAAGAAAGAGAGAAAGAAAAGCCAGAAAAGAGGTAGGGAGGGAAGGGAAGGGGTCATATTCTGTGCTTATATCTGATTTGCTCAAAGTGAGGCATCCTGATTGGGGCTAGAGCATGGGGCTGGAAATCAAGAGAGCTAGGTTCTATTTCCATCTCTGCCATGGCTGTTTGTGACCTTGAATAAGTCACCTAAACTCTGGGTTCCTCAGTTTTCCCATTTGTAAAATTGTGACAATACTGTACAAGCATTGTACTCAGCAATTAGGTTGGGTGCCAATGTCAGCAGAGCAGTACTACAATCGCTGTTGGACTCATGCAATTGAAACTCCTCATCCCCACCATCCTCAGGCAATACAGCTTGCCAGTCACCTACTGTGTAATCCCCACTGATACAAGGTCCAAGAAGAAAGGTTACTTAACTGATACTAACTGCAGGTTTCTTTAAGATCATGTAGTCAGTGTGGCTCTCAACCTGCCCTCCATCACTGCTTTTCGCAGTCCTGAGTTTACACAGGCTTTGTATTTCAAGGGAACTGGAGAGAGAGCTGAGCCACTGCAGTCTTAATGCCATCTCATAAGAGCACAAGGAGGTAACTGATGTTACTTTTGAAAAAATTCCATCTTGTTTGCATGAGGCATGTGCACACCTGCAGTGGAATCCACATAGACTGCAACATCTCGAAGAACTACAATTACTGAAGAGGAGAAAATTCTCCTTGCAGGTGCTCCACATAGAATAGTTTTGGGGCCTTTTAGCAAAGGAAAAGAAATCCTCTGAAAATAACCAACTTGTTAAACTTTAAACAGCATCTCGTACTCATGTGCAGTCATTATATAAGTTTTTTTTTGCCCAAGTTACTTACAGAGCTCATCATATGAAAATCAAAAGCATCCATCCTCTTAAAAATTATTTCTGTGCCTTTAATTTTTGTCTGCTCATGAAATACCACAAGTGCCCTTTCAGTGTTCCCGTTCACTCTTGTGTGTCTGTAAGAAGAAAAAAATAATTTGAAATATTTTTATCTATCTTTTTAAAATGTTGGACTATTTCTAGGTGTGTATCAGATATATTGTACAGTGGTGGCAATAGAGAGATCAAAAAATCAGTACAATATGCAGTAAAAGAAACCCGCAAGACTCTGGTTATATTGCTGTTTGAATGTTATTGAAAATAATTTTTCTTAACACTAACTTATAGTAACATATAGTAAACAGGATGATGGGGCTATTTAAGAGCTGCATCTTATTATTCTTCCATTATTCTGTGTGGAGAGTTTAGGCAGAGCCAACACCTAGTCTAGCTAAGTAGATGACACTTTAATTGAGCAATTATTTTAACTAAAGATTGAAATTTTGCCAGCTATGCAAGTGACTGTAACACAACTCATGTAAACAAGGGTCACATTATTCCTATTGAAGGGTGCATTTGTGCAAATCATAAATTTCTTAAGCTACAGGAGCTGAAATCGCCTTCAAAATCCAATCTTCTTAAAATCCATTTTTAGTTACCTAGTGACAGGCTTACTATTATGGAAACCTTTCAAAAGCTTTCATTAACCTGTTACAATTCAAAATGGTTCCTTCAACACTGAGGTACTGATTCTTTTCTCACACTGCTGTAAAATGGACTAACTCAATTGATTTACACTCTGTGTTTGTAGCTGATCTTACACTAATTATTATGGGATAAATTAAGATCCTGGTCCCATTCACATGTATACATGTACTTAAGGAGTTAAGGAGTACGTGGAATAGACCAGAGTCTGCTTGCCTTGTTAGTTCTAGACTCTAAAAACTATTTAGTCACAGGCCATTACATTAACAGATAAAAATTCTTGTGAAGGCATATTTATTTTTAATACAAATCGACGTTGTGACTTCTTTTTTAAAAAAAAAATCTTAAATTTGGCAATGGTAAAATATAATTGGATTAGATTTACAGTTTTATTGACAACGCTATTGAAATTGAGATTCATAGGATTCAAAAGCTGCTTGTACATTTTCCTCTTTTCCACCTGTTTCCTGTTACCAACCATTCTGGACATTTTATTTTATGTTTAATATTTTGCATGTACTTAATATGCATGCAAGTTTGTAAAAATAACAAGTGCTTGTGTAAGACAGGATCTCTTTCCTCAGTTTTGTCATGGTTGAACTTGGTGCTAGGAGTCAAATTTCTGCATTGGAAGCTCCAGTGCTGGTAGCAGGCACATGGCACTGTTGACAAAAATGACCAAAGTATTCGATTCAGAGGTCTAGCATGATTATTTTACTTAATAAATAAATGGCACAATTGAAAACTGCAAACACTGAAGAGCAATGCCCTTTTGACCCCAGCAGCAATTCTAACTTTGAAACCCAGACCTTGCAAGAAGAAGGCATCCCCTTGCCTGTTTCTAAGGTCACCTGTGAAATATTATTCTCATTTTTATTATGAATTTGTGTGGTGTTATCTATTCAGTTCCGTCTTCAAAATGCATAATGTTCAGAAATTTCTGTAGTTAAAACCAGAAGGTCTGAGCAGTTCCTCCAAGGAAAGAGAAATAAAATTAAGCCTAATTTTTAATATATATATAGTGGTTCAGTTATATGGCTTTGTTTAATTATTTATTTTCAAGGAACTCTTAAAATCCATTAGTATGCTTATTCAAAAGTGCCCATTTCTTAATATGTATTATACAATGACTCGATAAAATGTTTTGAACAAAAGAATATGATGAGTGATTTTAAGCTGGACTCTAACAATAGTGCCCTATATTTTTTTTAAGTGGTAATAGCAAGGAAAAATAATAAAACATAAAATAACTTCCTTTTTTAATTCATATGAAGTATTTATATCTTGCAGGGGCAACATGGCAGACCTATAATTTGCCAAAATTTTAGATCATCCAATCAAGTAATCTGAACATTTGAGGATGTCTATGTGGGTTGTAATCCCACGGTCAGAAAAACAAAAGCACGAATACTAGCACCCCCAAATCTGGAGCCAGTCTTACTCTGTTTTGCTGTGTGAACTCCCACTCCAGGGCAGATCATGCACAACCTCAAGCAAGCAAGTTGCTCCCCACCAAGTGAGCGAGTGCCATTAGCCAGTCACTCATGGATTATGCAATGGGGTGGCCCCAGCCAGTATCCCAGTCCCTAGGAACTGCCATTTTACAGTGTTCAGTGTTGCGCACCGAACACTGCACACTCATATCTTTGTCAGTTTACCAAAGAAATTGATATGGGCCCATCTTGTTACTTCAAATGAAGTCCTTAACATATCTTCAACCACATGCAATGCTTTAGGTAAACAAAGTACTTTATTAAGTACAGGAAGATTTTAAGTTATTGTAAACCAGAGGAGAAAGCAAGTCAAATTTGATCAAGGGAAAATAAAAGGCAAATAGCATTCTAAACTAAGCGTAGCACTTTCAGCAACTTTACAAACTAAGACGATTTTCACCTCAGGCGGCTGGTCTGCCTCCAGCTAGGCCCTCCCCTGTCATTAGCTTTTCAGTTCTTTGGTGGTGTTTTAGATAGAGGTGGCAGAGAGAGGGAGAGAGAGCAGTAAAATGTCCCTTCTCCCCACTGGGGCTTTGCCTCCACTTTTAAGGGTCAGGAGACAAACAATATCCTTGTATGGCTTCATCAATGTCCTGAGTCTGTGAGCATTCCCTCATCCTGGATTTGTTTGTTCACATCTAGGTTAGTCCTCTATTCCTAGAATGCTGAATTGGGTTGTCCTCTACAAGTCCTAATGAGGTGCAGATTGCTTCTCAGCGCTGTAGAGTTTGCCTAAATCTGTGTCAAGCCTTGAGATGCACATTTGGAAATATTACATAACAAAACCTCATGACCATATACATGACATTGCAACAAATATATTACTAATTAGGCTTCTATTGTGTCAAAATTAAATATTGGGGTCTAAATTTTCCAAAGTAGTTAATGATTTTTTTGGTTGCCTTAATGTCTGGTTGCCCAGTTTGAAACACCATTAAACCACTGGGCTTTCAAATAGTGGGCATTCAGTACATTCTGAAAATCAGGCCTCTTTAAGGTGCGTATGAAGTCAGTTGCTCAAAATCACTGATGATTTTTGAAAAACTAGGGCTATTTTTTTATTTTTTTTTTTACTGGTATAAGTTTCCCTGATTCTGAAGTTGTGTAAGTACTAGACCAGCAGTTCCCAGACTATGATTGTGACCCCAAATGAGATTATTTCATCAACAGATGAGGTCGCCAAAATCCCTAGCCTGTGGACAATGCTATTTTGTTCTGTACAGCATGACCTTGAATGTGTGATGCATGCGAGATCATACTGTGCAAAGAGCAAAATGACATACTCTGTGCTGTCTGGGGTCCTGGCAGGAAATACTTCATTCAAATGGGGTCATGATGACAAAAAGTTTAGGAAACCCTGTACTAGACTTAGTCAGGCCTTTATATGCTTAAAGTATTCAACAGTGCTGTGTTTGGCCATTTTTCTAAATGCTTGGGCCTACAAACTTTTTTGGCGGTATAGTGCTTAGTAATGAGAGTAACCCCATTTAAGTCAGTAGTGCTGCTAACAAAAAATGTTACACGTGGTAGTAAGTTTTACAGGATCTAGTGCTAAAAAGAATTCAATTGAATTAATTCATCCTTTTCAAAAAGGAGAGGGATATAAGCAGATCTTGTAAATTTGGTACTAACCTGTTTTTCTCCTCTGGTGTGTTTCTTACATAGATTTCTATGGAAAGCCTCTACCTCCATTGACTTTACGGCAAAGACCTAACGGTGATACCCAGGATGTCATTTCTTAACCAACTCACATGCTACATTTTTAACTTAATCAAAAAATTATATGAATTTTCTTACTTGAAGAAGACTTTATATTGTTTAAAAAGTTACTGTGAAATGAGACGACAAGAATTCATTTTGTTTTCTGCCAATGGTTAATTCTGCTGGACTCGACTGATCAAATTTTCTGCTTGACATATTGGATACTGTTCACAGTCTCACCAGCTCTTCTTGAGAGGTTAGCAGAGAGATGGAGCACAGAAATATTTGATGGTATTTGCATGCACATGGAATTTGGGATCAGGCTGGTACTGTTGAGTTTCATATTGGAGTTTACTGGCTAGACTGTAGCTGTGTAACCCGGAAGAAAAACACCTTTGAGACCAAATGCAATTTGATCATGTGTGCACATCAAGACTGTCATTCAGATGTTATGTAGTAATTGGTATTTCTACAGCTAATGATTTCAAGAAATTTTATAAGATGTGTGCATGGTAGAGTAAATATAGAGAATAATATACTGAAAATGTTAACTATATTTTTATAATTTTTTTCTAATATTTTATTTGGGAATTTGAGTTAATGTCTGTTACTCACCACCAAAATAGTGTCTAGAAAGTGTTAGAAACTTGTGGATAGCTTTACCCATATGAATATGTTAGTTTTTATGTTTACTTACAATAGCAATACATTTTGGTTGGGATTTCCATCACGAGTTGCTCTAACTATTCATATATGGCCCTCCTGGCAGTCCTGTGGGGTTTTCTTAAGATAAATGGATTTTTACCCATAAAAATGGTACTTGACTGGACTGTCTAAAAGTTTTCTTCTTATAGATTATTTCCTTTTGTGAAATGGGAGTTGATGTCCATACAACATCTGTTACAATAATCAGTTAAGATTTTTTATTATTTGCTATGAGATAGAATTGTACACAATTGAAATTTTGAACTCATTACAACTAAGAATTCTGGTGACAAATCAAATCACTTAGCATACTTGTCTGTTTAACATGTTCTTTAAAGCACTAAAAATTCACATATATAATAGCAGAGATTTTTAAGTCAATGTAATGGGCCCAATTCTAACCCTCCAAATAATGTGCTCTTTCCATGTTTTAAAAAAAAACCGGAATGGCATGTAAATACTGGAGGGTTGAATTGGATTTATTGTACTTCAGATATTGGATGTAAGTTTGTATTCTGTTTCATTTCTACACCATGAGTATGTATAATTTTACTATGTAGTTGCTATTGACTGGAAAACCTTCCCTCAATGTTATAGCAGGGTTGAAAGTATTTGTTGAAAAAGCACAGGTCCTAAACCCAAGGGTCTTGTATAGGCAGGCATTGGTGACTTTCTATTATGCTACCAGCTTCCCATTATCTCAAACTAGCAAAAAACACTCGGCACTGTGAATGCAGTGAAATATATTTATCAGCTACCTTAAAATTTTAAAGCATTGCATGAGGTTTTAGCCATGTGAATCTCATTAAAGTCAATGTGAGTGACAGCTAAAACCTCGCACAATTCTTTTGAAATGAAACCCTTATGTTTTTAAAACATGAATTTAATTAAAATAATCACTAGCATTAATGATGTGTATTGTTTTGGGACAAGAAAGTGCTTAAATTCAATGAGTGACTGTAAGTATGAAATAGTTTGGATGGGACTATGGAAATAGTGGGAGAATACTTCCCTGGAAGTGGTAACAGGGTATGGCATGGTAACAGGGTTCTGTTTGAGTAAATGATGATACCATTGTGGCACAGTCTGGTTTGCTTTCAATAAACATGTCTTACTAGTTAGCATTTTTTGCTTAAAAGTTTACATGCATGATGCAATTAATATTACCATTTTTAACTACTTTCTCATACACATTCCTTGGCTTGGGAGGTCCATATACGGTTTTGACACTATTTCCAGTTTCGTCTCGATCTTTGGGGTTTTGTCTTTTTTATTTATGTGCAAAACAAATAAAATAAAAGAAAGTCTTTGTTTATCTTTTTAAAAGTACAACTAAAAAGAAAGCTGACATGGATCCTAAATGAGCAAGTGAAACTTAAAATATTGATTTTTCTCGTATTTAAAATTTGTTTCTACTATTAAAATAAACTTATATTGTTATGAGATCAGATCACTAGAAATATTTTTCATACAGTTTTATATATGAAAACATACTATAATAATTGACTACATTGGTTTTTCTCATTACTTTGTATTAAAACAGCTTTTATTTGTTGAAGATCATATTTCCTGAGGACTTCTATGTATACAATAAAACTAATGTACAAGTTTTTTCCTTATATTTCATATTAATTACTTTTTGAGGGCAAGTAACAAAGAACCTCATGAATTCTTATTAATGACCGTGGGAACCATTTTGCAGTATGAATTGCTAAATACCATGCATTAGTGAGAAAGTGAACAAATAATTAAAAAACAAACAAACCAAACAGCCACAACAGGCACTTCATGTATTTTGAGAATTTCAGTTTAATATTGATATGTCCTAATGTGGATTGTAATAAAATACTATTTTAAATGACATTTTGAGGTTTCACTGCAGCACTTGACTGTTAATCTTTGATAAAGGGAGGAGGTATTGCCGCTTTTTGAGCAAGCTATAGAGCGGGTTAGTGAGGTTCTGCTGTATTTATGCCTTGGTTTTTGTGTGTGTGTTTGACATTTTATCAATGTGTTCAACTAAGAGTGTTTGCTTTTAAATACATGGGTGAGTGACACGTGCAACTATAATTTGACAGCCCTGAAGGATTTAAAGCCATTTGAGTCCTTCCCTCTTCATGGGGTGTGAATTCTGAGCTGGGCTTAGAGGCACAGCACAAAACTTCACTATTAAAAGGCATACACAAGGATAACTTTACCAGCTGGATATGTATTCTAAACCTGCTCCTTTCCATCACTCTCCATCACAAACATCTTTTTTTTCCTGAAAGCTGTGCTTCTGGGCCTAGCTTCCTGCTAATTTAGCTAATCATTGGCTGCCACCTTTGGAGTTCATTCAACTCACGGTACTATTATTACTGACAAAGAAAACACTATCCTAGGTTATTTTAATAAAAATGCCATTAATTAGATTTAGTGACTATGTTTTAAAAGGGAATAAAAAGCTAATAAAAGCTTACATTAGGGCAGAACCATGTTCAAGTTGTTGTTTTTTCCCTGTTGGGATATACTCTGCTTTCTTTCCTAAAATCACTTTGGCACTTATTAAACGGTGATGCACCAACAGGCAAAGCACTACCTGCTTCCCAGTGAATATGGATTTCACCTCACTCCCCTTGCACTGATAGTGAAAGGAAAGATTATAGGAGTGTGACTGAATTTCAGACACAAGCATCCCAGATGTAGGGTTCTAAAAATGGGTGGCCTCAAACTAGGAAACTGTAGAGTGGGATTTTCAAAAGCACTCAGCATCTGCCTAACTAGTTCCATCACTCAATTGGAGTCATTGACTTCAGCCTAAGCAGAATTAGGCAAATACTGAGCACTTTTGAAAATCCGATCTGTAGTGCTTTGGGCTTTTTAAAAAAAAATTGTACATACAGTACTTTAGTAAACTTGTTCATGTTTGGTTGGCTACAGGGTCCCCTATAACTCTATTTTGAATTTCCTCCCTTCTTAAGAAGTGGAAATCCAGAGGCTTGGATTAGAAGGCCTGCTATTTTTTTTTTAATTTGGCATAAAAGTGTTTATTAATTAAATGGATGTTTGTGCTCCAAATAGCTAAAATAAACATCCATGCTTCAACTCAGCATTTATTCTGTATAGCAGCAATGTTGAGTCATTTTTCAGTCAACCTGGCCCACTACTGGAGAATGAGCTTCCACATTTCATTAATGCTATCACTTTAGCGCCAAATTATTCATTCTTGTATGTATTGCCAAATAGCTTTCTGTTCCAAAGAAAAATACTGTAATGCTGAGAAAATCGGGTGTCTCCCGCCCTTGACCATTCTAACCTCTGATTTACATGCCCTTTTCTGTTCTTTGGAATATGGCATATTTTGCAAGCTTCTGACAAATTGTTTCCTAATCATCAGAGATACAATGTACTATTGCATATAAGCAGTATCTTAACATTTATCTAGTCCCAACACATCCGTTATTCAGTGGGAGAGAAATACATTCTTGAAACCTTCAGCAACTTTCTCTCCATGTGACTGGGGAGGACAGCATTCATTTTGATGATTCTGTAATATTTAACTTTGGCTATCTTTTAAACTAAAGCTTTAACTCTGCTACCCACTGCAGTCAAGATGCATTGGATATGATTCAGATTTTGAATAATATCTGCTGAACTCTTGCTAAATCTAACCTAATTTGACCATTCAGGAGCATGCCACCTGCAGGTGTGATACCTAACATTGAGACGGCTGTGTCTGAGCTAGTCAAAAAGAAACCCCCTGGGCCCAGTGTTCTATTTCCCTTCAAGGAGACAAAGGAAATACCCCACAATCCATGCAACTGGGCTGGGCGGAGGTACAGAAATGATCACTGACACAATGGCATGCCTTCTCTAGAGTTCATCGAAGCACTCTCTGGGATTTGGATACAACAGATAGGTGGGGAGGGCCTGAATCAATGGTATTTTTAAATGCTGACCTCTCCCTTAGCCCAAGCCATCTACACTGGTCTTTCTGCAAATACCAGAAGGTTTCAAGGGCTAGTCCATATCACTTCTGCTTCCCTGAAATGGAGTCCTGAATTTTGAAAGAAGTTAGTTTTACTTTTAATCATTTTAAAGAATGTCTTTGAACTTTTCATCCAAAGTAACACTCTCCCCTGCCCAATCATTACTGCAGACGTTTTACCTTACTTTTTACAGTGCAGAAACTCTTAGCATTAATAATTGGGTTGATTTTTTGAAAAAAAGCTGCTGAGCTCAACATCCATTTCAGTCATTGGGCCACCAAAGGTTGTGCTATAAAATTAATTTATTTCTAAGAGTACAAAAGAGACCATCTGTTTTTAAGAAGTAAAAGTAATGTTAAAAAGTAAAAGTAGAGTTCTTTCAAAATATCTATGCCATTTGTTTCATCTATAAGGCAAACATACAGGAGATACTCCTCTGGCATCAGTCACTGACTTCAATACTGTACAGGACTTGGTCCTGTATATCTGTGATCCCTTTTATCCATGTTCGGTATATTACAGAAGGTGGCATTAAAAAAAAAAATCTCCAGATCTTTTGCTGTTGACATTTAAGAGAATGTATATTTAAAGCTTAAATTTGACTTCTGGCTTTTTCTCTGGGGACTGGGATGACTAACCTTAGACAAGCTTCTAAATTTGGTGACAGTTGTTTGTAAGACACATGTTCTTAGTTGTTTTAAGTTAACCTCCCTACTGAAAAAAGATAAAGGAATTCATTGCAGAAGTAATCAGTTTTGAAGCCCAAGTAGGTAATGTACCAGACTAAAGCAGCTTTCTTAAATCAATTGTTACCATATTTTAGAGGACTTAAACTTGTTTAACCTATGAGAGTAGTTCTCAACCAACCAGTGCTATTGCAGAGGTCTTCCAGGTGATAAAACTCATTTAGATATGTGCCTAGTTTTGCAAGAGGCCACATAAAAAGCGCTAGTGAAGTGAGCCGAAACTAAAATGTAATACAAAGATGTGCTTATATACTCTATATATTGTACACTGAAATGTAAGAACACTGTTTATATTCCATCTGATTATTTTATAATTATATGGTAAAAATGAGTAATTTTTCAGTAATTAGTGGGCTGTGACACTGTGGTGTTTCTTTGTGTGATTTTATAGGCAAGTAGTTTTCAAGTGTGGTAAAAAATAGGGGTATGTAAGATTAATCAGATTCTTGAAAGGGGAACAGTAACCTGGAAAGCTTGAGACAGCCATGAAGTGTTTCCATTTTGCCTCTTTTTGTTGATTTCCCTCCTTCCCAGTGAGGCTAGGATTATCAATTTACTGAAAGCATCTTGGATTATGTAGTGAATGGATTTTTTTTTCCCACTGGTATCTGGGACCAGCTGTCATTTTAATATACACCATCTCATGAAACACTAGGCAAACTGTAGGCCAAAAACCTCATGTGTCTAGTACCCTTCCTACCTGTAGCTGTCCATGAGATAAGGCCTCAAACTCACATTATTCTGATTACACTTTTGCCTTCACTGCTTGCACCATATCAAATTAAGACAGTAGTGACCACATATTTTGCGAAAGTGAACTCTCCAAAGCTGTAGGGCTGAAGTTGCCACGCAGCATTTTTGGGCAGGAGCCCTCTTTTCCCAAGAAGAACTGGTGCCAGTGAAGGAATCGGCAGAGAGGACAAAGGAAACTATTCAGGGAGAAGCCACAGAGCCTTCTTTTTGAAAAGCTAGGTTCCAGAGGTACTGTTAGGAGAGAGCAATCTTGCACATGTTGTGGGGAGCCAGGTTGCAAAGTGGTAGCTGTGTTAGTCTAGTTCAGCAAAACAAACAAGGAGTCCTGGAGCACTTTTAAAGACTGACAAATTTATTTATCTCATGAGCTTCCACGGGAGAAAATCCCACTTTTTCAGCCACTCTTCAAAGCATCTGATGGAGTGGGATTTTCTCCCACAAAAGCTCATGCGATAAATAAATTTCTTAAGCCTTTAAAAGTACTCCAGGACTCCTTGTTAGGTTGGCTAGGAAAGTGGTTAGTTGATTTTTCTTTATTGGAGGACTGATAGTGAATGATTGATTTTGATGGTAGAAAGGGGGGGTGTTTGAAATGCTGAATAGGAAATCCCTCCCTCATGAGGAGAAACTGGCTGCCCTCTTCAAAGGAGCGGGTGGGGAGATTGCTTTTGTTTGCAGACTGAGAATAGAGTTGTGAAGCTGGTGAGCTGCTGCTTCGCACGCGCGCTGCCGACCCCTTTGGCCGCGGAGTGAGCAAGGGCCCTTGACCGGGCAACTCCTTGCGCAGGCACCAATCAGAGTCAGCCGCTGGCCTTGTCCTGCAGCGCGCGGGCTGAGGCGCGTGCGTCGATTATGCTGGACCCGGGGACTGGAGGACTAGGAAAGAAGGGGGGCGGAGGGAAAGCGAAGCAAGCTCCTCCCCCGCCTGCCTGTCCGGCTCGCTATGGGGCGGTGCTGTGTTCGGGTTCCTCCTCCTCGCTTCCCGCCCCCGGGGTGGCGGGCAGGCGGCCTGCAGCGGCATCTACCCGGGTGGCCGGCGCTGAGCCGCCCCCGACATGTTGCGGCGAATGGTGCACGCCCCAGCTCGGCTGCACCCGCTCCGCCAACTCGCTGCCTCCTCTGGGGTGCCGGGGGGTCCTTCCCCGGCTCGGGCGCAGGTGAGGGCTGGGCGGGGCCGCGCTCTGTGTCGCCGGAAGAGTGACCGGGCTGGGGGCGCTGCGCTCAGCTTCTGCTGCATCGGGTGGGTGGGCGTCCTGTGCCTAGCAGTAGCTATTGGCTGTGAGTAGGCAGCGCACAGC
The DNA here is from genome assembly GCA_007922175.1 of Pelusios castaneus. Classification (NCBI taxonomy): domain Eukaryota; kingdom Metazoa; phylum Chordata; order Testudines; family Pelomedusidae; genus Pelusios; species Pelusios castaneus. Next base: position 16,402,018 of record ML685767.1, read on the forward strand.
CAGGAGTCAGATTCCCCTCCAGCTCCCTGGCCATGGGGTAAGAGCCCTTCCAGCCCCACTGCTGCCCCTTTGCATTTGCCACGGCAGGCGTGCTCTGGGGTCAGCCTGGCAGGGCAGTGGAGCGCATGTCGGGCTCCTCTCTGCAGGTCAGCCCCGTGGAAAGCCTGAGGACCGAGGAGGACTCGCCTGAAATTGGAGTGAGGGACAGACATGGAAGTGAAGTAGGGGCGATCACTCTGAAAAACAATCTGTTGCTGGGTAGGTGGGTGTTGAAGTGAGGGGAGCAGAGCACAGCACCTTCATCCCTGGGCTTTCCCCACATCGCCCCTCATCTCCAGGACCGAAGCAGCGTGAAATCCCTTCCTTTAACCACCTGCTTGTTGCCAAGTTAGAATCACAGAGCATGGCCTCATGTAGGGTAGGATGTTCGAAACAGCCCCGGTGTACACACTAGTCACCTGCCCGCCAACTAAACTGCCCTCTTATGCTGGCAAAACAAAACCACCTCGAGAAGGTGTAGGGCTTTTGTTATTGAGGCTGTGTTGTCTTCTGAGCAGTGGAGGAACTATCATCCTTGTCAATTTCACTGCTGTAAGAGAGTGGTGAAATTGACAAAGTGGAGGAGCCTGGAGCCTGACTGTGGAAGCCTCTGGGCTCCCCTCTGCTGGTTGCAGGCAGTTGCTGTCTGTGTGTGAGCCTGGGAACCCCTGGAATTCTAGCCAGGAGGTGAGAGGCTGCAGCCCTGATGCACGCCCTGGTCCCTCTCACAAGCCACAGGTGGCTGCTGTCCTGCTGGCAGTTTGCGATGCTGGCAAGCCGCATCCTGCAGCCTCCTGCACCTGAGCTTGCAGCCCTGCAGGAGCTGCCTGCGACTTGCCCGCCTTCTAGACTGCCATCTGGGCTGCAACTGCCCACTGCGAGCCTGGGTGCAGATGCCTACGGCCTCGCTGGCAGCCTGGAATGCTGGTAAGCCATGGGTGTCTGCAGTTTGGCTCCCAGGTAGGGCGCAGGAGGCTGCAGTCCAATTTTAGGCCCTGGAGGCTAGCAAACTACAGTTAGCTACATCCCTGCTGATAGCCAGCATACGGTGCCTCTCTCCCAGCTCCTGGCTGTGAGGTGGGACCAGGCAGGCCACAAATTGTGCAGCCAGCTACCGGCCTAGGAGTAGGGAAGTACGTGTCCTTCAAGTGAGATCGGTACGTGGGGGTGCAGCCCACAGGAAGACTGGGAGCCTGTGGCTCTGTGTAGAGAGCTGAGATGATTCTCTTAGTTCTGCTCCCTACTGTCCCTTAGATCAGTGAAAGTGGTTCTGGGGAGGACACACTCCACCAGCCAGGCATATTGGATGTCAGCCACCTGTAGCTAAAAATAGACATGTATTATGTCAACAAATTGCTGTAGGATAAACATGGCCTATGTGGTGGGTTTTTCATAAATCCCCAGTCTGGCTTGTGAGAACCTAAGTGTTCATTACGTTTTTTTTCTGGCCTTCATGATTGTGGCGTAAAGATTTAAATTGTGCCTAGGAGCCCGGGACAGCAGAGAGAAAGAACCCCAACATTTATTATGTGAAATGGTTGTGCATTTGGTAAGCCCCATGAATCATGAATTTTTGGAGTTTGGTTCATGATTTTTGAATGCTTCGTGTTGGTAATGCTGCATGACTGGGTAACAAGTAGTTTTCACATGGTTTTGGTGATCATTTTTTGGTAGCCCGTGATTCCCAGCGGGATTAGCCTGGGTTTAATGGCCATGATATATCGAGAGGGCAAGGGCTTAATATCTATGTGGGAAATTAACTGGTTTACTTATACTGGTATGGTTGTATTGCTGTAGCTACAGACTTCAAGGTTAGAAAGTCATGGCTAAGGCCCTACCAAATTCACCGTCCATTCCAGTCAATTTCACAGCCCTTGGATTTGAAAACTGGTCAGTTTAATGTTTTCAGATGTTTTCAAGTGGAATTTCAGTGTGCTGTAATCAGAGGGGTTCTGACCCAAAACAGTTGTGGGAGGAACTGCAGGATTGACACCCTCACTTCTGTGCTGCTTCTGCTCATGTCTGAAGGCAGCATGGAAGTGAGTTTTGATCTTCCCCATGCTGCTGTTGGGAGCGCCCCAGCGAGCTGAGACTAACAGCTAGGTGTTCCCAGTTGCATCTGGGAGATTAGACCCATCTCCATCTCTAGAAGCCTACAGCTACAGGAGCCCTAGGTCTTGCCTTCTGACCAGCCCTGATCAGATATCACAAGGAGGGCTTATTTCATGGCTTTTGATGCATTGTTCATGGTCATGAAATTGGAAGAGCCTTAATCATGATCATCTAGTCTGATCTCCTGCACACTGTAGGCCGCAGAACTTCGCTCTGTAGCAGACCCCTAACCTTCAGCTGAGTTACTATAGTCCTCAAATCATGGTTTAAAGACTTCATAGGTATACAGAATCCAAAGATACTCCACCATTTATTCCCTGGGTGGATATTCTTATTGCTGAATAAGAATGTCCATACAGTCGTAACAATATAATTATATCCTTATAGGCGTGCTGGTAAATTTCCCTGTGTAGACAAAGATAAGCCCCAAAGACGGAGCTATATTCAGGTGGAGAAAAAGCTGCTTGATACTAATGTTTCATGATTTTTTTAAACACCGTCTTACGGTTCTGGAGGGCCTGATTTAGGATTACTGAATGTTTGGGGTTGGCAGTACTGCAGATGAGTGAACCGCAAGAAGATAAGAAGCAGCATAAGCAATGAAAGTAAACTATACTTGACTTGTTTAAATGTAAGAGATTATTAGTAAATCTAGTAGGGATTCTTTTGATTTGTAGTTTTGAATAATGCCCATAAGTATTAGACTTCCAGTACACACAAGTCATCTGGCTCTATTCTCTCTCTTCCTCACCTTCCATTATGAATACTTGGCCACAATTTAGAAAAAGTGGTCTTGATTATTTTTTGGTAGTCTTTACTTCTGTCTGCTGTCAAAAATATTCCAGCCAGCTCTGATATTTGAGGTCCCACTCTTTTGTAGAGCAGCCTTTGGACAAACCCACACTGATTTCAAGGGGTTTTTGTAGACCAAGAGGTGTCCCCCCGCCTCCCCCCCCAATTGGTTCTCTCTGCAGGACTGGGGCTTTAATTATTGACATCAGTAGGTTAAGAAATAGGGTGTATGGCAGCTCCTGTGGATCAGGCCACTTCTCTCTGACTGGAATTTGGTCCTGGACTAAAGTCTAACCCAACCCAATGGGTTACAAAGCTTTTGCAAACCTTAACCAATTATTATAAATAATAGTGTGTTATTTTCCTTATTATATAGTTCAGGGCTCTTATGCCTACCTTTTCATCCAGTACGTAGTGTATTTCTACCCTGAAAAGAGACTTAATAAAAATGATGATGGGAGTTCCATGTGTGGTGCCCCCTTCCCCCCATTTTATACTACTGAATATGCAGTAATTTCCCCTCCCCCCCCAACCAGCCCAACATATAGGCTCTGTTCTGAGGAAGAAAAAAATCTATAACAGTTTTTCAGCACAAATGTAATTGCATTATTGCTGGAAACAAGTACAGCCCTTTCTAGTGCAGATAAATAGACTGACAGTCAAACTTTGCTCTTTTCTATTATCCCCAGTGATAGAGAGTCGAGTGGCCTAATGAAACTCTCAGCTACACCCATTAACTTCCGATTGGGTTTCCATTGATACACATGCAGCTCTGTTCGCCTTCTCTGTAAAAAAAAAAATAAAAATAATCTGCAAAGTTTGGTTATAGTGCTTCCATGGTTCTGGCAAATTTTCTGCTTTAAAGTGCTCTACTAAGTGTGTATAGGGAGAGAAGACAGAAATAAAAATAGGTTGGTGTTGACTTTTACTATTTCTTCTTTATGAGTTATGAAGAAATACATTAATTTTGTTGAAATTTTTTTTTCACAGTTTTTCTTGGCTTTTTTGTACCGTTAGAAGTATCAAATTTTGTTTTCCCACTTTTTGCTGGCAGTGTCCTTGCAGGACTGCAGAAGGAGAAATGGGAGTTTTCATAGCTGGTAATTGAAGGCATAGGAACACTGAAACTTAAGTAAAGAGACTCTTTCTCCTATTTCTGTGTTGATGCTGACAAAAGTATTTAACAAAACAGGCTTTCTAAAAATTCCTTCTCTCAATTACTCAAGCTTCACTGCTTTAGTAGGTTTGATTTATTGTATCAACTAGTCTTGCAGGAAAAATATGGAACACAGGACCTCAGTTCTATTTACATAAACAACCCACCCCCCAAACTGTCCTCCTTTAAAAGCAGTGTTCCTTCTCGCCTCTGAATTCTCTCTATATAACTTCAAAAAGAGCACAAAGCTAGTGTTTGCAGATCTTCTTTAAAAAGCTTAATTTGGTACAAAAGCCAAAATACCTGTCTCAGTGGAGTGTTTTTGCACAATGAGTCCCTGAACACTACTAGGAATTTTCTGTATGTGCATCACGCCATTTCTATATTGCCACTTGTGCTGGCAACATTTACGTCGCTCAGAGGTGTGAAAAAAAGGCACCTCTGAGCGAGGTAAGTTTTGCTGGCGTAAATGGTAATGTGCACAGCTGCCACTCCTTGAGGTGATTTTATTGTGTTGATGGATGGCTTCTCTCCCATCAGCAGAAAGCAGCTACAGAAGTGATCTTTCAGTGCTGCATCCGTAGAGCTGTGCTGCCGTAAGCTCGCCAGTGTAGACATGGCCTAAATAAAACAACATGGAAGCCCAGTCGAATTAATTCTATTGTTCTTATTCACGCCTAGAAGAAAGCAGTTACTATACTTCTCCAAGGTGGGTCTGGACTCCACATGGCTTGCACAAGGATGCAGTTTAACTTTTGTCTTTTACTTAGATACATTGAAAGGTTTCTTGGCAGAGGTACTGATTTTCTAGGAATATGAGCTCCTTAATCATGGCTTGCTTATTTTGCCCCTGGTACGTTAGAGCCTCTGGATCCTTGTAATTTATTTGGCAGCCACAGAGAAGGAGCACCATGCGCATATAGTTTGGATGATTTGTTCCCAGGGTAGAAGAGAGAGTACTTATACATCTTCTTTTATAGAGGGCTCAAAAAGTCCTTTTGCTGGTCTTGAAAGCATGTATACCGTTCCCATCAATGTGCTAACTGAGCCCTTAATGTCATTATTGATCCAAACAAATATGTTTAAAGTCTGATGTACTGCAATCTTTGACTAATAGTTTTCCCATACTGACTTTTTCCCCCTCTCCTCCTAAGCTGGACTCAAAAAGGAAGCTTCAAAAACAGATCTGTCAAGTTGTTCTGGATCACTTTGAGAAGCAATACAAGAAAGAGCTGGGAGAGGCATGGAGCACAGTCAGGTTATTTTTTCTCTTTTCATTACCTCATTTAAGTAAATATCTGCAAATATCTATATAAGATGCAAGGAAACTGGAACATGTTCTAATTATTTGAAGGATAAAAGTAGGATACCAGCTTGAATGATAGACTACTGTCTTCAGTAATCCCAGTCAAGGATCTTGGAAAAAAAGAGACACTGGTATGAGCTGAAAACTATAGCCTTGAATTACTTCACCAATCAGTCAACAGAGTCTTGTGGCACTTTTAAAGACTAACAGATTTATTAATCG